>CANTUR010000156.1:2400000-3000000 GCA_947683625.1 Mallotus nudiflorus
GAGCATTGGCAAGCTGTAAAATGGATTCTATGGTATATTATGAACATTATAGATGTTTGTTTGGTATTTTAGTAGGACAAGCAAGAAGTTTAGTGTGTAGTTAGGTATTATGATTTTGACTATGCTAGTTATTTGGATAGATGTTGATGAAAGAGTCATAAAAGGGGGTGAATAGGACTATAAAAAAATATAAAATTAAAGAAATTCTTTACAAGAATTGAGTAAGAGTTAAGAAGGAAGAATGAAGAACACAAATATTTAAGGAGTTCAGATTAAATAATAATCCTACGTCTCCACCTAACTTATCCCCAAGTTAGAATTTTTAATCACTCACAATCTTATTTACAAGATTAATAATACATAAGAGTTTTATGGCTCACTCTTAAAACCTTACAACTTGAATTTTCAAGGCTCACTTAAAAAAACAAATCCCAAATGTTTTCAAGGCTCACACTAAAACTAAATTCCCAAGTGTTTTAATGGCTAAAAACCTAAACCAATTCCTTTAGAATAGAATCTCACTTCCCATTTTATAAACCTAAAAAATAGAAGAATAAGAATGTCTATTTATAGACACCCAATTTTGGGATGATGAGTTATGGATGCGATAGAAGACTCTTATGATGAAAATGTCATGAATAGGTCTTCAATATTTGAACTTTGAAACTTCAAGGATCTAATTGCATTTTTCAAAGAAAGGATTTAATATTTTCATGGACTGAATTGCAATGCTTTTTAGGGATCTAATTGCAAAACTTAAATTCTTTCAAGGACCTTTCTATAATTAAAAGTAAAAAAAGTGGTCGGAATTATACTCCTTCCGTTAATTCTCGAATTTTCCAAATAAATTGAGTCCTAATTGGTATGAAATTCTCCGAAAATTATTTTGATAATGTTTTTAAGGAAATAGAAGTCTTTTAGGAATCAATTTATGATTAGGATTTTAAGAAGTATCCCTATATAGGGAGGGTTTTGGCTCTCAAAATAGGAGAAAAAAAGAGAATAGAGGAAGGCACGGAAAAGAGAAGGGAAACAAAGAAAAAGAGGAAAAAATGAAGAGAAGAAAAAAAAAAGGAATGAAGGAAAAGAAGAAAAGAAAGAAAAAAACGAGAAGGAAAAGAGAGAAAAAAGAGAAAATGTTATTCTCTACAAATTCTTTTTGCTTTATTTATTAATTAAGGATCTTTGAAGAATAATATTCAAAGTCCTATCAAGAATGGTGATTCTACGAATCTGAGGAGCACTTCATTAAGATCATCCATAAGCATTATCTTTTTCTTCTTATTTTATTTTATTTGATTTATTTTGATTTTGTTTTATTATTGTTATAATTTACCCACTAATCATAATTTTTATTCTTTTTTTATGGTGACTATGGAGAAAAACACATGATAATCATATTTGGAGAATCCAATCCATAAGAGGTCTATGGAATGCCATGGATAAGACCTTGTAGAGATATAGTTTCTAGGTTTTTTTATTATTATTTTATTTTATTGCTTTATTTTATGTATTTATTTTTGGGGTTGTATTAATTATTTTATTATTATTTTCTATAGATTATTTTAATAGCCCCAATAGTGGGAATAGTAGAATTATTTGTGATTGCTTGTTTATTTTAATTATTTGGTTAGTAAAATTAGAGTTTTAATTGGGTAATTAATTAAAATTAATGGAGGAAGTAGATTAATTTAGGTTGCATGTTAATGAAAATTAGGGTTTAAAAGGAAATAATTTAATTAGTTGTTTGATCTTTAATTTAATTATTTTAATATGTTTTATTTATTTTTAGGCTTGTTTATTTATTTTTATCTGTTTTGTGCTAGTTTGTTTATTCTTATGTGTTTTAGGCCTTAAACCCATATTAGATTCTAATCCATCCATTTAAATTTAGGTTTTTAGAATTAATTAATTAAAATGCATTTTAGGCCCATAATTAATTAGATTTTTAGGTTAGACATAACTTAGGCCCATCTAGTTAAATTAGACATATGCCCACTTAATTTAATTTAATTAATTTAGACCTAACCCACTTAATTAAAGCCTTTTCATAATTGGTAGATTTAAGATCACCTTAGAATTAAAACATGTAGAATTAGGCCCACTAATTTAAATACTCCTATAAATTGTAGATTTAGGCTCATTTTTAGAATTAAAATAAATAGACTTAGGTTAATTTAATTAAAATTAAAAGGAATTAGTCTCTAGCTCACTTATAAATTAAAACATGTAGATTTAGCTCATTTAATTAAAATCAATGTATATTAGACTAACTTAGGAATTATATGTTTGATTAAATGCATTATTTACTTGTATTTTCATGACTGGTTTGCCTTGGAGTTAATTGCTAGAATAAGGGTTTATATGAAATTGCATGTAAATAAAGGATAATATAGTAATTCATAAAGTAATTCTAAATGAACACGAGACTGAAAGAAGTTAGTATTCCGTATCCAAAATCTCCTAGTTATGGTGCTAGCTTTCTTTTATGGAATCGAGTACCACCTTTTCAATTTATCGCAGTTATTATCCTGGGTGGTGACTCCTCATCTCCACACCATGTCTTTGTGACAGTAGTTAGTGTATTTTCTAGAGCCCTGAGCTCAAACAGTGTCACGGTTGCTAAAATCTTGGACGCGTGCTAAACCCTGTTGTCTACACTATTCTAATAACTCACTAACTCTCACAAGAGTTATACACAAAGAATTGTTTAAAGGAAAGTTTAAGAGCTCAGTTGAATGTTTAAGAAATAATGAATGATAAATAAGTTTCTTAACATTTTCAATTGAGTTCTAAGGAATTTTTATACAAAAAACACTAAAAAAATATGGCTATTGGATGTATCAAACATGTCTCCAATGTTCATATTTGATTTTAAATCAATCTTGGACTTTATTCTATCAAAGTGATGCTCACGAGTGAATAGTGCTCATAAGGAGCATGTCTTGGCTTGTGAGTGGTAAAAATATATCCGTTGGATTCAAATATTTTTGTTGAAGGCTAACAGTACTACCCTCATGAGCAGCTCATGAGCAAAAATGCTCGTGACTCTAGCTTGTGAGCAACACTACCCAAAAACGTGCTCAAAAGGCACTATTCAAAGATAGCTTGTGACCACCTCATAAGATACTCATGAATGGGATTGAAGAAAATCTATTTGGCTAAATTGTAGATAATTGTCTTATCTTTCTATAAAAATTTCAATCAACTCAATTGGACATCTGTAGCTCAAGATATTTCTAAAATATTAAGAGATGTGCAAACTAAAATTAAAGTTGCATACACTAACTTCGAATAAATATTTTCATACACAAATGAACTTTGATTTTGATAAGAAAGCTCAATTTGGAAAGATTAAGATGTCTACTTTAAAAGTTAAGAAGATCATTTTCTCATTACATATCTCTAAAGATGTCAAAAGCCTTCTTGAATCTTAGACATTGAATTAGCCTGAAAGTCACTATTCATCCAAAAGTGTATGTGCTTGGTATATGTTTGGTCTATAATTCCCTACACACTTAATTGAAATTATTAGTATCAAAATTGTTTGTCAAAGTTCAAAATTAGGAGTTTGATCATGCAAATGGTCAACAATCTCCCCCTTTTTGGCTTTAATAACCAATTTGAAAAGATAATAAATAATATGTCTGAGTGTGAGAAAAATAAATAACATGTATAAGCATGTTAATTAAAATAGCTACCCCTTTCAAATTAAATAGATGCAAAATGAGAAAATATTTTTCTCCCCCTTAACACATGCATAAATTCAATATTTATCATGTATCAGATAATATAAATAAATGAATTATCATAGCATGTATAAGGGTTGATGTGGCATGTTTAACAAATATATTCCTTTAACAAATATATTTCTTTATTTCTCCTCCTTTTTGGACATAACAATAAATATAAATTTATTTTATTACCCTTCTTGTCAAAAATAAAGACAACATAAAAATGTTATCAAGAACATGGCCTAACAAAACAAATGTGTTAAAAACATGATAACATGATCATTAAAAAATATGCTAGACAACATGAAGGAAATAATTTCAAACATATATACATGTAGTGCTACTATAATGCATCACAAAATAGTATATATGCTATATTCAAACATCACATGATCATGTAGAGTTTAGCTAGCCAATCAATCATACATAATCATGTAGCTAGTCAATATAATCATGTGGCACTTATTATATCACAAATACAAACACAATTAATTATCCCCTAAGCACATAACTTCTTCTCCCCCTTTGTTAAAGATAAAAAGAAAAGAGAGAGATATAAGAGGAAATAAAACTAAGGGAGCCAAAAATACTAGAAGGAATAAAAGATCAAGAACCAAAATAATGAAAGCAAATATACTCAAAATTTTTATAAAAGTAATTTCATTTTCAAAGATAAAAACCATTCCTAAGAATAATTGATACATGAATATGAATTTTGCTGGTATAAGCACAATTAAAAGCCATGCATAAATAAAAAATGGCATTAAAAAGTAAAGTTACAATAATGTGAAGAAGATAAACTAATAGCTTAAGGCTTATATCTAGAAAATATCCAGAAGATAAACCAAATAGAAACTGTTACAATAATCATAAAAAAATTGAAAAACTTAGATATTGAAAATATACAAAAAAGAAAGACAAAAGAAAATTAGCCTCGTGGAGGAGAAGGAGGAGGCTAAGAGCATTGTATGTTATGATGAGCATACAATTGATGAATATCATATTCCATATGATCCATTCTTAGCTCAAAATGATCAAGTCTAGTGTCTACTTGATCAAACTTTGTGTTGAAGTATGACTCCATTATTGATAAGTGATCAAAGAAACCACCAGCCCAAGTGGGCTCATTATCAACACTTTCAGAAGTGGAAGGTCCTTTGCCCTTTTTCTCTGAGAAGGAGTATGCTCTTGAGGAATTTCTTCTTCAATATGAATACTTTCAAGTCTAAGAGTGCCAATTTGCTCAACATCTTCTAAATCTTATTCTTGCTCCTCATTAATATCTTCATCTTCTAATTCGCCTTTACAAAACCAAAAGTTTCTAACAAGCTTGAATTGCCTAGAATTTCTCAAGATTTTATCATCAAGAAAGGATGGAGGAATGGAAGGGATGTTCCTCAAGTTAATCCTAAAGTAATGAGCAATCTTAGTGATAAAACCTCCTATACATAAGGCAGCACTAACACTATCACTAGCTAACCAAAACCTCCATTAAAGCCATCTTCCGAGCTTAACATCTATACCTTTAACAAGATATCTAAAAAGGAAAAGATCATTAAAGGAAATAGTTTCATTAATTAAGCTTCTAGCATGAAAAGAGTAGGTAATAAACCTATGTACATACCAAAGAGATTTTGAAGCCAAATTATATGCTTTAGTGTGTCTCGCTTCAAAGTTTTTCGCATGAGGTTTGGAATGTTAAGACCAAAAAGGATTAGGAAGCCAAGTTGAAATAGGAGAGGCTAAACCCCCTTGTTTAAAGTTAAAGATGTTATCAAAGGCTTGAGAATTAAGGAATATATCTCTCCCACCCAATCTAAATCTCATGCTATTCATAGGATTTTGCTTATTAAATTGATTGGTTCTCAAGCAATAGGAGGCAAGAAATTCATGGACTAATATGGGATAGGTAGGAAAATCATTGAATGCAAAATCATACAAACCCGCATTATCAAGTAAACTTCTAACCTCATTGAAACAACCCATCTTTTTAAAGGTAGCTTGAGACATATACTTAGAAGAAATAATTTGCCTATCCTTAAAATGAGCAAGCCTTTCCCCAAATTGAATTAAAGTGTATGAGAGAGGAGGTTGCTTCTTAGGTTGATCTTTGGTAGCTCTTCTAGAGGAAGAAGAGGCACCTTGTGCATACTTGGTCTTTGGAGCCATGACAAAGGTATAAAATGGTTGAGGATGAAGAGTATTTTTAAGAGAAAAAGATTGTTTTTGAAAAGGTTTATTTGAAAATGCAACTAATTAAAAATGAAAGGAAGATGTTGAGGGATTTATATATACAAAAAAATAATAATATAAGTTCTAAAAAGGCTCAAAAAATGGTAGGTGACCATTTTTTTAAACAAATAATTAAAGAAAAACAATAAAAAAAAAATATTGCCAGACCGCTATTCACGAGCGGTCTGCTTGTGAGCGGTTCTGGATTAACAGACCAGTAACGGTCACGAGCTCAACAAATCGTGACAAAAATTGCTAAATAGTTCCTGTACTTTCAAATTTGTTGCAACAAGGACCTAAAAACATGACAAATAGGTCCTTCAACATAAAATTAATCATTAAATTAAAACAAATGATAGTTAAAAACAAATATTTTGACATATATCCTTAAAAATTAACAAAATCAAAGAGAATTTTGAAAATTTTTTTTAAAAAAATTACTAAGTAATTTTGCTTGCAAAATTTTTTTTATTAATTTAATATATAATTATGATGAAGTATAAGAAACCAAAAATAAACTAAAAATATACAATTTATGATTAAGCATGAATTTAGGAAAAGGTATCATATACAAAAAATAAATAGAAATGAAGCATTAGTGAAAAACAAGATTTCACACACAAATCTAATAATTAATTAAGCAATTAAGCAAGTCATCAAGACAAGCTTGAACCATCAATCATATCAAGTTCATGCTTGATAAAATATAATATTTCCTCGTAAAGAGGCTTGGTAAAGATGTCTGCTAATTGATGATTAGTATCAATAAAATCAAGAAAAATATCACTATTTTGCACATGATCACGCAAGAAATGATGTCTAATATCAATATGCTTAGTTCTAGAATACTGAATGGGATTCTTACTAAGGTTTATAACACTTGTATTATCACACTTAATTGGAATGTGATTAATATCAATGCCATAGTCCAAAAGTTTTTTTCTTTTTCCATAGAACTTGGGTGCAATAACTAGCCGCCACATATTCTGCTTCAGTGGTGGATAAGGCAACTAAAACTTGTTTCTTACTAAACTAAAAAACTAAGCAATTTCCTAAAATTTGATAAGTTTCATAAGTGTTTTTTCTATCTAGTAAGCTACTGGCAAAGTCTGCATCCGAATAATTAATAAAGTTAAAGGAAGAACTCCTAGGATACCAAAGTCCTAAATGCATCATACCACAAAGATATTTGAAAATTCTTTTGATAGCATTCAAATGAGACTCTCTAGGACCTGATTGAAATCTAGCACGCAAGTGAGTAGCAAACATAATATAGGGTCTACTAGTAGTTAAATAAAGAAAGGATCCGATCATACCTCTAAATCACTTTCCATCAACCGGTTTACCATTCTCATCCTTGTTGAGTTTGGTTGTGGTGCTCATTGGAGTTTTGCTTGATTTAGCTCCATCCATTCTAAACTTCTTAAGAGTGTCCCTTGCATATTTAGTTTGATTTATGAAAATTCCATCTTTACATTACTTGATTTGAAGTTCAAGAAAGAATTTGAGTTCTCCTATTATACTCATATGAAATTCTCCTTGCATTAATTTTAAGAATTCCTCACACAAGCAAGGGTTAGTAGCACCGAAAATAATATCATCAACATAAATTTGAATAATTAATCAATCATGCTGGGATTTCTTTATGAAGAGAGTTATGTCAACCTTTCCTTTAGAGAAACCTTTCTTTAATAAAAAGTTATTCAATCTTTCATACTAAGCTCTTGGAGCTTATTTCAATCCATATAATGCTTTTGACTATTTAAAAACATGATTTGGAGAGTCAAATTTTTCAAAACCCAAAGGTTGTTCAACATATACCTCCTCTTAAATAAAAGCATTTAAAAATGCACTTTTAACATCCATTTGATAAAGTTTAAAATTCATGTATGATGCAAATGCAAGTAGTATCCTAATAACTTCTAACCTTGCAACGGGGGCAAAGGTTTCATTATAATCAATGCCTTCCTTTTAATTATAACCTTTGGCTACTAGTCTAGCTTTGTTCATAGTTATGACACCTTGTTCATTCATCTTATTTCTAAACACCCATTTGGTGTCAATAATAGGATGATGTTTAGGTATGGAAACCAAGGTCCAAACCTTGTTTCTCTTAAATTGATTTAACTCTTCTTGCATAGCAAGGACCTAAAGTTCATCACTTAAAGCATCATTAACATTTTTAGGTTCAATTTGAGAAATGAAAGCTAAATTAACAATTGACTTGAGTTTAGATCTAGTAGTTACCACTTTTGTAGTGTCACTTATGATCAGATCTTGTGGATGAGATTTCTTGAATTGCCAATCATTTGGAAGTTCATCCTTCAAGATAGGTTGAGATGTCTCCTCATTATCTTTCTTTTTTGGTCCTTTAAGTTCCAAAGGTTTGCTTGCAATTTCCTCTTATGTATCCACAATTTCATTTTCACCTACAAAATCATCAACACTACAAACATCCTTTCTAGGATCAAGTGAGTTTGATTCATCAAATACAACATGCATTCATTCTTCAACTATGAGAGTGCTCTTATTAAAGACCCTATATGCTTTGCTAGAGATGGAATAGCCTAGGAAAATTCCTTCATCGACTTTGGAATCAAATTTCCTAAGATTATCCTTGGTGTTTAATATAAAACACTTGCATCCAAATACTCTTAGATATGAGATTTTGGGTTTTCTATTGTTCCATAGCTCATAAGATGTTTTATTTAAAATTGGTCTTTTGAAAACTCGGTTTGAAATATAACAAGATGTGTTAACAGCTTCCACCCAAAAGTATAAAGGCAAATTATACTCATGAAGCGTTATTCTAGCCATTTCCACAAGAGTTCTATTTTTCCGTTCAACTACCCCATTTTTTTGAGGATTTTTAGGAGATGAAAATGTATAAGAAATACCATTTTCATTACAATAGTTTTTTAAAAATTCATTTTCAAATTCGGTTCCATGATCACTTCTAGTGAATGAAATACAAAATCCTTTTTCTTTTTGAACTCTTTTTGAAAAAATTTCAAAAGCTTTAAATGCATCATTCTTATAAGCAAGAAAACACATCCAAGTAAATCTATAATAGTCATCAACCAATACATAAGCATAGTGCATTCCATCGAGACTAGAAATTGTAGTTGGTCCAAACAAATCCATATGTATAAGTTCAAGTGGTCTAGAAGTGGAACTACATTTTTTAGCTTAAATGAGGACTTAGATTATTTTACCTTTTGACAAGCATCACAAGGTTTATCCTTAGTGAATTCAAGCTTAGGTAAACCAATCATAAGTTCATGTTTATGAAGATCATTCAAAAGCTTAAAATTTGCATGTCCTAACCTTCTATGCCATGTCCATGTGTCATGGGAAATTGATATTAAGCATTTTATGTCTTTGTTATCAATCTTATTCAAATCAATAACATAAACATTATCTACTCTTTCACCACTAAAAATTACTTTGTCTTCATCAAGACTACTAACAAAGCAATTTCTAGGATAGAAAGTCACCTTATTTCCCATATCACATAATTGACTTATACTTAGAAAATTATGTTTAAGACCATCAATAAACAACACATGATGTATAGCTAAGGATTAAGGATTACCTATTTCTCTAATGCCAATAATTTTTCCTTTTGCATTGTCTCCGAATGTAACATGTCATCCATCCTTAGCATCAAGTTTGTTAAATTGCTCTTTGTCTCCCATCATATGCCTTGAACATCCACCATTGAGATACCACTAGCTTTTTGTTCTTATGGATTTCAATCACACCTACATAAAACATTTTAAGTGTTCTTTTGAACCTAAACCTTTCTTGGTCTAGGTTGGTTAGTTTCAAGATAATCCAAGGGAAGTAAATTCATGTGTAGTCTTCTATAGAAGCATATATTGTTATTATGTCCTTTGATAATGCACTATGAACATACAATATTTTTAAATTTATTTCTTCTAGGATGATATGCTTTCCTAGTGTGTGCAACATGCCTTTGGTATTATGTGTATCTCTTATTATTTTATGTCATTGAGTAAAACATGCATTGGCAATGGTGATGTGTATTTCAATGCATTTGTGCAACATATTTATATGCATTGTGTTATGTAGCATGCCTATTATAATTATGTCTAGTGTCCATATAAGCATGCTTGGGTTGACGTGCTCTAGTTTGAGCTTTACCTCTTTATGTTAATGAAGGGTTAATCTTATGAGACTTTTCCTTGCTATTTAACAAATGAGATATTTTAGCTTTGAAAGCTTGAATCTCATTTAAGGTTGAAGGAGTAGAATCATGTGAAGCTTTAATAAAATTAATATATGATGAAGATGATGAAGACATTCCATTTTTATATCCAATTCCATGGGTATCTCCATGAAATTTTTGAGAGTCAAGAAGACTATCTAAAGTTTCTTTTCCTCTCTTAAATTTAGCAATGGAATTCTTTAATTCTAATATCTCCATAGAAAACTTATGATTTTCATCATTTTCTTTCTTAAGTTGATCTTCTAAAGAATTAGAAGATTTAGCATTACTGACAAGTTTTTCATTTAATGCAACAAGTTTAGCAAAATCAATTTTTCAACATTCAAAATCCTTATTTAAGCTAGCTAATTTATGTTTATATTGTTTCTTCTTAGATAACAAACTTTTGCATTTAACAAGTAATTTGCTCATAATAGAGCTCTCATCATCATCATCATCACAATATTCATCATAATCATCAAAGGAAGAATAAAAAGTGGATGGTACCTCATTTTCATTTTCAATGGCCATGAAGCAAATATTGGCAACTGCTTGGTGTTCCTCTTCCTCTTCAGATTCGGAGGAATCATCTCAAGTAGCTTTGAATGCCTTCTTTTTATCTTTTTCTCCCTTGCTCTTGAATTTGAGTTTAAGGGCATTCACTTCTAATGTGTCCCAATTTCTTGCATTCATAGCAAGTAACCTCTTTTGTTTTTTTCTTCCCATCTCCTTCTAACTTCTTGTTGAAGTCCCTTATTCTTGAGAAGTTTTTCTTTCTTAAGAACTTCTTGAAGTTCTTAGTGAGCATGGTAATGTCACCATCTTCATCACTAGAATCTTTGATGTTTTCCTCTTCACTGTCTTCTTGAAGAGCTTTTAGAGTAATGCTCTTTTTCTTTTCTTCTTTCTATTCTTATTCTTCACCTATTTGCTTGATGGTGAGCTCATGTGTTAAGAGCTTACCAATGAGCACATCGGCTGATAGAGTGGAGAGGTCTTAAGCTTCCTCAATTAAAGTAACTCTAGATTCCCAATCTTTCTTAGGTAAGATTCTTAGAATCTTGTTGTTTACCTCTTTCTTAGAAAAATATTTTCCAAGTTTCTTAAGGGTTATGAGGAGAGCATTGAGATAGTTTTTCATCTCCATGATTGATTCTTGAGGCTTTATTTTGAAGAGTTCATATTCATACATATGAAGTTGAACCTTCTTACTTCTTACTTGAATGTTGCCTTCATAGTAGTTTTCTAAGGTCTCCCACATTTCTTTAGCCAAAATGCAATATTGAAGATTGCCTCCTTCTTCTCTTGTCATGGAGGAGACTAGAGTAATCATAGCCTTTTTTATTTTTGTGATTTTCTTCCTTCTGATCAATACTCCATTAGCTTCTTACAAGAGTAGTTACCACACCATCAATGATAGTTGTAGGTGGCTCCCAACCTCTTAGGACAATGTCCCAAAGTTTGATGGAATCTTAATCAAGATATAATTTCATTTTGAATTTTCAATATGGATAGTCATTACCATCAAAGAATGGTCTAAGAGAAGAGATGTTTTGAGATTCACTCCCCATGATCTTGTATTCTAGCAATGAAGTATCTAGAATTCAAGCTCTGATACCAAATGAAAGAGTCCTAGAGGGAGGGGTGAATAGGACTATCGAACAAAAATTGGAAATTAAAGAAATTCTTTGGAAGAATTAAGTAAGAGTTGAGAAAGAAGAATGAAGAACATAAATATTTAAGGAGTTAGAATTCAACAATAATCTTATGTCTCCACCTAACTTATCCCCAAGTTAGGATTTTTAATCACCCACAATCTTATTCACAAGATTGAGAATACACAAGAGTTTTATGGCTCACTCTTACAACCTTACAAATTGAGTTTTCAAGGCTCACTCAAAAAACCAAATCCCAAGTGTTTTTAAGGCTCACACTAAAACTAAATTCCCAAGTGTTTTAATGGCTAAACACTTAAACCAATTCCTTTAGAATAGAATCTTACTTCTCATTTTTTAAACCCAAAAAATAGAAGAATAAGAATGTCTATTCTAATCACTCACTAACTCTCTCAAGATTTATACACAAATAATTTTTTAAAGGAAAGTTTGAGAGCTCAATTGAATGTTTAAGAAATAATGAATGATAAATAAGTTTATTAACATTTTCAATTGAGTTCTAAGGAGTGTTTATATAGAAAAACACTCAAAAGAATGGTTTTTGGATGTATTAAACATGTCTCCAACATTCATATTTGATTTTGAATCAATCTTGGACTTTATTCTATCAAAATGATGCTCATGAGTGAATAGTGCTCATAAGGAGCATGTCTTGGCTTATGAGGGGCAAAAATATATCCGTTGGATTCAAATATTTTTGTTAATGGCTAAAAATATTGTCCTTATGAGTAGTTCATGAGAAAAAATTTTCATGACTCTGGCTCGTGAGTAGCACTGCCCATTTTTGTCAAAAACGTGCTCAAAAGGCATTATTTAAGGATAGTTTATGACCACCTCATAAGATGATCATGAATGGGACTAAAGATGATTGATTTAGCCAAAATGTTATAATAAATATTTTAGATAATTTTCTTAGCTTTCCATAAAAATTTGAATCACCTTAATTCAACATCTTTAGCTCAAGATATTGCTAAAATATTAAGAGTTATGTAAACTAAAATGCAAGCTGCATATGCTGACTTGGACTAAAGATTTTCATACACAACTGAACTTGGATTTTAACAAGCAAGTTTAATTTAGAAAGCTTAAGATGTCTGCTTTAAAAGTGAAGAAGATCATTTTCTCATTACAGAGCTCTAAAGATGTCAAAAGGCTTCTTGAATCTCAGATGTCGAATTAGCCCGAATAGTCACTATTCATCCAAAAGTGTATATGCTCGATATATGTTTGGTATATAATTCGCTACACACTTAATTGAAATTATTAGTATCAAAATTGTTTGTCAAAGTTCAAAATTAGGAGTTTGATCATGCAACTGGTCAACAGTTGATCAACTATTGGTTACTTTTTTACTCTTGCAAAGGTACTAGTGAGTTAGAAGCCTACCTTACAGTCAACAGTTGCTTTCTCTACTATAGAGGCAAAGTATATGGCAATTACAAAGGTTATAAAGGAGGCAATTTATCTTTAAGGGTTGTTTGGTGAATTAGGAATATAGTAGAAACACATCAAAGTGCATTGTGACAGTCAGAGTGCTATTCATTTAGTAAAGAACTAGGTTTATCACACAAGGACAAAGCTTCTCGATGTTCGATATCACTTTTTATAGGAGATTTTAGAAGAAGGTGTAGTCATAATCTAAAAGATTATGACCAACAAGAATCCTACTGATATGATGACAAATGTGGTAACTAGAGTCAAGTTTAAACAGTGTTTAGACTTTGTCAATATTGTTAAAAATTGAAAATTGGAATTTGTAGACACTATTAATGATTGGATTTGTGAGAGAATTGTATGGAATTTTGCTAAGGTGTGTATTTATTGGTTTTATGGAAAAATTCCCATATTGAAATTTTGGAAAAATTGGAGGAGTCCTTAGGCTATAAAAGGACTACTCCTCCCTTTGTTAAAATCATTCCATATCTTAAACATTTCCTAAAGATATCCCAAAGGTATTCCAAAATTGCCTTTTTCTATATTTAGGAAATTGTATTCTTTCTCTCTCTTTTGTAATATTTCCTCAAATTAATGAAATATTATTTTAGTAGTGTATGATGACGCAGGTATAATTAGTTGAATCTCATTAAATTTTTATGTTGTTTTTTTCGATTTAATAGATATTTTTAGGTATTGTTTTCATGAATTATTGTGCTATTAAATTACTTAACTTGATAAAATTCTATCTAGGAGTATGGTATTTAAGTGGAACATTATGACCCACCACACTTTCTGGAAATCTACCTTAGGGTATTTTTTTAGTATAATCATTTTCACTCTAGTCACTTATGCAAAAGTTCTTAAGGTGAATTTGTTATTATTTGTGGAAATTAACCTGAATTCCACAACATATACAACATCAAAGCATGTTGTTGTTGGGCTAATAAAGAATTTAGCTGTAGAATTAAGGAAGCATGGTATTAGAGTCAATTATAACTTGCCTATTTTTGTTGTAACTCCTCTAGCTACTATAAAAATGGGCTTTAAACCTAAGCAAGTTCAGGATTTAGGCATGTTTGAAAGAGGTAAAATTGTAGGCTAATGATGTAGCTGAAGCAGCTCTATACCTTGTAAGTGACGAGTCTAAATTTGTTAGCGGGTTGAATCTGAAGGTTGATGGTGCTACCAGTTTGGCAAAGGCGTAATTAATTGTCTTTTGAGGCAAAAAAGTTCAATTACATAATTGATTATTGAGAGCTAGCAAATTGTTAAAATTTCTTATAAAAAAGAGTTTATTGCAAGTTGCGCTATAATAAGGAAAATGGAAATATAAGATTTTTACTTTACAATCTTTGAATTTTAAACATATACTAAAAAATCAAATTCTACTTTCGTATGACTTTTTTTTTCTTTTATTGTCTATTTTTTTATACCTAATCCCATATAATATTCTTCAATATCTTTTTCTTGATTTGTGAAAAGTGAAAACTGATCCAAAGTTTGTTTGGTCTTCAGATTTCAATTCTCTAATTCAATAATTTTCTCATACACTTACATGTGATTGAAGTGGGTTTTGAACATTGTAATTACTATCAGAACAATAAATGGTTATTATATATTAAATCTCATGATGCTTTTAGAGAAAAATAATCATTATATTACTATCTCACTAGTTGTTAGATTGAAATTTATTTTCATCTAATTTGCTAATTATAGGTTCTTTGAACAAATTATTAGACCAAATTCACCAATCACTATAAAAAAAAAATTGTTTTTCTTTCAAGATTTTTTAATTAATTTTTTAGAGGAGAAGAAAATAACGGACAAAAACTTTGAGTTTTTTGCATATAATAACAATCATTAGGTAATTTGTTAATAGCTAGGGAAAAAATTATCGTCTAACAACATAAATTAAATTTAAGTCATTGTTATGCATTATTTACCTGATGACATAAGCATCAATATGACAAAATGAGACAACTAAATATATTATACTTAAACTTTGAACTGTAATTGTGATGAGGACATAGGGGTGTTTATTTTAATTGTTGGAATGTAATTGTTAACTGTTCATCTCCTAATAACTACAATAACTCATTTGATTAATTTTTTTAAAAAAGAGCAGGTAGTTGTTTGATACCCAAACTAAACTAATTCATATAAGCTCTAGTTAAGAGCTTTTTCACTAACAAATCTTGTTTTTAAAATTATATATACTATGTTACTCTTACCTTTTAACTTTTACTAATTACCATTACTTGATTAATTATAATTAGAATAATTATTAAAAATATTAATATTATTGTTATTAAAACATTAACCACACAAATAAAAATATTAAAAATTATATTAATAAAAAATTTTATAGCTAATTTGTAAAGATCCGAATTTTTTATTATTATTAATATTAAATGTGGATTATTAAGTTTTGTTATTATTTTAATTAATTAGTGTTAATTGTTATGAGATTAGTAAATATTATTTTTAATTAATTGTTAAAGAGTATATATATATATATATATATATATAGTTTATTTAATTTTAAATTGTACTATGACACCTTTTTTATTTAATAAAAAAATAGTAGCTATTTTTTTTAATTTTTTTTTTCTTTCTTTTATCTTCTTTTTTTTTTCTTCTTCTCCTACTTTCTTCTTCTCTCCCTCCTGAAGCTCACTACCATCACCACCACCTTCAACTCCAATCAGCCCCAGCCATGCTGGACCCCGCCACCATGTTGCCTTGCCCTCTTGAATTTTATGTAAAAATTTAAAAATAATTTAAAAATTTATTTCCAAAATCATGAAATTAAAACTTGAAAATATTTTTCAAAATTTAATTTTCTTAAAAAATAAGAAAATGAATAACTATCAAATTTATTTTATAGGGATCTAAAAATAATTGTTAAAAATACAAATAGATCCTTAAAATAAAATTAGAAAGAATTGATATGCACTAGGTCAATCATTTGCGATTATGTATTGAATTTCTTATTTTATTAGTAAAGAGGTATTTCATTATTATTTGATTTTATGATAATTATATGAATGGTTAATTCTTACTAAGGCCATCAAGTATGTGACTTGATAGTAAAACCCTTAAATTAACATAAGAGTTCTACTCTAATTATCCCTAGCCATTTATTCATTATATATAAATATTAAAGTATTAAGGCTAGTATGAAGTTGACTGATGGTTATGTTTTACTAATCATGAATATGAGATATTAAGTCAACTTATAGGTACATGATGAGAGATCATATACTGGATTGACCCACTATGAAAATACTACATAGATTATTGTCATAAATATTTCTCATCACAGTAATTTTATTTTGGTCCTTTGACCTTGAAAACAACATGGATTTCTATATAGCTATTTTATGTTTTGACACATTCTAACATTGTCTTTAACCGGATGATTAAATAGGATGTTGTTGGATACGAAATTAGTTATGTGAGGAATGTGAGTGATTTAGAAGGGATTTATTCCTCATTAATATGAGAAAGATATCTATGGGCCCCTTGATGAGATAGACTGAAGGAAAAATGCATGGCCATGCTGAAATGAATTGATAAAGAGTTATCATTTTCAGCCTACTTGGAATCAAGTCATAATATTGAACTATATAAGGATGACATTCTATGCCTTATGTTCAATTAAGATATCATGAGATAAAGGGACGATAAAATTCATTGTAATTAGGTTATGTTGGATTATTGACTTCACATGACTTAGGTAATCATAATGTCTGGCTAGAGGCCGCTTATGACTTGTAGGCCTAAATAGAGATTTAAGCCCACTACCAATAGGGTCACACACTTAGAAAAAGCCTAAAACGAATATGGGTTTAATAAGCCCAAAAATAAACTCTGTGGAAATAAATAATTAAAGTGTTTTATTTCTTTATTTATTTGTTTATTTATTAAAGATAAATGTTATTTTAAATAAATAAATAAGATATTATTTTTGATTTGTTTTTAAACAAAATCAGAATATAATAAATGAAAATTACCAAAAGGTCATTGGTAGGTGAAACCCTAATTTGGAGTCTATAAATATGTTATATTCTCTAGGGTTTCACACACTTGTTTTTCCTACCTCCAAATTCGTTTTCTTTCTTCTTAGAAAACAAAGACAGATTTTTTCTTTTGTTCTTGATTTGTGAGACAATCAAGGAGATTGTTAGTACACACACTCCAATTTATTTTGTGAAGGCCTGTTCATGTGGATACCTATAGAGGACGCATCCTTTTAGTGATGTCTTGATCCGAACAACCAAAGTAAAAGGCTCAAGGTAAGGTGTCATCGGTGTGAACCTCCTCTCATCCTTCCAGAAA
Organism: Mallotus nudiflorus; assembly: GCA_947683625.1. Lineage (NCBI taxonomy): Eukaryota > Viridiplantae > Streptophyta > Magnoliopsida > Malpighiales > Euphorbiaceae > Mallotus > Mallotus nudiflorus. The sequence continues at coordinate 2,417,652 of CANTUR010000156.1, forward strand.
ATCTTGCCTCTTCTGTGTTTTGGTGAGATTCTTGAAATCCTAGATTAATCAAGTAGTCGAATTACATGGATCCAGGTTTGGGAATGTGATCAATTTTTAATTTTTTCGCTGCGTTTGTATTACGAAACCCAATAGCCTTGCCCTTTTGAATTTTATGTAAAAATTTAAAAATAATTTAAAAATTTATTTCCAAAATCATAAAATTAAAACTTGAAAATATTTTTCAAAATTTAATTTTCTTAAAAAAGAAGAAAATGAATAACTATCAAATTTATTTTATAGGGATCTAAAAATAATTGTTAAAAATACAAATAGATCCTTAAAATAAAATTAGAAAGAATTGAAATAATTTATAAAGTTGAAGGAGCAAATTGAAATAATTTTCAAAACATAATTTAATTGATAATTATGCTAAAGTTAAGGATAGAATATATATTAATATAGATTCAAACTTGAATTGTCAACTTCTATTTTAATTATTTTAATTTTTTTGGCCATAACAACTTGCTCATGAAGAAAAAATAACTTAAATACCTTAAATTGATTTATAATAATTTTTTTTATCATTTTCAATATAGGCCAAAGGGCCAAATAGGACCCCCAATTATGCCCTGAAGTTAACATTGGACCTTAAAGATTTTTTTGTTCTAACCTTTTCTTCTAAAACTGGATCTTATTGGATGTTATTTTGAAAAAAAAGCTAAAACTCATTTTTAAGCCCTTAAACTGTCATGTTTTATTTTATCAAGCCCTTAAATTTTAATTTCACTGTATTAAGCCCTTATATTGTTTTATTTGCACACATTAATGACCTTTTAAAAAAATTGTCATCCCTAAACTTGTGTTCACATGTAAAATTACTACACGTTAAGCTTTTTTTTTTTTTTTAGTTTAGTCGAATTAAATACTAATTCAAAAGGCATTATATAATTTTTATTAAAATTAGTTGAACCATTTAAAAATTCACATTTTATTCTTTTAATGCATTTAAAATAGAAAATATATATTTTTATTTCTTATAAATAAAAAACTTTAATTTATTTTTTATGTTAAAGAATATTTTTAATAATAATTGAAAATAGTGAAAGGTATACTTTTTGTTTAAAAATTTATTTGAAACATCAAAATTAAAAACTTTAAGAATAATATTAAAATATTTTTTATTTTCTACATTTGGTATGGTTAAAAAATTAGTTAATGGATAGCCAAATTTGATTTTTCAATTATTTTTATACTTGATGGTATTTCTTATTGTAATTTATAATGATTAGTGTTGAAATGTTTTGTTCAATATTTTAGGCGAACATACTTATTTTTTATAGATTCCCACTAATGAAAATCAAAAAATTCATATTTAATATTTAAGGATCGAGAGGAAGGTGTAAAGACCCAAATTTTTAATTATTAATATTAAATATAGATTATTAATTTTAATTATTATTTTATTTAGTTAGTGTTAAATGTATTGTTAATAAATATTTTATTAATTTTTAAGAGTATAAATTATGTATGTTACATAATATAGTACAAAAGTACAATATATAAAAGTTGTATAATATAGTATAATTATGTTAAGAGGATATATATATATATATATATATATATTATGTGTGTTGTATAATTGAGAGAGGAGATATTTTTATTTCAAAATAATAAAAATTGTACTTTTGTACTATATTATATAAAATAAAAATAATACAAAAACTTTTGTTTTCCTTCCCTTCCTTCTCTCCTTCCTTTTCTTTTTCTTTTCCTTTCTTTTCTTCCTTCCCATTCTTCCCACGTAGTACCACCCACCATCACCATTAGTGTCAAGCACCACCACCTTTACCTATTAACCTACTTTACTTGGAAGCTGAACCAACTTCACCTGAATCTAAACAAATGGAACAATAGTCAAGGAATTGGACCTTAGAAGACATCAAGAAAGCTCTGATGGATGACATGAGGGCTATGATGCAAGATAAGCTAAGACAAGCACTATCTAGACTGATGCAACCTGCTGCTGTCACTCTACTACCTATAATTGAATAACCACCTACTACTATTATTGTCCCACTTACTATGGTTGCTCCACTTGTTGTTAATAATGTTGGGGGGCAACCTGTTGCTAGAAACCTACCTACTATCGATGTGCAGCCTGAGGATGTTGAGAACTACATGATAGAATAGGCAAAGAGAGAATCACTTGAACTGGTACAAGACTATGAGTCTAAGCAAATACGAGCATTGACCCAAAAGATGTCCAAGATGGAAGAGCAAATCAGGGGACAAGGCATGGGGTGTTCATTTGACTTTAATGACATGCTACATAGGGGAGATGATAGGCTGCTTGATAAGTTCAAGATGCCACAACTATAAAAATTTGATGGGAGAGGAGATTTAAGGGTTCATCTTACCTAGTACACAACAACCATGAGCACTACTAAAGCACCATTAGAAGTGATCACTAGGTTATTTGTATTATCTTTAGAGAGAATGGTTATAAAATGGTATTATGGGTTGGAAAAATTTATGAGAGCTGACTAAAAAGAATTATGTACTACCTTTTTGAAATAGTATGATTATAACACTAGATTTGAAATGTCCATTAGAGATCTAGAACTAACAAAGTAGAAACCTAATGAATCTTTCTATGATTTCCTTACCATCATGAATAAAGTAGTGCTGATGAAGAATAAGCGAGCTAAGAAGGATCAGGTTAGGATGATAGCTCAGAATGTGTCACCTAATATGATCGAGAGGTTGCAGATGATGAACCCCAAAAATTTCATAGACCTGTATAATGATGGTCTGCAAGTAAAAGAGATTGAGAATGACAAAAAAAGAAGCTCTAGAGGCACTGGAATCTAAAACTACCTAACCAGGGGCACACAACAGGGAAGTACTAGCCGAGCTATAGAGGTGCACGCAGTCTAACAACCCCAGAGATTCTCCAACTTTAACTAACCACTCTCCAAAGTCTTAGAATGATTGATCCATAGAGGCTTACTCTAACCCTTAACCTTCTCCAAACCACTTAACCTAAATGTCCTAGGATATGACCCTAATAGCTACTACAAGTTTCACCAAGTAGTTGGACACTCAACAGACACATTTATTCGCCTCAAACATAAGATCCAAAACCTAATAGACTCTAAAAAATTAACAGAACTTGAAAGATCTAACTCCAACACAAACACTAGAAATAATCCTTTCCATAACTATTAAAATGTCCTACCACCGGCCATAATGATGATTAACTCAGGAGTGAGCAAAGAAGAAGTGTTAAAAACCATTAAAAACCTAAACCCTACAACTAATGGAGAATCTTTTGATGCCTCTAGAGAAGTTAAGGATTTACTGGGGCAACCCTTAGGGAAGTTTGATTATAAGGTGTTCTATTCCAAACCGCCCTCTACATATATCCTAGTTGAATCAATTGTGCCCTCAGGATGGGGTGATGAGTTTAATAATGAGAAAGAATCCAAAACCCCAGAGCAGCTAAAAGTTAAGGATTTATTAGGACAACCCTCATGAAAATTTAATTATACGATGTTCTATTCAAAGCCTACTTCCAATGATATACCTTTTTAAGAGGTTATGCCCTCAAGATGGGGTGATGAACTTGGTGATGGCCTAAGGAAAGAAAAGGAGTCTCTAACTCCCGAATAACGGATTGAGGAATTACTAATAGCACATCTAGGAAAGCTTAGCATGAAGGAAAATGAAATGTGCACATTAAAAGTATGGAAGGATGAAAAAAGGGACATAATCATTAAAATTATAGAAATCTACTATGACTATGATTAAGAGAGTCTCGCTAGTCTGGATGTGTGGAGCGATGACCCCAAAGTGAATCATGTCACTAGAAGTGGGAGGAAATACATGGCAGTAGAGAAGAAGATTGAGAGAGTTACAGAAAGAGAAGAGACATATGATGCAGAAATAGAAGAAAAGGAAAAGATTATGGAATAACTAAAGAAGGCTAAAGCAAATGTCAGTATCTAGGAACTACTGATGCTCTCAGGTAACCATAAAAGAGCTCTAGTGAAAGGTCTGTCAAACATGAACATTGAAATAACAGCCAGACCTGAGGCTATGGCAGCAAAGGTTATATAAAAGAAACACGAGCAGATAACCTTCTCAGATGATGACCTGCCTTTGGAAGGAAGAAATCATAATAAGGCATTATTTATCCCAACTGAAGTAAAAGGGAAAAGAAGCAACTTTGCAATGGTTATTGATGGTTCTGCTATTAATGTATGCCCATTGAAGATATTGCCTAACTTAGGTTTGAAAGCTGAAGACTTGACAGATTCAAACGTCATAATCAGAGCCTATGATGACAACACTAGGAATATGGCGGGGACATTCCAAGCTCTGGTTAAAACAAGACCTATGGAATCAACCATTGAGTTCATTATGATGGATATACTAGTTACTTATGTCTTGTTGTTGGGAAGGCCATGGTTCCATGCTCTGGGAGGGGTACCTTCGACTGTGCACCAGAAGATAAAATTCCCTTATGAAGAAGATGTAGCAACAATCGAAGTAGGAACCAATACAGCTGTGGCCGCCATACTGAAAAAATAGAAATAAGTGTGTGTTCCTCCCAATTTTCAAATTGCTGGGATATTTGACGAGACTAAGATGGACCCAAGGATTGTAAAAATGTTAAAGAGCATGAATTACCAACCTAGACAAGGGCTAGGCAAGAATGAGCAAGGAAGTCCTAAGCCTCAAGAATTCAAGGGTCAAAATGACACTAAAGGATTAGGGTGTACTAAGATAGGATATACCAGCAAAAGGGCAAGAAAGAAGGAGAAGGCCATGAGAAATAAGCCCTTGGGGAGAATCATGCCAAAAAGTGAGAATTTCATAAAGCTAGGAGAAGGCAAGTACTATCTGGGTGCTAAGGAGTCTATTAATGTCTCTAGCAAAAATGTTCCTAGGTTTAAGATTTTTAAAAACTAGATTATGGAAAACATAGCTGAGAGCAACAAAGAAGAAGTGATGAAGCAAGTAATTGGAAGAATGGGGGATGATGTTGTTGAGGAGCTGTTGTGTCTGCCACCTGAAGAGGAGCCGCTCTAGGATTTAGCTACTCTTATTAGTGATAGCTTTACTAATGTTTTTTAAGATGAAATTAATGTAATAACATCTGGTCTCTATGAGGATGAAAACTTTATTTTTCCTTTAGTCAATGATATGAACGTTAGTTTTGCTTACTTATGTGATGTGCATCCTAATAGTTCTGTGCATTATAATTTTTATCGTTCATGCATGTTTAACATTAATTGAATTTAATTTGATTCATTTAACATGGGCACGAATGATAATCCAAAGAACATTTTTATATCACATGATGTAACTCTTGAAGAGAGGGAAAATTTTGAGAGAATATTAATAAAAAGAAAAGTAGTATTTGCTTAAACCTATGAAGATATGCCAAGTTTAGATAGGGACATTGCAGAGCATTACATTCTAACTCATCCAGAAATAAAACTAGTTAAACAAAAATTACACAAGCTGAGACTAGAATGGACTGAAAAGATAAAAGAAGAAATTGCTAAACAAATCTAAGCCAACTTTTTAGATGTAGTAAATTATCCCCAATGGCTAGCAAATATAGTCTCGGTACCCAAGAAAGATGGTAAGGTGCAAATGTATATTGATTTTAGGGATTTAAATAAAGCATGTCCGAAAGATGACTTCCCTTTACCTCACATTGGTGTGATAGTAGATAGTGCGGCATCAAGTGTGATGTACTCCTTTATGGATGGATTCTCTAGGTATAATTAGATAATGATGGCAGTCCTGGGTAAAATTAAGACAACTTTCAACATAGAATAGGGACGTATTGCCACAAGGTTACGCTTTTCAGGTTGAAGAATGCAGGTGTAACTTATCAAAGGGCAGCCACCACTCTTTTCCATGACATAATGCATAAGGAAGTGGAAGTATATGCAGATGATATGATGTTCAAGTTATAAATAAGAGAGGGGAATTTTGAAGCACTGGACAAATTCTTGGCATGCATTAAAAGGTATAATTTAAGACTCAACCTAAAGAAATGCATTTTCAGAGTTACCTCAAGGAAGTTATTGGGGCATATAGTCAACAGTAGAGGAATCGAAGTAGATCCAGATAAAGTGAAAGCTATTCAAGAAATGCCAACACCAAGGATAGAGAAAGATGTGAGAGGGTTCATAGCCAAGTTACAGTATATTAGTAGGTTCATTGCAAGGCTTACTAATATTTGTGACCCAATCTTCAAGTTATTAAGAAAAGATCAACCTGTAGAGTGGAATGATGATTGTTAAAGGGCCTTTAATAAGATAAAAGAGTATCTCACTAATCCACCTATACTTAAACCACCGAGGCTAGGTAAGCCCTCAATGTTAGCTTAAGAAGGACTAGATGGGATAGAGCATGTAGTGTATTACCTCAGCAAGAAGTTCTTGCCATATGAAGAAAAGTATAATTTGGTGGAGAAGACCTATTTGATAGTTATATAGGCAACAAGGAAATTAAGGCATTACTTTCAGTCTTATAAGGTTTAGGCCATATCGAAAATTGACCCCTTAAGATACTTACTGCAGGCACCTGCTCTGACTGGAAGGATGTCTCGATGGCTCATTCTCCTAGCTGAATTTGATATAGAGTAAATTACCATAAAGGTAATTAAGGGAAGGGAAGTAGTGGAATTCCTAGCTCAAAATGCAGCAGAGGGCGATGAACAGTGGAGCCTAGAATTCCCAAATGAGAATCTAGCAATTATAGAGCATCGAGAATGGAAGCTTTATTTTGATGGTGCAGTAAACAACAAAGGAGCCGGGTTAGGAGTGATCCTTATCATGCTAGAGGGACAAACCATACCAATGGCCAAGAAGCTGGATTTCAAAGTAAACAATAATATGGTTGAGTATGAAGCGTGCATTCATAGAGTAGAAGCGGCGATGGCAGCTGGAGCAAAGGAGTTAATAGTATATAGGGATTCTATGTTGGTTATCAACCAAGCTAATAAGGAATGGGAAGTGAAAAAGGAAAAACTGAAACCCTACGTCTGCTATTTAAAAGCTTTAATAAAGAATTTCACCAAATGTCTCTTTATCCTTCCATTAAGAGACGATAATCAGATGGCAGATGCACTGGCAACACTCTCTTCAATGTGGAATAGTGTGACTAGGATGACTATGAGGCCATTAGTGATCATGAAATCAAAGGCTCCATGTTATGGGGGTGAGCAGATTATGGGAATTTGGATAGGACCTCAAGAGAAGCCATGGTTTTATGATGTTCAAAGGTTCATTAAAGAAGGAAAGTATCCAGATGAGGTCACTTTAAAAGAAAGATATGTCCTGCATGTTCTTACACATAATTTTGCAAGTCACGATGGGGTGTTGTATAAAAGAATGCTGAATGGAATGCAGCTCAAATGTCTTAAAAAATATGAAGCATAAGAGGTGATGAAAGAGGTTCATGCATGAGCTTGTGGGACTTACATGAATAGGATAATCCTAGCAAAGAAGAAAATCATACAGAGGTACTACTGGATGAGCATGGAAAAGGATTGTATTAGAACTATAAGACAATGCCATCAGTGTCAGATTTATAGGAACCTCAACTACCTTCCTCCAATGGTGCTAAATAGTTTATCATCTCCATAGCATTTTACAGCATAGGGGATTGATATCATAGGAGAAATAAGGCCAACAACATCGAATGGGCATAAGTACATAATTATGGCAATTGATTACTTTTCTATATGGGTAGAGGCTGAGTCTCTCAATTCTTTAAAGGCAAAACAAATGGCTCAATTCATCAAGAAGAATATCATTTGCAAATATAGGGTTCCACATCATATAATGACAGATAATGGGGTTCAGAGAGTAGTGGAAGCAATAAATAAAAATATCAAGAAAATCCTCACTAAGATGGTAAAAAATTATAAGGATTGGTATGAGTTTCTTCCCTTTGCCTTGTGAGGATACAAAACTATAGCCAGAATTGCCACAGGCCAAACTCCATTCTCCCTGGTGTATGGCTATGAAGCAGTTTTGCCAATAAAAACTGAGATCAAGTCTCTAAGAGTAGTTATGGAGGCCAAAACACCCAAGAGTGAATGGGCACAAAAAAGATATGATTATCTGGTGTCTTTAGACAAGAAGAGATGAATGCTTTGTTTTATACCTAGATATACCAAAAGAGGATAGCAAGGGCATTTAATAAGAAGGTAAATTCAGGAACATAAAAGTTGGGGATATGGTACTGAAATAATCTAGAGCAGTGGTGTTCAATCCAAGAGGAAAGTTCATACCAAACTGGGAAGGACCATACTTAGTCAAGTTAGTTATGCCAAAGGGAGTCGCCAAGATATCTGATCTTAAAGGGAATGAGTTTATGGAGCCTGTTAACCTAGATCACCTCAAGAAACACTATATATAAAAATAAATAAATGTAGTATAAAGAAAATAAAAGTCTGCTGACTAGAAAATCTGAAAAGGCTAGTCAGGTAAAAATTAGAACATTCCCGCTATTCAGAAAACCTGCAAAGGGTTGGTAAGTAAAAATTAGGGAATAAAATAAAAGTAAAAGAGGACCCATGTATTAGAAAACCCACAAAGGGCTGGTCAGGAAAAATATAGGGAAATAAAATGTAACCAAAAAATATTCAATTAAAAAATCTGAAAGGACTAGTTAATAATATAAGTTATGTTATGTGATGCAGCAAATGTACTCATTTTTCCCTAATTAATGAATCTTATTGAAATTGAAATTTTATTATGACATTGCATGTTCTATCTTATTTATAATACATAAGTACTAGAAAGGAAAACATAACATAAGAGATTAAGACTAGCTCCATGAGACCATTTTTGTTCTAGTGGTGCTTATATTTCTTTTTCTGAGACTCATCATGTATAGCTTGAATCCTCTAGTCTCTAGAAAGTTCGAGTGGCTCTGTAGCATGTATCATAACCTAGATTTGAAAAGTAAAAATAAAAAGCTCACTAAGTTAAAAACCCAAAAGGGTAGCTTAGGCAAAAATTAGGGCATGCCTACTAAGTTGAAAACCTGAAAGGGTAGCTTAGGCAAAAGTTAAGGCAATAATAATAATAATAATAATAATAATAATAATAATAATAATAATAATAAATATTTCACTTAGGATCATATGTTCATCCAAGTCTAATTTCAAGAAAGGGAAGTTTGAAACAGAGTAGTACGAAAGATAGTTTATCCTAACTATAAATTAGAGATGAAAATAGCCTAGAATCAGTCATCCCTAGCTCCAGAGTTAGGCCATGGGCTCCATCCTATACTAGGATCATCACGGTGATAGGTATCTGGATGTCTAGTAGATGAAGTACTAGCACTGTAGGGATTAAGGCCTGAGTCAGTAAGCCATTGGCAAAGCATCTCAATCTCCTGCTCCAAATCCCATGAATAACTATGCATATATAGGAAACATCATATCATATGCATTCCATGCACAACATGCATACATTTACATAATAAGTGTATATACTTACCCACCAACTATCTGTGACATGCATGGTAAATAATCTCTGAGACGAAGCAAGTCCATACAAATACTCTACTTGTGTCCGGGGAACCTGTTTTGTAAAGTTGTACTAACATCAATACCAAGTGTATAGGTAATACAAGAAATAAGTCAAACAAACTCACATAAAAAGTATCTGTTGGAGAAAAGATAGGGAGTCAAACATCACTGGAATGTATTTGCTGCTCAACCAGAGCCTGAATAGTAGGAGCCCAATAGAGCATAGATATGTCAGGAAGGGGAACATTACCAAAAATAGCACCAATAAAAACTCCCTCATGGCTGGTCCCAATAAGCTGAGTGTGCTGTGTACGACCAGGATTGGACCCAGGGACCTCGGGGGCAATCTCAAGCTCAAGAGCAGCCTCACTCTCTTACGCAGTCTCAAACCCCCGATCAGCCCCAACCACCTCCTCCTTTGCTTCATCAGTAAGGGAGCGAACCTCCTCAATCTATGAAAAGAAAAATGTGAGAAAAGAATAAGTGATTAGAGAGTTCCATGAAAGAAATGATTAGAAGTTACCTTAGCATGATCAATAGGAACTTGCTCCAAGAGGGTCTCATGGATGAATTGCCGAAAATGGTGAGATCGCTCAAGAAAAATAGTGGCATCATATCCCTATAATGTATCTCTCAACTCTGAGCCCATCAGATGAGAATTGTAAAATATTGAGCGGGGGACAATAACAAGAATACAACGTCAGGAAGGTCTAAAGTGCCACCAGTATACTCGCTCTCCTAAATACCATATCTGACAACCATAATTAGGGAGCAGACCCCTTATCTCCTTAAGTCGTACTGCAGCATCCATGAAATCATATCGCCGGATGTCATCAGCTCCCTCTAGTCAATTAAAATGGATATGCAAAATTAGGATTAATTAAGTTTAACTTGTATTAAATCATGAATTACTAATGATCTTATTTTTTTACCAAATCCCACTTGATGGTGTTCAGCTGATTGTAGTAGGTTTGCAGAGTATTCTTGACACTAGCTAAATGGGAAGAGCCCCATTTCTACATCAAGGGGAGACTCATGTTAAAGCTTATAGCCTTAAAACCACAAATCAGCCCAATCTCTATGCTCCAGATCTAAAAGAGAGAATAAGTTAACAAAAAGAAAGAAAATGAGAAAAGAAGAAGAGAAATAAAAAGGGGATAGACTTATATATAGGACACACCAAAAGCCACATATGGTGACAATGCCTCTATAGATAGTGTCCAATCTGTAATATAAATAAGCCAACGCCATAGATCCCCAATCGAGGATGATAACTCAATCTAAGTCTCAAAGAGGGCCGAGAAGGGAAATGCTAACCTCGTGACACTACACAGTAGTTATGGTGATGTTGCTAAACATCCCACAGGAAATATAGCGAGGATCATTGTATTCATTTTGCTAAACGTCCCATAGGGAATATAGCGAGAATCATTGCATTCATTTCCTTGAATGTCCTATAGGGAATACAAAAAAATTCATTATCATTAGACGTCCCAAAGGGAATATAGTGTAGTGTACTAGACACTACACAATAGTTATAGTATCATTGCTAGACATTCCACGGGATTTATAGCAAATTTTTCAAATCACGAATCGCTAAATGTCCCGTAGGGAATATAGAAAATTTTAAAAATACCGAATTAATCTTTGGTGTTAAGTTTCGTGATTTAAAGGACTAAATTGCAATGTTTTGTAGAATTAATTGCAAAATTAGTTTTTTAGGGATTTGATTGCAAAAATTAGAAACTTCCAAGGACCTTTTTTAAATAAAAATATAAAAAAATAATTTTGGTCGACCAGTATTTAATGCCAACCGGCATTGTGTAATGTCAATCAGTATTACATAATGCCAATCAACATTACATAATGTCGATCGGCATTATGTAATGTCGACTAGCATTACATAATGCCAGTCAGCATTTAGCAATGTTAGTCATCATTATAGTTGAAAATTGACATCCTGTAATGTCGATTCTTTCTAAAAGTGTTTTTTACGCAATTTTTTTACTATAATTTTGTTATTTTTCAATTTTTTATTGGTCCAGGACAATGTGTGAGTCTTTAATTTTTCAAAATTCTATCGCTTATCATCTCATTATCCTAATTTTAAAAATTCAAAAAATAAAATGCTCTTGATCTCACTCCCAGCTATCATGCAACTTCCTACGTGATCACAGGAACTGAAGTGGTTGGGTCTAGCTTTAAAAGCCAAAAGGGAAGGTTGTGAAGGAGGCTAGCGAGCAAGAGAGGTGAGAAAGAGCTGAAAGGTCGAGAGAAAGTTTGTAAAAAAAACAGAAAAAAAAAAAGAAAAAAAATAGCTGTGAAAAAACCAAAGAGAATAAAAAAAAATCTTAATTAGCTGTTGTAAAAAGATACGTTCTTTTCTTTTTGTCTAGAGAATCAAGAAAAAAAAACAGAGTTTATCTCAAAATGATGACAATCCAAATCTAAAGGGCATTCAAATAGCATTTGCACAACATCTTCTACCCTTCTTTTTTCCTCTTTTATTTTGATTTGATTTATTTTTTTTATTTTTTATTTGATTCCTTACTGATTAATTTTTTTTTCATTTTTTTATTTTGATTGATGTTTTGTGACAATCTGGAGATGAAAGTGTTTATATGAAATTTTGGCTGTGACCATTGGAAGAATCTATGGAATGCCATAGATTAAGATCTGTAAAACCCCGTAGGATTTAGGATTTATGATTTTTGCGTTCTTTTAATTTGCTTTTATTTTGGGTTGTAATTAATTTGATTTTAATTTCTGCATAATAGTTTGTAATAGCTCCAATAGTGGGAAATAGTAGAATTTTATAATTTTTGCACTAAAATTGATTAGTAATTTAGGTTCAATTGGATAAAAAACAATTAAAATTAATGGTCACTTTAGATTAATTTAGAGTTGCATGTAAATTGATTTAGAATTTTTTTTTAGAAAATTTCATAAATCCTATGTTTAATATGTTTTTGTTATGATTTTTTAATTTGGGTTTTGATTTTGGATCTTTTAATTCTTTTTGCCCTAAGCCCATATTAGGATCAAAACCATTTAATAAATAGACTTAAAAATGGCTTTTATGTTTTAATTAATTTAGAATTAATTTAGGCCCATTTAGGCCCACTTTTAATTAATAAAATTAACTTAGACTTTAGCCCACTAATTTATTTTATTTCTTTTTTTATTAATTAGACCTTAGGCCCATTTCTAGTAATTGAAATTAATTTAGACTTAGCTCAACCAATTAATTTCATTTCTTTTAAAAAAATAGATTTAGGATCACATCACTTAATTAAAAATTAAGTAGAATTAAGCCCACTAATTAATTTCTATTTTTTTTCTTAAAATTAATAGATTTAGGTCCACTTTTTAGAATTAAAACAAGTAGATTTAGACTCATCAATTATCTTAAAATGTAGGTCCATCTCTAGTCCTATTCACTTGTAAATAAAATGTAGAATTAGCTAACTTTAATAAAATAAATAGTAATTCATAAAATAAATCTAAATGAACACAAGACTAAAAGAAGTTAGTATTCCGTTCCCAGAATATCCTAGTTATGGTGCTAGCTTTCTTTTAGAGAATTAAGTACCACCTTTCTATTTGTCCTAGTTATTACCCTAAGTGGCAACTTCTCATCTCCACGCCATGTCTTTATGATAATGGTTAGTGTGTTCCCTAGGGCCCTGAGCCTAAACAGTGTCGTGGTTGCTAAAATCTTGGGCGCATGTTAAACACTGCCGTCTATAGGGATAAAGAGAGATGTTGCATAATTTGTATCCAAGTGTCTCTCTTGTCAGCATGTGAAGTTAGAATATCAGAGACCCTCGAGATTGCTATAATAGTTGCACATTCCAGAGTTGAAGTAGGACATGATTGCAATGGACTTTATTTCTGGTTTGCCTCGCACATCAAGTGGATATGATGCCATATGGGTGATAGTCGATAGGTTGACTAAGTTAGCTCACTTCTTGCCAATTAAGAAGACTTATACTACAGACAGGTTGGCTAGATTGTCCATCAATCAAATTATTTATCTTCATAGAGTGCCATAAAGTACAGTGTCAGACAAAGGACTAACCTTTACTTCAGTCTTTTAGCAAGAATTGTTAAAGGCTTTAAGTACAAGACTGGACTTCAATATAGCTTTTCATCCTAAAACTGATGGCCACTCAAAAAGGACCATTCAGACTTTAGAGGAAATGCTTCGAATGTTGTTATGGATTTTGGTGGTCAATGGGATGTACACCTTCCATTGATTGAATTTGCATATAATAATAGTTATCATGCAAGTATTGAGATGGCCTCATATAAAGCGCTATATAAAAGGAAGTGTAGATCACTCTTGTGTGTAAAAGTTGACAAGAGATAGTTGACAAGCCCATAATTAGTGTAAGTATCTTTAGAGAAGATTCCTATTATCCATTATAGATTAGGGACAACTTTTAGCCAACAGAAGAGCTATGCTGATCTTGAGAGGAAAGATGTATCATTTTATATTAAAGACATCGTGTTCCTCAAGGTATCTCCAGTAATGAGGTTCGGTAAAAAGGGTAAGTTAGCTCTAAGATATATTAGACCCTTTGAAATTCATTCAAAGGTAGGAGATGTGGCTTACAGATTGGTGTTACCGCTAGAGTTGTCATGTATTCATCTAGTGTTCTAAGTGTTGATGTTGCGGAAGTACATCTCCACTCCTTTACAAGTTTTTTAGCTACAAGTAATGGAGCTCAATGAAGATTTGACTTATGAGGAGTACCCTATGGTGATAGTGGATTGATAGGTTTAGAGCAACCATGCGGTGGAGGATTGTACTTAGGAGACAAAGGCAGAGATGCGGGTGGCATACTTTTACCTTTTCCATTAGAAAAAATGTTTACATTTTCTATTTTTGTTAAAATTCAATGATGGATTTTTATAAAGGGAAAGACTGTAAAGACTCAAAATTTTAATTATTAATATTAAATGTGGATTATTAATTTAAATTATTATTTTATTTAATTAGTATTAAATGTATTGTTAATAAAAAAATTGTTAATTTTTAAGAGTAAAAATTATATGTATATATATATATATATATATATATATATATATATATATATATATAATACAAAAACTTTTTTTCCTTTCCTTCCTTCTCTCCCTCTTCTTTATCTTTTCCTTTCTTTTCTTCCATCCCCTACTTCCCACACAGCACCACCAACCATCACTGTCGGTGTCAACCACCACCACCTCAGCCTCACCACCACCAGACCTCCCTCAGCAGCTCCTCCACCTTGGCGACACCTCCCTTTCCTCTCTCTTCTCTTTCTTCCTCAGTTCCATTCCTTACTAGATTGCAAAGAGCTTCGCTGATCCCGCCTCTGGCCACTCCAACGCTTGCCACCAGTTTCAAAATGCTCATTATCCTCTAGATTTCAAAAGCCCTTAATCAATTTTGAATTCCAACTCTGATAAGCCCCTCAATTTTGAGTAATTGATTTTAGGTTATTTTTATTTAATTTTGTTAAATTGAGTTTTAATTCAATTTTATTTGATATAGTTACTTTAAGATACAATGATCTAGAGGTTGTGATCTCACTCACTATAATTTTTATTTAATTTTTTGAAATTTTCAGGCATTGGGTGCTGTTCACATCACTCTTCTAGATAGTCTTGGATTGGGTAATTTTTATAATTTTATTAAATCATATAAATTATGTAGATCAAACTTTGTGAAGGAAGTTTTGTGATATTAGTTTTAGAATTTAAGATATTAATTTTTAAAGTTTATGTAGAAATATGTATTTGTGAGAAATTGTTGGAAATTAATAAATTATTTAACTTTAATTATAATTGTTGTTAATTATTATGTTTTAAACTATTTTTAAATAATAAAAATATAAAAATAGTTTTTATAATTAATTTTCAATTATTAGTTAACTAGTGGTAATTTTGGAAAATAAATGAATAATGAATTTAGAATTTAATGGTCTAGGGGTTCTACCAAATTTTCTGCTAAATAATAAATTTATATGATTTTGTACTAGATTTTTATATTAAAGTAAATGATTTTTAATATTTATATTTATATTTATTTTACTTTATTTTATTTTTATTTTTATTTTAAAAAGGGTTTTAACAAATGTTTTCAAACCAACATGCATTTTATAAAATTGATTCACTTAGTGAGGTCTAATTTCCCTAAATCTATTTTTTTTAAGGACCTCACAGTCAGCTTAGTACTGATCATCATTTGCACTGGGTTTCTTCTTCACTGGCTGTATTATGCATGTCCATTTCATTTGAACATTATGTAATCGAATTCTAGATACCATAGTAGTTTATTATGGAACTTGTATTATTGATATTATGGGATTGTATTGTGTTGAAATATTGTTGTAATGGAGTAATGACTTATGTATTTGATATTAATAATTTTATCCATGATATTATTGTCAAGTGATTGTTATTTATTTAGAAAAAATTTTCAAAGCTTACTATAGGTTTCAGTTGCATTTTTGCATTTCTCATTCTTTAGTCTCAGTCATGTACCTTTGGGTTCAAGTCGTGGTAGAAGACATCAAACTCAAGATTTCCACTTCATAGAGTAAAATTTTACCATTATGTTGGACACTTTATACTTAATTAGAATTTACTTATATTTTATTAACTTTATTAACCATGTCAAATATAGTAAAATATAAAAAATATATTTTTAAATATCAAATTTAAAAGTTAATATCTCTGTTAAATTTTTAGTATGTTTAAAATATATTTTATCAAATAATAATTATGAATAATAAAATAATAAATAATTTACCTATTAATAATGAAATTTACAAATTTGAAAAGAAAAATATTTTTATCTTTAAACCAATATGTCTAAATAAGAATAAAAATAGTAGTTTTAAATTCATTTAATTTATTTAATGAGTATTTAATTAAAAACATAAAACATATTTATGAGTTGGTATTTATAAAATGATTAAAAAATTTTAAATTTTGGGTAATTTGATCTTTTGTAATAAGTTTAGTGACCAATTATTTAAAGCAAGTCTTTAATGTGCGTAAAAATGAAAGTATGAGAGCTTAATACAATACAATTGAAGTTTAATGGTTTAATGCAATAAAACTTAAAAGTTTAAATACTTAAAATGATATTTGCCTTTTAAAACCTCCAACAATTAACTACTATAAATCAAACAAAATTTTAATTGTAATAGTTAACTAATGAAAGATTATTAGATTAATAAATAAAATTGATAAATTTTTTTCTAAACAAATATATATCACCTAATTATAAAAGTTATAAAAAATTTTAATCCTATATTGTAATTTTTAGAAACATTTTAAATTCTGTCTTATTATTTTTTGAATTATTAAGAAATGTTTTAGACTTAAAAATTTTAAAAACTTTAGAATGAAGTGATATATATATATATAATATATCAATTTTATTCATACTATAATTTTAACAGTTCGATAATAAAATTTTATTCATCAATTGAATTTTAATAGTTGACTAATAAAAAAATATTTAAATTAATGACTAATATTGATGATTATTTTTTAAATGTATATCACTTAATTGTAAAGTGTTAATTATTTTTAAGTTTATATAAAATTTTAACAAAATTTTAAATAAATTTTTAGGAAAAGTTAAAAAAAATTAAAAAGTATGCAGGCTTATAAATTTTAAAATTTTATAACTATGTGATATATATTTTTTAAAAAATTATTAATTTATTAATTACTCTAAATAAATTTTCCTTAATTAACCCTTAAAATTTAAATTTTATTTGACTTCTGGAACATAATTATATAAGTTTATAAAATAAGGTCCAACATAATCTAGTTTTAAAAAAAAAAAATTTTTTAAGGTCAAATTTTAATTTTGGGTATAATTGAGGGTCTAATTTAACCTTTTAACCTTTGAATATAGGGATATTCTTACCTACACTTGATGTATTACTCCCTAAAATAGTATTTATAACACATTAATCAAGTGATTTACACTTAATTATTGAAAATGAGACATATATTTTTGTTAAAAATCTCACCATTGGGTGTTTATACACCCAAGCAAGAATTTGCCTTCAATATATATCTGAGCGCTAAAAAAAAAAAAAAAGCTTAGAAATAGACTAATTGTCTTTATAACCTCCCAAAATCCATTTCTAATTTATTTGGAATTGGAAACTAGTTGTTAAAAAGTTCATCACTAATCGGATTAGAAACTCAATTAAAAATCATGTTTCTAATTAGAAACAACCTTACGACAAAATATTTCAGTTTGTCAATTAGAAATGGAACTGTAGTGGAACCTTTTTGTTCTTTATATAAAGATAGAAGCTCTTCATTTTTAAATTAGAAATGAATATAGACATTATATTTCTAAATTTGTCGATTTAATTTTACAAATTAAAAACAAAATTTGTTGCCAATTTAATAATAAAATATTTTTATTTTTTTATTTTCTTTAAATTGATCAACTGCATAACATGGACAACTCTCCTCTTTTAAATCGACGACATTAATCCAACCTTATACCTCAAAATTCGGCACATAATAATTTATTGATACATCAGCATATTTTCCACCGAGGCGCCTCAAAGCAGCTCCAAAGTCTTTCCCATGAGCAATCTTTGCCTATGTTCAGTTTCACATTCAATCAGCCCTTTCGAACATACCAGAAATGTAATTTGATTTCATTGGCATCTGGACCATACACAGGAGCCAATTTTTTTCTTTTATAAATAAATATTAATATTATTGATAATATAGGGGAAAACTACTTGGGAAAACTCCAAGTGATGAAAAAATTTCTCCCTAAAACAAAATACAAAATGGAAGATGGCAAAAAAAAAAAAAATAACAACAAACTGAAACCTCCCTAGCTAAGAACACAAAACCAGTAAAGACCGTGGAAATAATTTAATATAGTTCAAAATATAAAGTATCCGAAAAGGTCAATTAACCATCCGTGTGGATCATTTGAATCTCATGGAGCAATTAACACTTAAAATTTATAGTGAATTGTGTATGTATCCGAGTGGATCGTAGGATCATTAAAATCATTCAGTATTGAAATGTAAAAATCAACTATTATGCTCTTCAATGGTATATGATTGAAGGGAAAAAAAAAAAAAGATGAAATTAATAAACTGTGAATGAAAATCCCATTAATTTAAAAAGCTGAACAACAAGCTCTTCAATGGAGTGATAAATTCAAATCTCATTCATTCTGAAGAAGTAAACAACCACATGCAGAAACAAAAAAACTTTTAGAATCAAGCTGAAAAACATAGCAAAACAAGAAACAGTCTTTTCACCATTTTTTACATGAATGTTGCTATATTTTTTCCCTAATAATCTAAAATTATTATTTTCTTTTATCAAAAAGTAAAAATAATTACTTTTAAATTTTTTAGAGAAATAATTTTTTTTTATTTAAACTATCAATATTTAAAACTTTAAAATATTTTAATTAAATTAATTTGATTTAAGCAGAAATATAATGATAATAAATGTTTTTTAATAACTAATTTCATTTCACTGCATAATCGAGGGCACAATACCTCATTTGCTGTAACAGATCACATTTCACAGAAGATACTGGATTAAGGAGAATGAATTATCAGATCACATGTCTGGTGACTAGTGTCAAGGTGGGACCCGATTAGAGAGTTGACCCTAACTTTTAGGAGAGATTCGAGAGTTGACCGCAACTCTTACAAGAGATTCGTTGAACATGTTATCACTCAAGACATATAGTATCATTTGCCAGCTAAATTTGTTTACCAGTTAGATCTTTTTATTTTTATATTTCAGTGTTTTTTATAAGAAAATAAAAAAATTAAGAAAATATACTCTTTAAAAAAGATTTTTTTTTAATAACTCTTTAAAAAAGTTTTTAAAATTACTTCTCAGAAATTGGAATAATTTAAAAAGTATAATAATGTCACGACCCGAACCCGAGGGCACGTGACCGGCACTAGGGAATGGGTAGGCATAAGGCCACCGAAACCCGTAGTAAGCCTAAAGGAAAAAGAAAATAAAACCATTCATATTTTTACTTTAATTACCAACAGAACATATTATCAAACTGATTTTTCTCAATTTACACAAATTTAACAGTTTAATAAAAATACGATTCAACATCTCATATTATAAATTGAGTTTTATGTCATATACATAAATGTATTTCGTACAAATAAACTACATAATTTAGTTTAAACCATACAGATCCTCAATACATATACTACTGCAGCATCCTAGATTAATATACAGTACAGCTTACAATGACCTACATAAAATTGCCGGTGAAGAAGAAATCCGGCGTAGAGGTAGTCTGAGGTCAAACTCCCAAGCTCTTGAAAAAAATAAATTGAGGGGAATCAGACCTCACTGAGTAAGTCAATAAAAGAGCTGTACGGTTTGAAAACCTTTTTTTTTTTTTTTTTTTTTAAAAAAAACTATATATTTTTATAGTGAAAATAATTTATAATATATATAATTATAGCTTTTGAAAAATCTCGGTAGAACCCTAAACCCATGTCTAAATGGCCAACTGGGCCCACTTATCCCAACTAGACTACCGGTCCCCGAGAGCAAAGGCATCAACCGAGGCACCAAGCCGTAGTCATTCACTTAATCCAAATATATGGATCTGGCGGTCCCCGAGAGCTAAGGCATCAACCGAGGCACCCATCCCAGTCCATTATTGACTTTCCAATCACTGGCGGTCCCCGAGAGCTAAGGCTTCTACCGAGGCACCCGTCCCAGTTTAACATTCATTAATCATAAAATTTTCGGATCCATCTCTCAATCTCTACCATGTGCACATAGTCCTGGTGAAGCCCACCAGGTAGCCCGTTCTACCAAAATTTCTCAAAAATCGATTTGTAAATAAATAAAATGCGTTTAAATCTTAGATAATAGCATTAAATTAAATAAATCCTGTAATCAATGTAATAAAATACGAGCGCATGCATTTTTACATAAACACACGCACAGATCGTTCTACTGACTTACAGGATGAATGTGAAGGCTGACGACCACGCGTCTGCCTCGGCCTCACGGCTTCTGCTCCGAAATGATCTAAAGGAAAATAATAATCGACCTTTAAAATATGACTATGGACACCGAAACCAAAAATCAACAAAGCAATGAAATTCCAAACTGACTCGACAGACAGGTTTTTAACCTAATTAACGGTAAACATTTTTCTATGGATATCACGTTTTACGAGAAAATCTACCGAAATTTCGACAAAGTCTCCTCTGTAAAACGGATATCTCTCTACTAAAGGTAGAGCCAGACCTGCATAGAAAATGCACTTCTAATTTCCAAAACCATCCACACTCGAGTCAGGCTCCCAAAATACAATTTGCCCCGACCGAGATCACAACTCAAATAAAATATCACAATTTAATAATATGTGTTTCTTAAATACATATCACATTCATACATATAAGAATAGATAAAAATTATACAAAATCTCCATTATTCAAAATTTACATTACTTAGGAAATCATGTCAATTAATTTCTAAAAATTATCTAAACCCTTTAATTATTAATAAAACTAATCAAAATATATATATATTTATCATATTTAGTGTAAAATTACATTTTTACCCCCCTAAAATACATAATTTACATAATGAGCTTTTACTACTAAAAATAATTCCTAAAAACTATTTAATCATGTCAAAAATTCATTTTCTCAAAATACATTTTCTTAATGTAATTAAAACATTTAATTAACCAACAAATTCCTCCCAAAAATATTATTTACCCTAAAAATCAAATTTCATTACCTATTTAACCCAAAGTTTCAAAATTAGTCTAATTATTAAATTTTGACATACAGTATAAAAATTCCTAGAAAATTTGTATAATCTTCTTAAAATTATCTACTATACCCTAAACTTAATTTCAACACTTAATATCACCAAAATGGCAATTAACATTATTATTTTCTATTTTATATGATTAATTCCCGAAAATTCCTAAAATGGTTTTAAAATTCCAGAATTCACTAAAAAAAAATCAGAATAATTACCTAAAATCTCAATAAATTAATTTGCTCAAAAAAAAAATAACCCATAATAATCTCCCTAATTGCTAATTATAGGTAAATAACCATCTAAATAACCAAATGAACATTAACTAAATTTCTGTAAATTTAGTTTAACTATCAAAAATCCAAGAAAATATACAATCAACTCAATTACATGCTAACCAACACTAATCATCCTAGAATTGCTAAGATCAAGCAGAAAATTGAAGGGAGAAAAGAAAGAAAACAGGTGAGCATCTCTCACCTTCAAGCAGCGGAAACAGAGCAGGGGAAGAACTTGCTGCTGTCGGTGAAGATGGGAGGATGAGGCTGCTCACATGGAGGCGAAGGGCTGGTGGACACTTCCAGGAGATGGCATCACCGAGCGACGAAGCTGCACAGACAAGACGCAGGGCTGCTGCTGCGCGAGGAAGAGAGGAACAGCTGCTGCGCGAGGAAGAGAAGAAGAAGAAGAAGAAGGAGAAGAAGAAGAAAAAGAATTCTGCAGCAGCAGAGAAAGCTAGGTGAGGATGAGGGGACAGACTGAAATGAGGGAGTTGGTGTGGGTGTTTTTGATGTGTTGATGAGTGTATGTATATATATATATATATATATATATATATAGATATATATATAGATATAGGTATGGGCGGGTGTATATATATATATATATAGATATAGGATATTACAAATAATTAAATTAATAGTAATTTTAGTTGAGAATATAATTAAAAAATAAATTAAAGTTTATAATGTATAAGAACATATGTTGCTGTCTTTAACCCTACCTATTTCTTCTCTCTTTTCTCTTTAGGTTTCTTCATCAAATACTTTTGTTTTTTTGTTACTGTTGATCATTTTTTAGATCAGCAGTAGTCCCTTATTATTATTTTTTATTCTATTTTGTTTTTTCATCTAATAAATATAAATATTTAATATGTTTGTTATATTTAGTTTTTTATTTTTATTTTTAATTTATAAAGTTATTAATTCTTTTATTGAGTTTTGGTGGTTCTTCTTTATGGGATTTTGTTCTTCATTATATCACATATTAACGTATAATACTATGTACAATTAAAAAAATATTTGAAAAATAAAATTATAAATTAAAATTTTAGAAATCTGCTAAAAGGTTGAAATAGACTCTCAATTTTGAGCCAAAATTCGGAATCGGACTTTTATATTTTTGTTTCAATAGAAACTGTTTTTACAAAAAATTAAATCATACTAGATCTTTTTTTTTTTTAAGAAGTCCTATAAATTTTTTAAAAAACTTAATTTGAACTGTTAACTAACAAAATATTACTTAGATTAACAAATACAATGGATAAATTTTTGAAAAAGATGTACCTAATTATAAAATTATAAAATTTTTATTCCTACATAATAATTTTTTAAAATTTTTTGGCTTTTTCCAATTTTTAAAAATCTTTAAAATTTCTTTATAGATTTAAAAATTTTAAAAACTTTAGAATTAAGAAATATACTTATAAAAAAATTCATCAGTTTCATTCATTAATTTAATTTTAATAGTTAAATAATAAAATTTTATTTGTCAATTCAATTTAAAAAGTTGAGTTACAACAACAAAAATTGAGGAATTTTCTTTAAATGTATATCACTTAATAATAAAATTTGTAAAATTTTTACGTTTAAAACAATTTTAATAAAATTTTTAGAATGTTAAAATTTTTTTTAAAAATAGTATGTAGGCAAAAATTTATTAAAACTTTATAATTATGTGATATATTTTTTTAGAAAAATAATATTAATTTTATTTGTTAGTCCAAATAATTTTCATTAGATAACCGATAAAATTAATTTTTTCATTTTTATAGTTTAATTTGTGATTTACGAAAATGTCAAATGTGATCTATTTTTAAAAGAAAAGGTTCCTATTGGGAAAAAAAAAATGAAGGTTCAATCTAGACTTCAGCCTGAAGTTGAGGGTTCAATTTGACCCTTTGGCTTAAAGTTTAGCACGGAGTGAAAGAAATACGGAATCAAACCAAAATTCTAAATTGAAAGATATTAAAACTGTGTTGAATCAGATAATATTAATCTCAAACCGAACCAAATTTTATGAATAATTTGGTACGGAACTTGATATTTATAAAAAAATTAAACCGATAACCGTACCGAACCATATCAAAATCGTACTGAATCAATAATCGAATATATTACCGAATATTAATTTAATAAGTAATACATAGATATTAATAAATTGTATTAAGTAGTAACTTAATTATATACTTATAATTATATAGTTAAGTAATATACATTTGTATAATAATATATGATAAAAATTAATATGTTTTTGTGATCAAAATATAATAAATAAATTATTAACCAAATATTATTTTAATTTTATTATTATCCATATTGTTATCATTACTACTACTTCTCCTATTCAATTAACAAGCCAAAATATGAAATGTTATTATTTAATAATTTGAACTTAAGATATAAAAATAAAAAATTAATGTTGCATTAGTTTCAAATAATTCAATTAACAAATAAGAATGTAAAATGTCCATTACAATACACTTTAAGCTTAAAATATGAGAAGTAAGAAAATTATTACTATTATTATTATCAACAACAAGTAAATATGTGAAATACCCATTATATTTCCATTTAAATTTAAAATATTTAAATAAGAAAATTTGCACTATATAATTCAATTTTTTTAATTTTTGATTAAAATATGTGATTATCATATTTGATAACTTATTAATTATTATTTTTAATAAATAATCTAATCTTATTGTTGTTATTTAGAATTAATTACCTAAATAATATTATTATAATTATTGTTTTGCTACATAATCATTTATAGACATAGATTATAGAACATGTATTTTTAATAAAAAAAAATGTAATAAAAATCATAGAACATGGATTTTTTGTTTCTTTTTTTTGGTAAATTGGGAGGTCATACGACCTTAATATCCATAGATTGAACAACAAGGGGTAGCCCTCCCTTTTAAATCGACGATGGTAGAAATTGAACCCTTGCACCACAAGATGCCCTTGGAGGATTTACCACTTGACTACCTCCTCACTGGCAGAACATAAAATTTTTAATGAATAATATTTTTTTATTAATAGCAAAGTCATATGACTACGCATTAATAGACCGCATAATAGATGACAACTTTCCTCTTTTAAGTTAAATCAGGTGGAAACTGTTGAGGAAGTAAATATTTTTATTGTATATATTAGGAAGTAAATATTTGTATACAATTAGGAATAAAGTTTTATTCTATTTAGGATGTTATTCTATTCCTAATTAGGTTGTGATTAGGATTCCTGTGTGTATATATAAGGAGTGTAACCCTTCTTTGAATATCATGAAAAAATATTTCTCTTGAATTTTCTCTCTTTTTCTCTGAATTTTATTCTTCATGATATCAGAGTATACCCATTGAAATCAAATTTTTTATTGAATTCTTGAAATCGTATTTTTTTTCCTTTGAATTCTTTGAATCTTCAAAATCATGACCACCAAAAACACATTCATCGTATCCCATGGAACACCCAATTTTATTCAAACCCTTTAAGATAATTCTCCTTTTCCCACATGAATTTTTCTTGATGATACAAACTATACTCTATGGTCACAAATCATGGAGATGCGAATTGGAGCCAGAAATAAATTTGGCTTTCTTAATGGCACTATGCCAAAGCCACCAACAAGAGATTAAGCATTGGAAACTTGGCTCCTTGATAATAACCGAGTAAAAACTTGGCTGATTGACTCCATGAGTCCGACATTGATGTAGAGATTCATCTGTCTTCCAACAGCAAAGGAGATATGGGATGCTATCTCAAAAACCTTCTATGATGGATCTGACGAAACTCAGTTATTTGAATTGAATCAGAAATCATTCACTACACATCAGAATGGTAAGCCATTACCTATATACTATAATGAACTGATTGAAATATTTCAGGAAATTGATGCCCAGACGTGTGCACAAGGGGAGGATGTTAATGGAGTAGTATCACTCTATAAGCATATTACCCAGTTTCGAACACATATTTTCTTAGCCGAGCTTGATTTTGAATTTAATAATGCTCAGAGTGAAATACTCCAGAAGAATCCACCTCTTGATCTAGAGTCTAGTTATGCATATGTCCGGAGGGATCACAACCAACGATATATGATGGAAGAGCCGAAGATATTGTTGGACCATTCTGTACTTGTAGCAGCTCAGACTCATTCCCAGTTCAAAGGAAATATACCGAGTAAGCCCATCATATACCCTTGTACTCATTGTGGTGAAGTTGGACATTCCTAGGAATGGTGCTATAAAATTATGGGATATCCAGAATGGTGGGATTTCAATAGAAAGCCTTGTAAGAAGCTCGGCAAGGCTACAATTATTGATTTTACTAAACCAAGTGGTGATCTTGATACAACTTCAGGTATGACAAATCTTACTCAAATAATACATGGATTATTGATATAAGTGCTACTGATCATATGACAAACTCCACTCACCATCTTACATATATTCGTCCATCAACCCAATAAAATATTCTAACAGCTAATGGAGGCATAGCACCAGTCACTCATGAGGGATCAATATCTAACTCTGACTCTCTTAATTTAGATACTGTTCTTGTTGTTGCATCTCTTTCTTATAATCTACTATCTGTTGGCCAAATCACTGAAACCTTGAATTGCATTGTCAAATTTAGGCCTAATTATTGTGTATTTCAGGACATTACAACACGTCGAATTCTTGGCTCTAGTGTTAAACGTGGAAAGTTATACTATTTTAAGTTGCATGATGATTCAAGTCAGAAGTCAAGTCAAGTTAATAGGGTTGGTAGAAGTTGTTCAAGTAAAGACCAAGTAATCTTATGGCATCGTTGTCTTGGTCATCTCTCTTTTCATTATCTTAGAAAAATAAAATCGAATTTATTTTTGCATACCACAGACTCGGAATTCAAGTGTAATGTTTATAAATTGGTAAAAGGCCACCAAATTTCTTATGTACCAAGTTATAATAAAAATTCAATTCCATTTATGACTATTCATTCTGATGTATGGGGACCTGCTCGAATTCCTACTCTATTTGGTGCTTGATATTTTGTAATGTTTATTGATGAATGTACCGGATGACCTGGGTATCTCTACTTTCCAATAAAGGAGATGTGTGCTCCAAGTTTCAGGACCTGTACAACATGGTGGCTACATAATACCAGAGTAAAATCTAAGTCTTATAGTCTGACAATGGTGGGGAGTATGTTAACTCAATTCTCAATGATTTCTGCCTTAAAAAGGGCATTCGCCACCAAACATCTTATGTCGGCACTCCTCAACAGAATGGTATAGCCGAACGGAAGAATTGGCAGTTATTAGAAGTTGTCTGAGCATCACTATTTGGCATGAATGTTCCTCGAGAATACTGGGGAGAAGCTATTTGATCTGCTACGTACCTCATAAACTAGACACCATCATGAGTACTCAGTTTTAAGACTCCTCTTCAGAAAATTCAGGAACTTTTCATATCTCCACCCTTCAATAATCTCGAACCCCGAGTTTTTGGATGCTTGGCATATGTTCATCAAACACTCGGTAAATTAGACCCTCGAGTTATCCGGTGTATCTTTGTTGGCCATGCGGATTTATAAAAGGAATATCGGTGTTATGATCTAAATACAAAGAAGATGTATGTCACTCATGATGTTCGGTTTCATGAAAATTGTCCTTTCTTCTCCCACTCTAAGTGCTCTCTTCAGGGGGAGAAAAATTCGAACCTCTTTGAGCTTGAAGATAGCATTCTGAGTGTTCCAAATCCGAGTCTCCCAAATGTTCTAAGTGTTCAGAGCATCTCACCTAAACAGACATATGGTGTTCTAAGTGTTCCGAGTATCTCACCTGGATAGACATCTGATGTTCCGAGTACGAGCATCTCACCCGGACAGATCATCGAAGAAATTTTGAGTAATCAAGATAGTACATCTTCCCAACCCACACCAAAAGCTAAAGAAATTCCGTATGCAGTGCATAATAAGGTAAACGTGTCTCTTTTAATTCCAAATACTGAGCCTCGTTATCCTTCTAGAATCAATAGAGGGGTTCCAAAAAAAAAAATGATCCGGACCTTCATACCAAAGCTAAATACCTTATCAATAACTTCATATCAACCAACCATTTGTCTAACTCACATGCACTTACTGTAAATCAATTATCTACTGTATCTATTCTGAGTAATGTGCAGGAATCCTTAGGTGATCTGAATTGGAAGAAAGCTATAAATGATGAAATGGAGGCATTATAAAAGAATCAGACGTGGGATCTCGTTCCTTTTTCGGAAGGAAAGAAAATGGTGGGGTGCAGATGGATATTCATTATCAAACTCAATCCAGATGGAAGCATAAATTGATATAAAGCTCGATTGGTAGCAAAGGGGTACACTCATAAGTATAGAATCGATTATGAAGATACATTTGCCCCAATAGCAAAAATGAACACCATCTGAGTCCTTATTTCCTTAGCTGCCAACCTGGACTGGTCGCTTCTATAATTTGATGTAAAGAATGCATTTTTGAATGGAACCATAGATGAAGAAATATATATGGATCCAGCACCCGGAACTAAATGTATTGACCGAGTATGTAAATTAAAGAGAGCATTGTATGGACTCAAGCAATCGCCTCAAGCATGGTTTGGATGACTCTTAACATTAATGAGGAAGCTCAGATATAAGCAAAGTGATGCTAATCACATACTATTCATCAAACAGAAGTTACGTAAAGTCACTGCGCTAATTGTATATGTTGATGATATAGTGGTCACTGAAAATGATCCGAGTGAGACAACAATCTTGCAAAGACAGTTAGCATCCGAGTTTGAACTTAAGGATTTGGCTAACTTGAAGTATTTTTTAAGAATTGAAGTTGCAAGATCAGCTCAAGGAATTTCTCTTTGCCAATGAAAGTACGTAATGGATTTATTGACAGAGACATGGACGCTTGATTGTAAGCTAGTCGAGACTCCCATTGAAGTCAACCATGGACTTTCAGTCCTAGAAGATCAAGTTCCAACTGATAGAGATTAGTATCAAAGGTTGGTGGGAAGGTTGATTTACCTATCTCATACTCGACCAGACATTGCTTATGCAGTAAGTATTGTATGTCAGTTCATGCATTCTCCGAGTAAAGAACATATGAATGCAGTATACCGAGTATTAAGATATCTAAAGTCTTCTTCAAGTAAAGGGTTATTCTTTGGGAGGAATAAGAATTATGAAATTACTAGCTATACTGATGTTGATTGGGCTGGAGATCGGACTGATCAAAAATCAACGTCCGGGTACTTCACATTTATTGCAAATAATTTAGTCATTTGGAGAAGCAAGAAATATAAAGTTGCAGCAAGGTCAAGTGCTGAAGCTAAGTTTAGAGGAATGACTCATGGAGTATGTGAGTTGCTCTGGGTAAGGTGAATTGTTCAGGATCTAGGATTAAAACATATGAAGCCTATGTTGTTACGTTGTGATAATAAGGCAACCATAGCAATTGCAAACAATCCAGTTCAACATGATTGAACTAAGCGTGTAGAGGTTGACAGACATTTCATAAAAGATCATCTGAACCAAAGGATAATTGATCTTCCATATGTTTCATCTCAGACTCAACTAGCTGACATCCTCATAAAGGCTGTATCTGGAAAAGCATTCTGTAACTCACTTGGCAAGTTAGGAATGATTGACATACATTCACCAACTTGAGGGGGAGTGTTGAGGAAGTAAATATTCTTATTGTATATATTAGGAAATAAATATTTGTATACAATTAGGAATAAAGTTCTATTCTATTTAGGATGTTATTCTATTCCTAATTAGGTTGTGATTAGGATTCCTGTGTGTATATATAAGGGGTGTAACCCTTATTTGAATATCATGAAAAAATATTTCCCTTGAATTTTCTCTCTTTTTCTCTAAATTTTATTCTTTAGAAACAAAATTGCACAAATTAATAATAGAAAGATTTCAACCCTATACTTCATAATATCATTGAAAATGAGTGAATATTTGACAACTCTTTAGTGAGAATGAATGAAATATTAATGGTAGACTTATAACAAAATGATTTCTTTGACTTTTTATAACACCCAAGGAATATTGCTATAAATATTTTTATTTGTAGTGGCTTAAAAATCTATCTCTATCCATGTCATTGTTAGTGCCATATGGCACTTTGCAAGTTTTATAGGTGGTCTTTAGCTCCAAATTTTTCCTTTCTCTGTGTCCTCATTTTTTTCCCTTTAGCTTACTGTAAGTTTCTTATAGTTTAATTGCAAAAATGTTTGCAAAAATGTCAAATATGATCTATTTTTAAACTAAAAGGTTCCTATTGGGAAAAAAATAAAGGTTCAATCCAGACTTCAGCCTGAAATTGAGGGTTCAATTTGACCATTTAGCTTAAAGTTGAGCATAGGATGAAAGAAATGCTGAACCAAACCAAAATTCTAAATTGAAAGATATTAAAACTGTTCTAAATCAAATAATTTTCATCTCGAATCGAGCCAAATTTTATGAATAATTTGGTATGGTACTTGATATTTAAAAAAAAATTAAACTGAGAACCGTATCGAACCATATCATAACTATACTGAACCAAAAACCGAATATATTACCAAATATTAATTTAATAAGTAGTACATAGATATTAATAAACATTATTAAGTAGTAACTTAATTATATAATTATAGTTATACAGTCAAGCAATATACATTTGTATAATAATATGTGATAAAAATTAATATGTTTTTGTGATCAAAATATAATAAATAAATTATTAACCAAATATTATTTTAATTTTGTTATTATTAATATTGTTATCATTACTACTGCTGCTGCTATTCAATTAACCAACCAAAATATGAAATGTCTATTATATAACAGTTTGAATTTAAGATATAAAAATAAAAAAATTAGTGTTGCATTAGTTTCAAATAATTCAATTAACAAATAAGAATGTAGAATGTCCATTAAAATACACTTTTAACTTAAAATATGAGAAGTAAAAAAATTGTTATTACTATTATTGTTATTATCAACAACAAGTAAACATATGAAATACCCATTATATTTCCATTTAAATTAGAAATATTTAAATAAGAAAATTAACGTTGTATAATTTCAATTTTTTTAAATTTTGATTAAAATATGTGATTATCATATTTGATAACCTATTTATTATTATTTTTTAATAAATAATCTAACCTTATTGATGTCATTTAAAATTAATGAGCTAAATAATATTATTTAATTATTGTTTTGCTACATAATAATATATAGACATAGATTATAGAATATGGATTTTTAATAAAAAAAATTAATAAAAATTACAGAACATGGATTTTTGTGCTTTTGGTAAATTGAGAAGTCATATGATCTTAATATCCATGGATTGCAGAACAAGGGGTAGTCATCCTCTTTTAAATCGATGATGGTATAAATCGAACCCCTGCACCACAAGATGTCCTTGGAGGAGTTATCACTTAACTACTCATTTACTAGTTGAACATAGAATTTTTAATGAATGATATTTTTTTATTAATAGCAAAGTCATATGACTACACATTAATAGACCACATAATAAATGATAACTTTCCTCTTTTAAGTTAAATCAAGTGGAAATAAAATTTCACAAATTAATAATATAAACATTTCAACTCTATACTTCATAATATCATTGAAAATGAGTGATTATTTGATGACTCTTTAGTGAGAATGAATGAAATATTAATGGATATAGACTTATAACAAAATGATTTCTTTGACTTTTATAACACTTGAAGAACGTTGCTGTAAATATTTTTATTTGTAGTGGCTTAAAAATCTATCTATATCCACGACATTGTTAGTGCCATGTAAGTTTCATAGGTTGTCCTCTCTCTGTCCGTTTTTTTCCCCGTTAGCTTATTGTCCTCTCCTCATGGTTTAATTTTTATAGCTTAATTGTGAAAATGTTTACGAAAATGTCAAATATGATATATTTTTAAAAGAAAAGGTTCCTATTGGGAAAAAAAATGAAGCTGCAATCCAAACTTTAGCCTGAAGTTAAGGGTTCAATTTGACCCTTTAGCTTAAAGTTGAGCACGGGATGAAAAAAATATTGAACCAAATCAAAATTCTAAACTGAAAGATATTAAAACTATGTCGAATCAAATAATTTTAATTCTGAACCGAATTGAATTTTATGAATAATTTGGTATGGTACTTGATATTTATAAAAAAATTAAATCAAAAACCGTACCGAACCATATCAAAACCGTACTGAACCAAAAACCGAATATATTATCGAATATTAATTTAATAAGTAATTCATAGATATTAATAAATTGCATTAAGTAGTAACTTAATTAAATACTTATAATTATATAGTCAATTAATATACATTTGTATAATAGTATATGATAAAAATTAATATGTTTTTATGATCAAAATATAATAAATAAATTATTTATCAATTTTTTATTTTATTATTACTAATATTGTTATCATTACTACTACTACTGCTATTCAATTAACAAGCCAAAATATGAAATGTCTATTATATAACAATTTGAACTTAAGATATGAAAATAAAAAATTAATGTTGCATTAGTTTCAAATAATTCAACTAACAAATAAGAATATAAAATGTCCATTACAATACACTTTAAACTTAAAATATGAGAAATAAGAAAATTATTATTATTATTATTATCAACAACAAGTAAACATGTGAAATACCCATTATATTTCCATTTAAATTAAAAATATTTAAATAAGAAAATTAACATTGTATAATTTGAAATTTTATAATTTTTGATTAAAATATGTTATTATCATATTTGATAACTTATTAATTATTATTTATAATAAATAATCTAATCTTATTGATGTTATGTAACATTAATGAGCTAAATAATATTATTATAATTATTGTTTTGCTACATAATAATATATAGACACAGATTATAGAACATGGATTTTTAATAAAAAAAATTAATAAAAATCACAGAATGTGGATTTTTTGTTTTTTTGGTAAATTGGGAGGTCATATGACCTTAATATCCATGGATTGCACAAAAGGGGGTCGCCCTCCCCTTTTAAATTGACAACGGTAGAAATTAAACCCTTACACCACAAGATGCCCTTGGAGGAGTTACCACTTGACTACTCTCTCATTAGCAGAACATAAAATTTTTAATGAATGATATCTTTTATTAACAGAAAAGTCATATGACTACGCATTAATAGACTGCATAATAGATGACAACTTTCCTCTTTTAACTTAAATCAAGTGGAAATAAAATTTCACAAATTAATAATATAAACATTTCAACCCTATATCATTGAAAATGAGTGATTATTTTACGACTCTTTAGTGAGAATGAATGAAATATTAATGGATATAAACTTATAACAAAATGATATAAGGAACGTTGCTATAAATATTTTTATTTGTAGTGGCTTAAAAATCTATCTATGTCCATGTCATTGTTAGTGCCATGTGGCACTTTGCAAGTTTCATAGGTGGTCTTTAGCTCTAAATTTTTCCTCTCTTCATGTCCTCTTTTTCTTTTTTTTTTCCTTTTAGGTTACTGTCCTTTCTGATTCCTCTCCAAATTTCACCTTGTAAGCACCTGATTTCTCAATGCAATTGTGATGAAAAATTAATCAAGAAATTAATCTTTAATGCTGAAATTTGAGATTTCAAGGACTAAATTGTAGTGTTTTTGGACTTAATTACAAAATCTTGATTCTAAAAATGTTTTTTTTTTAATTTTTAATTTTTTTGGGACTACTGAGCAAATTGCCAGTCGACATTGGCCAAATGCTGATCGGCATTTGCCTAGTGTCAATTGGCATTAGCCAAATGCCAATTGGCATTACGGGACATTCACATTTTTTTAGTATTTTCCATCATTTTTTCAGTATTTTTCTATTTCCTTATTGGTCCAAAATTAATTTATTTTAATAAAGAAATTATTTTTAATATTTTTCGTGTACAGTATGCGTCCATTATGTGTATTTTCTCTTTTTGAAATCCTATTATCCTGATTTTTTATTTTGAAAAAAAAAACTCTTTTATCCTGCCTCTCATGTGATCATGCAAGAGGTTAGCAATGCTATGATCACACGAGAGTTGTTAAATGAGGATAAAAGGAAAGGAAAGTGATAGGGAGAGGGGGTCGCAGTTCAGGAAGAGGTTAGGGTTTTGAAGAAAATTTTGAAAGAAGAAAGTAGAGAGAAATTAATGCAGAAAAAAATCTTTCTATTGCAAATTTTAAAAAAACCTTTTCAAAAGGAAGAAAAATAAGTTCTTTATGTTTTTTAAGTCCATGAAATCAAGAAGAAAAACAATAGAGTCAATATCAAAACAGTGACAATCCCAATCTGAGGGGTATTCAAATAGCATCTGCACAACATTCTTCATCTCCATTCCCTTATTTCTTTCTTTCTTTATTATTTTCTTTAATATAATTCTTTCTTTTTTATTTAATCAATACTAATATGTTTCTTTTGTTTTTGCATTTTGTTTTTATTTTGATTTTGGCTTGAGATGGGTATAATTGGAATAATTACGTGAGGGTAAATGAACAGACAGAAGATCCATGAAATGCTATGGATTAGAACTTGTAACATTTTAACGTAGGTTTTTAGGGTTCTGCTTTTTTATTTTATTTGTTTTTATTAGGTTTGTATATAATTTCCTATTTGTTTTATTCACGTAGAAATTGTTATAACCCCAATAGTGGGAATAGTAATTATTTGTTTTTATGTTCTTAAAATTAATTAGTAATTAGGGTTTCACTTAGTAAAACCTGATAAAATCAATGATGGCTATAGATTAATTTTAGGATTACATGAAATTGAATTAGGATTTCTAGGAAAAATCATGTAAAAATTTTTGTTTTGATTTATTTTTGGTATGTTTGTTGAATTGGGTTTTGTTGTTTTGGTTTTCATGCCTTTTGGGCCCCAAGCCCACATTAGGTCTAAACCCACTTAATCAATAGACTTAAATTGGCTTTAGGGTTTAATTTAATTAAAACCAATGTAGGCCCATTTTAGGTTAATTAGTTTTAGGCTCATTTTAATTAATAAAACCAATCTAGATTTAGCCTAACCCAATAAAGCATTTTTATTTCTTTTAAAATGAATTTAGATTTTAAGCCCATTTTCTAGTTAATTAAAATTTATTTAGATTTAACTCAGCCCATTTAATTTCATTACTTTTAAAATAAATAGACTTATGCCCACATTTCACTTAAAATAAAATCAAGTTACACTTAGGCCCACTAATTTAACTTTAAAATGTTACAGACTTAAGCCCATTTCTTTAGATAAGTTAAAAAAAATAGATGTAGGTTCACTAAAATTGATAAAATGTAGGTCCTTTGTTAGCCCACTTCACTTTTAAATAAAAACATGTAATATTAGCTATCTTTTAAAATTAACCTAGTTTAGACATAGGGACACTGCCTTTTGTATGCATTTTTACATGTAAATTTATGACCTATTGCCTTTTTAGGTAAGATTGATGTTTAATTAGGGTTTAAATAAAATTGAATGGAATTAGAGAATAAAATAGTAATTCATAAAGTAATCCTAAATGAATATGAGACTAAGAGAAGTTAGTATTCCGTTCCTAGAATTTCTTAGTTGTGGTGCTAGCTTTCTTTTAGAGAATCGAGTACCACCTTTTCGATTTGTCCCAGTTATTACCCTAGGTGGCGACTCCTTATCTCCACGCTATGTCTTTATGATATAGTAGTGTGTTCCCTAGGGCCTTATGCCCAAACACTATCGCGGTTGCTAAAATCTTAGGCACACGCTAAACCCCACCATCTACAGTAGCGACTCCACTAGGGATAAAAGATACTGATTCTACTTGTGTTCTTTAGAGTTATTTATTAATTATTATTTTATTCTTGCATTCATTCTGCATTTCCCTATTAAACCAATGGAATTAGTTTATAATTCCATGATTCCACTATCTTCATGCAGTTGTAAATTAGCTAACCATCACTCTTAGCCTTAACTTGATTCAAGAGAGATTACTGGGCTCATATGACTAGAGTTTGTAACTTAAGTCCTAAAGGGGGGTAGTCTTCTCTTGAGTTTGCAAAGGATGCCAGGCCCCTCTGACCTTGGCCTGTGACTCAAGTCCATAGCAGAGGGCATCTTGCTAAGGGAACCTTGACTTTTTATTAGACCCTAACCATATATAATGGCTTAATTACTTCCCCTAGGATCTACCAAAAATTGCATATATGATTTTTGCTATGAGGTTTCTCTATCTATAAAAGCCCATGCCTATACTTTTGAAGCCCTTTAGGGTAATAAAGACTAGGCTAGACCTTTATACTTAGAAATGTTGTTTCTATGCTTATTACCATGAGGTATTTCTATTTATAAAAGCCCAGGCCCATACTTTTGAAGCCCCTTAGGGTAATGAAGATTAGGCTAGACCTTTATACTTAGAAATGTTGTTTTTATGATTATTACCATGAGGTATTTCTAACTATAAAAGTCCAGACCTATACTTTTGAAGCCCTTTGGGGTAATGAAGATTGCGCTAGACCTTTATACTTTGAAATACTATTTTTATGCTTTATTACTTGAAAAGAGATATGGCATGCGCGTTGGTCCCTGATATTCCCCATTGATATTAAGACCAAGATAAAAAAATCCTATGACAAGAGACTAACCATTAAACACGTGTGTGGGAGGCATAAGATTGGAAGGATGTATGTTGTACACTTGATTGATACTTGCTTATTGCTACTGGTTGCCTAGCACGTGCATTATGCATACATGCATACATGTATCTCATTCATCATAATAACACCTTGTTTTGCAGCCATTATAGATACATTAGGGTCTTATTGAATTTTGGGACAAAAAGATGGTAGACTAAGAAGAATGAGTCAGAGTTCTAAAACCTTAGCAAAGGAAATCCTGAACAGATTGGATAAACTAGAAAAAATCCCTATCAACCTACTTTACTTGGAAGCTAAATGAACTTTATGTGAATCTGAAAAAATGGAACAACAGTAAGGGAACTAGACCTTAGAAGACATTAAGGGAGCTCTAATGGATGACATAAGGGCTATGATGCAAGATGAGCTAAGACAAGCACTATCTGGACTGATGCAACCTACTATTATCATACCACCACCTACAATTGAACAACCACCTATTGTTAATAATGTTGGGGGTAACCTATTGCTAGAAACCTACCTGTTATCGATGTGCATCATAAGGATGTTGAGAACTACATTATAGAAAAGGCAAAGAGAGAATCACTTGAACTGGTACAAGACCTTGAGTCCAAGCAGATAAGAGCACTGACCTAGAAAATGTCTAAAATGGAAGAACTAATTAGGGGACAAGGTATGGGATACTCATTCGACTTCGATGATATGCTGCAAATGGAGGGTAAGAAGCTGCCTGACAAATTCAAAATGCCTTAGCTATAGAAGTTTGATGGAACTGGAAATCATAGAATTCATCTGAGTCAATATACTACAACTATAAGCACTACTAAAGCCCCATTAGCAGTGTTCACTAGGTTGTTTTTGTTGTCTTTAGTGGGAATGGCTGTAAACTGGTATCGCGAGTTAGAGAAATCTATTAGGGCTAATTGGAAGGAGTTATGCACTACTCTTCTGAAATAATATGAGTACAATACTAGATTGGAAGTATCCATCAGGGATCTAGAATTGACTAAATAGAAATCTAATGAGTCTTTTTCTGATTTTTTGACTCGTTTCATAAATAAAGCAGGGTTAATGAAAAATAAGCTAGTTGAGAAGGACCAAGTTAGGATGGTACTCTGGAATGTGTCACCTAATATGGTAGAGAGACTATAAATGATGAACCTCAAAATATTCATAGACTTGTATAATGATGGTCTACAAGTAGAAGAGATTGAGAATGATAATAAAAGAATCTCTAGAGGCACTGGAACTAGAAACTACCTAATTGAGGGCACACAACAATGGAGCACTAGCTGGATTGTAGAAGTTCATGCTATTCAAAAACCAAGGAGATTCTCCAATTTTAACCAACCACTTTCAAAAGTCCTAGAGTGCCTAATGCAAAAGGGCTTACTTTAACCTTTACCTAATCCAAACCTACCAAACCCAAACACCCCAAGCTATAGCCTAAACAAGCACTATCAATTCCATTAAAACCTCCAACACTCCATGGATAACTACATTTGCCTCAAACATGAAATCCAAAACATTATAAACTCTGGAAAAATCATAGACCTTGAAAACCCAAGCATAAGAAATAATCCTTTCTTAAACTATCGAAATGTACCACCCCTAGCTACCATTATGATTAACTCAAGAGTTAGTGAAGAAGAAGTGCTAAGCTCCTTTAAGGATTTAAACCTTAAAACCAATGAGAAACTCCTAATGCCCTAAAAAATATGGAAAGAGCAGAAGACTTATTAGGTCAGCCTTCAGGCAAGTTCGACTATAAGGTGTTTTATACTAAACCACCTTCTTTTAACATACCCTATGAGTCAATTGTGCCTATAGGATGGGGTGATGAGTTTGATGATGACAAGCTACTAGATAAGAAAGAAAAATGCACATTTGAGGTACAAGAAGATGAGGTCATAGAGATAGTTAGCAAAAAGATGCAAGAATAGTTGTAATGTCAGCCACCTCAAGGATAACCATTATAAAACTCAACATCCCTAGCATCTAGAATAGGAAATAAAATTTCTTATTACCTTCTTTGAATAAAATTTTAGTTTTTGTTTTATTTTAGTGATCGATGATATAAATTCTGATCATGCTTTCTGATGTAATGTACATCCTAATGGTAACGTGCATTGTGATATTGTTAGTATCTACATGTTTGACATAAATTTAATTCAATTAGATTAATTCAGCATGGGAACAAATGCAAATTCAAAGAACATACATATATCACATGATGTAACTTTTGAAGATAGGAAATTTGAGGAAAAAATAAAAATAACGAAAAAAGAGAAAAAACCAAGGAGAGAGAAAAAAAGAAAAAAGAACAGTAAGGTAAAAATTAGAGAGAAAAATTCATGACTGGCTGATAACAAGAGTTGTATCATGTGATATAATGAACGTTCTCATTTTTGCCTTAATGAATGATTAAAATTGAATTTTAAATTTTTGTTTAAATATCACATACTGCATAAGTATCTGAATGGAAGGACAATACATAATGAAAGCTAAATTAGAGCTATGAGATCACTATTGTAGTTATGTTTTCTTTTTTTACCACCCTTTTTGTAATGATCCTTGTAAGCCTAGGGTCCCCTTATACCTTGAGAATTTAGGTGGCTCAGTAACTTGCATTGCAAACCATACCTTGTAATTGTCATAAGTTATTGCATTAACATCAAGCCTCATATTCTACTCAAGAATTCTTCAAAGTGCAAGTCCAATTGATTTCATCATCAAGAACTCACTTCAATTAGTTTGCCTACTCCTCTGCATCTTCAATGCATGAGACTACAACTAATAGGGTCAGTAAACAATAGTAGTGACCAAACTGAGTCTTTTTTACACATTAAGAAAAAGATTGCTAGAATGATTTCAAAATGAAGCTGGAGGCAAAATGTAACTCTAGGGCAGCTTGGGGACAAAATAGTAAATACAACACTAAAACTTCAAAGTTAGTGACAAAGATCTTAGGGCAGGAAGGAGTAAACTACAAGAATACAAATACCTCAGTTATTACACAGTAAAAGTAGTAATAAAAAGAAAAATTCAATAGTGCATCGGTCAATCATAAGCTCTAGTGTAAAGCCATGGACCTTACTTGCTAGCCTAGTCATTAGTTCAATGAGGTATATTAAAAGCTCTTACATCTAAAGTACCAATAATGAAGCATCCAGTGCTTAAACCTATAAAGTGTTGATGAGGCACCTTGTTCTCACACTCCAAGCTACAAACATAGCTTTGTTCCAAATAAAAGACTTATTAGGATCATGCATGTCATACATAACATGTATACACTTGCATACATTTGTTATGAAGTACTTACTTTGCAAAATAAAGTCTTTATGCCTAGGCAAGATTGTGAAAACACTTTGCTACTAACATTCAAGATTAGTGTTGTAAAAGTGCAGAAAGGTAGTCAGAATGTTCATATGTGAAGAATCTGAAGGAAAAAAGGTGACACTATTCAGGTGAATCTGATGCTCAATGGGACTCTAGATCGCAGGAGCCCAATTAATTATGGGCCCCTCTAGTAAAGGAATATCACTAATAGTGATATTTATGAAAGCATCATCTTGGCAACCTCAAAAGGTTAGATAGGACGTTCAAGCTCCTCAAACTCAGTATCCATCTCCATAGTCTCATTGAGAGCATCATATAGAATATCTCTTCACAATTGTTAAACCAGTATATGGTATGGAATATGGTGATGAGAAGGTCCAACATGATGGCAATACATTTGTCAACCCTATAAAAGTCAAGAATGCACTCAAAACATAAAATGAATGCACTCTGAAAAATTATTTGATCATGAAATAAGATCTCTAACTCCTGAACCTTTTTTTTTTGCAAAAGATATTAAGAAGTGGAAGAAAGCCCTCTACCATAGTATTAATGGAATGGCAG
This sequence comes from Mallotus nudiflorus, assembly GCA_947683625.1. Lineage (NCBI taxonomy): Eukaryota > Viridiplantae > Streptophyta > Magnoliopsida > Malpighiales > Euphorbiaceae > Mallotus > Mallotus nudiflorus. Next base: position 2,457,889 of record CANTUR010000156.1, read on the forward strand.
AAAGGCATATTCAACCCTAGGCCATGACTTTAATGATGGAGTATCATGACCTTGTGATCAGAGACATCATCATCATAATCAAAAGGGAAGAATGCAAAAGAATAACATTGCATTTTGACAAAATTTCTTCACTTACAAATATACCATACTAACTTATTGTATTTTATGCAGGGAAAAAACAAAAGAATGAAGAAGGGGAAAGGAACAGATATGTCAATAAGAATGGGCAAGATAACAAAAGCTAAACCCTCACCAAGATAATAAAGGGAAGTAATAGAACTCTACTCTATAATAAAGTACCATCTCAATACTAAAATTCATAAATTGAAAGTAAATTCATCCACTTCATAAGATTGTGTGCTAAAAGCTTATCTCATAACCTTTGATCATAGTGGCTTTCTTTCATTAACCTTGTAGAATTGAGATGTTTAGTTAACATCTTTGTGTTGAGAGTTTATAAACTCTAATCAATCTAATGCTTGCTTTGCACACAAATGAAGGGAAAAATGCAAAAACAAAATTTGTGGACATGAAGCATAAATTGCTTGAATTTTAAAGCATCATTTCAGTTTATTGAATGATAAATGTGCATATAATATACTCCAATGCTAAAAAATGAGTACGAGTACAAATCCTTTGACAGTATCCATGTTGAGTACTATGAGAAAGATGGGGGAATACTAAGAGGAGAATAAAAAAAGAGCAAGAATAATTTACTCCGATGCTAAAAAATGAGTAAGAGTATCAACATGAAACCTCTGGCAGTATCCATACTGAGTAACATAAGAAAGGCAAGGGAATACTAAAAAGGACCATAATATAAAAAATTCTCTATTTACTCCAATGCTCTATAAAAGTAAGAGTATCCAAAGGACCTTTCCAACGATATCCATGCTGAGTAATATCAAAAAGGCAGGGGAATACTCAGATAAGGAAGAAAAACATAAAAATAACTCAAAGATTATTTTAATACTCAGAATTTGATCTTTTGATGCTTAATTTTCATAAGTTTTGTTTAGCAAATTCTCTCTGAAATTAGGTGTGTAAGTAAGCTCTTCACTTGGAAAAGATATGCTCTCAGCATAAGATGCTTAATAATGCCTCTGACCTTTGTAAATGGCGAATAAATGACTATCATGAAAATAAAAAATAGTGAAATTCGTTAAGTGCATGCTGTCTCATGATAAAGTGATGAATTTTCTCATAAAATTTCAACATTATAATGCACTTTTATACATTCATCATGATTGGAACTAACTTTAACAAGTTTGAAGGAATTATAAATCTAGAAGAAAGTGCACTCAACTTCTAGAGTTGGTTAACACAGCAGAATTAAAATTAGTCAGTAGAGAAATTATAATCAGTCACCATAGTAAAATTCAAATTCAGTAAGAAAAAATGCTAATCAATCAGCATAAAGAATTAAAAGCATTTGACTCAAATAACCAAAGATAAAAAACATGAGCATTTATGGACTGTAGCATTATCGATGAGCAACGAAAGGGTTATAGCTAATCGTGAGTAATTATGGACTGCAGCATCATTGGTGAGCAACAAAAGGGTTGCAGCTAATTACGAGTAGTTATGGACTACAGCATCATCGATGAGTAACGAATGGGTTGCAGTTAATTGTAAGTAGTTATGGCCTACAACATCATCAGTGAGCAATGAAAGGGTTGCAGCTAATCGTGAACAGTTATGGACTGTAGCATCATCAGTGAGCAATGAAAGGGTTGCAGCCAATCACGAGCAATTATGGATTACAACATCATCAGTGAGCAATAAAAGGGTTGCAGCTAATCCCGAGCAGTTATGGACTGCAGCATCATCAGTGAGCAATGAAAGGATTGTAGCTAATCGTGAGCAGTTATAGACTACAACATCATCAGTGAGCAATGATAATCGTGGGCAGTTATGGATTGTAGCATCATCAGTGAGCAATGAAAGGGTTATAGCTAATCATGAGTAGTTATGGACTACAACATCATCGGTGAGCAATGAAAGGGTTATAGCTAATTGCGAGCAGTTATAGACTGGAGCATCATCAATGAGCAAGGAAAGGGTTGCAGTTAATCATGAGCATTTATGGACTACATCATCATTAGTGAGCAATGATAGGGTTGCAGTTAATTGCAAGCAGTTATGGACAACAACATCATCAGTGAGCAATGAAAGGGTTACAGCTAATCACGAGCAGTTATGGACTGCATCATCATTAGTGGCAATGAAAGGGTTGCAGCTAATCACGAGTAGTTATGGACTGCAACATCATCAATGAGTAATAAAAGGGCTACAACTAATTATGAGTAGTTATGGACTTTTTTCATTAAAATCATTATAACATGAATTTTTGAATATTGTGATCCATCAGACACTATATAATACTTATGGTAATGTCGCTAGACATCCTATAGGGATTATAATGGATTTTAAATCGCAAGATGTGCCACAGGAACTATGGCACCATTTTTAAAGCTCGCTATATGTCCCATAGGGAATATAGCAAGGGTCATCACATTTATTTTGTTGAATGTCCCATAAGGAATACAATGAAATTCATTATCACTATATGTCCCAAAGGCAATATAGTGCAGTTTACTAGACACCACATAGTAGTTATAGTATCATTGCTAGACGTTCCATGGGAACTATAGCGCATTTTTGAAATCACGAATCACTAAACATACCATAGGGAATATAGCAAAATTTCAAATCATAAAATTGCTAGACATTCCATGAGAACTATAACACTTCTTTTATATCAAGGCTCACTAGACGTCTCATAGGGAATATAGCGAGAATCATAGCACTCATTTTGTTAAAATGTCATACGGGGAATATAACAAAATCCATTGACATTAGACATCCTAAAGGGAATATAGTGCAGTCCACCAGATACTATACAGTAGTTATGGTATTATTTCTAGACGTTCCACTAGAACTATAGCATGTTTCCAAATCACAAGTCGCTAAATGTCCTAAGGGGAATACAACAAAATGCATAAATTTCACTAGATGTTCCATAGGAAATATAGTGAAACATATGAAACATAGAATCTTGCTTAAAATTGCATAGAAATTTAAGCATCAATCTATCAATTAGGATACAATTAGGTATCCTAATTCTTTCCTTCAAAATTATGTGCTTTTATTGCTTTGCCGCAATTTGTCAAGCAAACATTGACAAAAGGGGGCAACTATAAGCACCTAATTTCACTATGCAATTATGCATAGTATGATGAAAGCCCCTATGATGAAAAATTAATCGAGAAATTGATCTCTAGTTTTTAAATTTGAGATTTTAAGAACTAAATTGTAGTGTTTTTGGACCTAATTGCAAAATATTGATTCCATAAATGTTTTTTTTTATTTTAAAATTTTTAGGACTGTTGAGCAAATTGCCAGTTGGCATTTAGATAATGTCTACTAGCATTGGCCTAAAGCCAATCTTTCTAAAATCCTTTTATCCTAATTTTTTATTTTGAAAAAAAAAACTCCTTTATCCTGCCTCTTCTGTGACCACGTAAGAGGTTAGCAGTGTTGTGATCATGCAAGAGTTATTAGCTAAGGATAAAAGGAAAGGAAAGTGACATAGAGAGGGGGTTCATGATTCAGGAAGAGGCTAGGGTTTTGAAGAAAAGTTTGAGAGAAAAAAGCATAGAGAAATTAACTTAAAAAAAAAACCATTCTACTATAGATTTAAAACAAAACCTTTTCAAAAGGAAGAAAAATACATTCTTTGTGTTTTTTTAAGTCTAGGAAATAAAGAATAAAATCATTAGAGTCAATCTCAAAATGGTGACAATCCCAAACTGAGGGGCATTCAAATAGCATCTTCACAACATTCTTCATCTCCATTCCCTTATTTCTTTCTTTCTTTATTATTTTCTTTGATTTAATTCTTTCTTTTTTATTTAATCAGTACTAATCTATTTCTTTTGTTTATGCATTTTGTTTTTATTTTTATTTTGGCTTGAGATAAGTATAACTCGAATGACTATGTGAGGGCAAATGAACAGACAGAAGATCCATGGAATGCCATGGATAAAAACCTGTAACATTTTAACGTAGGTTTTTAGAGTTATGCTTTTTTATTTTATTTATTTTTATTGGGTTTGTATATAATTTCCTATTTGTTTTATTCACATAGGAATTGTAATAACCCTAATAGTGGGAATAGTAATTATTTGCTTGTTGGTTCTTAAAATTAATTAGTAATTAGGGTTTCACTTGGTAAAACTTGATAACATCAATGATGGAAATAGATTAATTTTAGGATTACATGAAATTGAAATAGGGTTTCTAGGAAAAATCATATAAAAATAATTGTTTTGATTTATTTTTCGTATGTTTGTTGAATTGGGTTTCGTTTTTTTTTTTCATTTTCATGCCTTTTGGGACCTAAGCCCACGTTAGGTCTAAACCCACTTAATCAATAGACTTAAATTGGCTTTAGAGTTTAATTTAATTAAAACCAATGTAGGCCCATTTTAGGTTAATTAGATTTAGGCTCATTTTAATTAATAAAATCAATTTAGATTTAGCCCAGCCTAATAAAGTATTTTTATTTCTTTTAAAATTAATTTAGACTTTATGCCCACTTTCTAGTTAATTAAAATTTATTTAGATTTAGCTCAGCCCATTTAATTTCATTACTTTTAAAATAAATAGACTTAGGCTCACATTTCATTTAAAATAAAATCAAGTTAAACTTAGGCCCACTAATTCAACTTTAAAATTTTATAAACTTAATTCCATTTCCTTAGATAAGTTAAAACTAATAGACCTAGGTTCACTAAAATTAATAAATATGTTGGTCCTTTATTAGCCCACTTCACTTGTAAATAAAAACATGTATAATTAGCTAACTTTTAAAATTAACCTAGTTTAGACTTAGGAACACTGTTTTTTGTATGCATTTTTATATGTAATTTTATGACCTATTGTCTTTTTGGGTTAAATGGATATTTAATTAGGGTTTAAATAAAATTGCGTATAATTAGAGAATAAAATAGTAATTCATAAAGGAATGCTAAATGAACACGAGACTAAGAGAAGTTAGTATTCTGTTCCTAGAATTTTCTGATTGTGGTGCTAGCTTTCTTTTACAGAATTGAGTACCACCTTTTCAATTTGTCCCAGTTATTACCTTGGGTAGTGACTCCTTATCTCCATGCCATGTCTTTATGATATAGTAGTGTGTTCCTTAGGGCCCTAAGCCTAAAAAGTGTCGCAGTTGCTAAAATCTTAGATGTGTGCTAAACCCCACCATCTACACACGTCTCCTTCCATTCTCTATTTCTTTCTTTCGTTTATTGTCCTTTTTATTTTCTTCATTTTCAATTTTATTGGACTCTTTAATTTCCACTTCCCTTTAGTTTCCACTTCCTTAGCATTCTTTCATTTTTTTTCTCCTTGCATTGCCCATTTTTTTCCTTTAATCTATCATTATTTTCCTCTTTGCTTCCTCATTGTTTAGCATTTGAATGTAAAGAAATGAAGCACTGGTTTAGGAATTGGTATGGTATTTTTATGTTATTTTATTTTTGATCTCCATGGAGATGATGAGTTATGTTGTTTTTTAAATGAATATCAAATTCAAGTTATTGGGTGGTTATTTTTGTTTTTCTTTTTGGATTCTCTCTTTGTATTTATAGATGTATCTTTATTTGGAGTGAGTAAAATTAGGGAATCTCACTCTCATTAATTCTTCATAAAGTTCTTATTTTTATGCTTTCATCAGGTAACAAATTAATATGATCTTATTCTCTTATATAAAGGAAAAAGAGAGAAATTGGCTTCTAGGTTATTTTAATCTTTTATTTCTCATCTCAATTTTGCCAAATATCATAGTTCTCAAGGTGGGTATTTTATCAAACTCTGCCCACCCACTATTTATGTTCCTTTGTTCAGCAAAGCTAATTTTGAGAGGTAACTAATAGCCCAACATTATTTTGTTCTCCTATCTTGATTTTTTTAGATTTTTTATAAATTTCTTTTCTTTATGTTTTTTTATGCAGATAAAAGCTCGATTTGACATAATTTGAGCATATTGAATTAGGTTTGTTATAAAGTTTGTTTTGTATTATATTATGTTTAGCTAAAATATAATTAAAGAAGAAGCAATATCATTTCCAATTTGAAATGAAAAGAGCTTATGTTTATATTATTTTAAGCAGGATGCTATCAATTTGGTCGAGAGTATGCAACTAGCCTTGAATTTTGACCTGCTCATAAACACACACATGTAAGCTTAATTTATTCTTATGGGAATTGTACATATGTGTCCTTTGTAGGGAAGTTATATGTCATAAATCCTACATTGGAAAGTTATGGGGGAGGTCTTGTGCTTATAAGCGAGGGCATTGCACACCCTAATAGACTAGTCTTTTGGGGAGAAGGTAATGGCCTCGTGGCAGGTGGTATCAAAGCCGACCATACTCCTCTTTAATGTAGGGTCCTCATGAGAGATACCAGGGCAAGATAGGCCCAGACCACTGAAGTACCATATCAATGGGTCAGTCCTTAGGTGTTGAGTTTCATGATTCCATACATAGTAGAAAAATAAAATTTGAATCACAAACCTGAACATGGATCTAAGTAATTCAATTAATTAATTAAATCTAGGGTTTTTCATTTTTCTTACCACAAATGCAGAAGAGGCAAGAAATCTGGAAGGAAGAGAGCATATTTACTCTGGTGACACCCTACTTTGAGCTTTTAACTTAGCAGTTCGAATTTAAGACATCTTTAAAAGAATTCATCCTCCACAAGTGTCCACACGAACAACCCTTGATTTTGAAAATGAATATTTGTGTGCTAGCACACCTTCTTTTGATTTCTCACAAATCAAGAATAAAAAGAACTTAGTGTTTTTTTTTCTAAAAGAAGAGATAATGAATTTAGTGGCAGAATAATGAGAGTATATAAAACCCCAAAGAATATAACATATTTATTGATAACCTTTTGGTAATTTCTCACTTATTCTTATTCTGATTTTATTCAAAATTAAATCAGAAATAATATTGTATTTATTTAAGATAACCTTTACCTTAAATAAATAAATAAATATTTTATTTATTTATTTCCACAGAGCTTATTTAGGCTTGTTAAACCCATATTCGTTTTGGGCTTGTTCAAAGTGTGTGACCCTATAGGTTCACATAATGTTGGTAGTGGGCCTTAAATCTCTATTTAGGCCTACAAGTCATAAGTGGCCTCTAGCAAGACATTATGACTACCTAAGTCATGTGAAGTCAATAATATGACATAACCTAATATACAATGAATATTCAAGTCCCTTTGTCAAATGATATCTTAATTGAATATAAGGCATAAATTATGTCATCCTTATAGAATTCAGTCATATAATTTCTTGATTCCAAGTAGATTGAGAATGATAACTCTTTATCAATTTACTTTAGCATGACCATGCGTTTTCCTCAGTCTATCTTATCAAGGGGCCTACAGATATCTTACTCATATTAAATAAGGGAAAAATTCCTTCTCAATCACTCACATTCCTCACATAACTCATTTTATACCCAATAACAACCTATTTTATCATTTGGTTAAAGATAATGTAAGATTATATTAAAATACAAAATAGTTATATAGAAATCCATGGTGATTTTAAGGTTAGAGGACTAAGCCAATATTACTGTGATGAGAATTACTTATGACAATTATCTATATAGTATTCTCATGATGGGTCAATCCAGCACTTTATTTATGAAATAAGTACCTATGAGTTGACTTAATATCTCATATTCATGATTAGTAAAACATAATCATCAATTAACACCATACTATCCATAATACATTGTTATGACTATGGATGATTTAAATAGAACTCATATTTAATCTGACAGTTTTACTCACAAGTCATATACTTTATGACCTTAGTAAGAATTGATTATTCAGGTAATTATCATAACATAAAATGATAATGAAAAATGCGTCTTTATTAAATAAAATGATAAAGTTAAAACATGGTCATACATAATTGACCTAGTGCATATCAATAACAATCTCCCACTTGCACTAAGCCTAATATATATTAAAACTAATACCCATTGATTGTGGAAGAGGCTTAGTCAGTGGATTAGCAACATTATCATTTGTAGGTACTCTGCATATCTTCACATCTTCACTCTCAATTTCTCGAATGAGATGATAATGCTTGAGTATATGTTTAGATCTCTAATGTGATCTGGGCTCCTTAGCTTGAGCTATAGCTCCATTATTATCACAATATAAGTTTACTAGATCTGATATACTAGGAACAACACCTAGTCCAGTCATGAACTTCTTGATCCAAACAACCTCCTTAGCTGCTTCTGAGGTAGTTATATACTTAGCTTCTTTTGTAGAATCAATAATGGTGTTGTGCTTGGAACTTCTTTAGCTCACTACACCTCCATTCAAATAAAACATATAACCTAAATATGATAAAAATCATCTTTGTTAGTTTGGAAGTTGCCATATATGTAACAATTTACAACTAGCTCATCTTCCTTACCCTCATACAGTAAAAATGCATCCTTAGTTCTTCTCAAGTACTTATGAATATTTTTAACTATTTTCCAATGACTTTCACTTAGGTTTGACTGGTATGTGCTCGTTGTACTTAAGGCATATAAAATATTAGGTCGAGTACACAACATTGCATACATAATAGATCAAATAGCATAAGCATATGGAATCTTACTCATATGGTCTCACTCATCTTGTGTCATAGGCCACTGAGTCTTGCTAAGACTAATGCCATATGACATTGGCAAAAATACTCTCTTAAAGTCTTGCATGCTAAACCTATTCAATACCTTATCAATGTAAGCGCTTTGACTTAGGCCAATAAGCCTTTTAGATCTATCTCTATAGATCTTGATGCCTATTATATAAGTGGTTTCACCTAAGCCATTTATTGAAAAACAATTCCCTAGGCATGATTTAACATTTTGTAAAATAGGGATATCATTTCCAATGAGTAGTATGTCATCAACAAACAGTACTAAAAACACAATTGCACTCCTACCAACCTTCTTATAGTTATAAGGTTCATATTCATTCTTAATGAAGCCAAACTCTTTGACTACTTTATCAAAAAGAAGATTCCAACTTTGAGATGCTTGCTTCAGTCCATAAATGGACCTTGAAGCTCGCATACTTTTCTAGAATTCTCAAGATTGACAAAACCCTTTGGCTGTGTTATGTACACATCCTCAAGTAGGTTTCCATTAAGAAACACTCTTTTGACATCCATTTTTCATATCTCATAATCATAGTATACAGCTACAACAAGGAGAATTTGAGTAGATTTCAGTATAGCAATTGGAGAAAAGGTTTAATCATAGTCTATACCATGTGTTTGTTTGAAAACCCTTTATAACCAGTCTTGCCTTAAAGGTATACACATTGCCATCCATGTCTATTTTCTTTCTAAAAACCCATTTGCATCTAATATTTTTTAAGCAATCAGTTGGGTAAATCAAGGTCAAAACTTGATTATCATACATGGATTGCATTTCTGATTTCATGGCTTCTAGCCATTTCTCATAATCAGGACTATTTATGGCCTTTTGATAGGATGTGGGCACTTTGATCCACAATCAACACATCATTATCATTAGTTATGAGAAATCTATATCTCATAGGGATTTGACGTGTCCTACCAGACCTTTTTATGCCTTCTAGTACTTGTGCAGGTTCAATAGTTACTTGTGGATCCAGTTGTAGTTCCATACTTGGTACAATGCTATTTTATGGGTCTTGAATTTCTTTAAGTTGGACTGTGCTCCCACTAGATCCTTTGGAAATAAATTATCTTTCCAAAAATACACCATTTCGAGCAACAAATGCTTTATTATCAAAAGCATTGTAGAAATAATATCCCTTAGTTTCTTTAGGATATCCCACGAAAAGGCATTTATCAAATTTGGGTGCTAGTTTATATGAGATTTGATGCTTCATATAAGCACCACATCCCTAAATATGAAGAAAAGACAAATTGGAAGATTTTCCAGTCCACATCTCATATGGTGTCTTTTCAACTGCCTTTGTTGGAACTCTATTAAAAATGAATGTAGTAGTTTCTAAAGCATATTCCCAAAAAGAGATTGGAAGATTAGATTGACTCATCATTGATTGAATCATATCCAATAAAGTTTGATTTCTCCATTCGGATACACCATTCTATTATGGTTTACCTGGTGGAATCAATTATGAAATAATCCCATAATCTATAAGATGATCTATAAATTCTTAGCTTAAATATTCACCACCTTGATTAGATCTTAGTGTTTTAATATTTTTACCAAGTTGGTTTTGTACTTCATTTTTGAAAACTTTAAAATTTTTAAAAGATTCAGATTTATGTTTCATTAGATAGACATAGCAATGTCTACTGAAATCATCTATGAAAGTGATGAAGCACTGGAAACCTCCTCTAGCAGTTGAACTTAATGGTCCACATACATCAAAATGTATAAGGCCTAATAAATCATTAGCTCTCTCACCTTTTTTAGTAAAAGGTGTTTTAGTTATTTTTCTTAGTAAATAAGATTCACATATTTCAAATGATTCATAATCAAATGAATTCAAAAGCCAGTTTTAGTGAGGCTTTGAAGTGCGTTTCTCATTTATATGGCCTAAACAACAATGCCAAAGATAGGTAATGTTTAAATCATTAGATTTAAACTTCTTTGTATCAATGTTATAGATTGACTTTTCATTAGTGTCTTCAACATTTATAACATAAAGAACACTAGTGGGTGGAGCAAATCCATAGAAAATGTTATCATGATAAATATTGCATTTATTATTCTTAATAATAAATTCAAAACCTTTATTGTCCAAACAAGAAACATAAATAATATTCCTACACATAGTAGGCACATAACAAGAATTTTCCAAATTTAAAATAAGTCCACTAGGCAAAGTTAACTCATAAGTCCCTACAGCTAAAGCAACAACTCTTGCTCCATTACCAACTCATAGGTCCACTTCACCTTTAGCCAATGATCTACTCTTTCTTAGAACCTGCACATTAGTATAAATATGAGATCTTGATCCAGAATCTAATACCCAAGAATCAGAAGTAGATAAATTAATTTCTATAACATGAATACCAAAATAAGTAGTCACACTACCCTTATTCTTATTCAGATCATTCATTTATAGCTTTTAATTTCTTTTGCAATGACCAGGCTTATTGCAAAAAAAGCATATTCCCTCCTTTGGTGGCTTTTCTTAGGGTTCAACTTTGAACTTGGGCTTAGGCTTTGGTTTTGGCTTTTGAAAGCCTTTGGGAGCCTTGCCCTTACCCTTTCTAACCTTTTTCATACCTTTTTAATTATTGACCATTAGAATATCCTTAGTGGAATTCTTGATGTTCTTTTTAGTAGTTTTAAGCATCCCATGCAACTCTGAAGCAATTTTATCCATACTATGCATATTGAAATTCATGATGAAACCATCATAAGCTTAGGCAAAGATTGGAGAATGATATCAACAGCCAATTCTTGTTCAATCTTAAGACCAAGCTTGTCTAAGTGTGCAAGATGACCCTTCATCTTGAGAACATGAGGACTGACACAGCCGCTAGCAGTCAACTTGCAGGAGAGCAATGCCCTAATGGTATTAAACCATTTAATTCTAGCTTTCTCTTAGAACATTTCCTTGAGATGGCCTATCATAGTATACGCCTTGATTTCCATCAATTGCTTTTGAAGCTTAGACTCCATGCATCCAAGCATGAGACAAGTGGCATCAACTGAATCATTGAGATGCTTACTATATGCATCCTTTTGTGCTCTAAGAGCATTAGCAATTGGTTCCCTTAAGATGGGTTGATCAAGGATACATTCCTTTCTTTCTTGCCTAAGAACAATTCTTAGGTTTCTGTATCAGTCAAGAAAGTTAGTCCCATTTAGCTTATCCTTCTCAAGGATCAATTGTAGTGACATCGTATGTGTAATGTTTGATGTCATTATCTACAATAAATATATATAGAGTGCATTCAGTTTTATTATGAAAGAGGCATAAGAAAACTCTCACTAAATTTTCATAAATTATAAAACCCTCAAAATATTTTCAACAGTTGAAATTTCTTAGTGGGCCAAGATCCATATTTCACCCTACTTCAAGTAAGCTTTGGCTTATCACTTAAAGTGTGGCTATTTAGGTAGGTAACACTTTACTAATTACATCGCATGTAATTCTTGGATAAGTATAAGATATTAATATCACATGTACCAGTATATCCTATTAAATGGCCTAGGTCCAAAACCATTTTGATAACCTAGTTAAGTATAACCAACTCAAAGTTATGGATATCATCATTATCCATTTTATTTTATTTAAATGGCTTTATACATAATGCTTTGGCATAACCTATATATAGTAATATAAATCTTGATAAGTGTTTATTAATAAGAGGCATTTTAATGACATAATATTAAATATAATATAATAAGATAAACATGACATAGCATGGCCCATAACTAAGTTGATCTTTATAAGCCAATATGAAGATCAAAGGTCAAAGCTAGGTGATATTACAAATACAAATTAAGCCTTCAATTTGGATCTCCATCTTCTACCATGGACGAACTCCTTGGGCTCCCACCTTGGATCTCCATCATGGGCCTCCAACTTGAATTTGCATCTTAGGTCTTGATTTACATTATATGTTGTAATTAAAGCTATTCTATTATTATCTAATAAAATAAAATAATTACAAAAAATAAAATGACTCACATGTCGTATTTAAAAATTACAACCCAATAAAATAAAATCCAATCACATTGGTTCAAGGGCCATGCTATGCATCATGCATTTAAGAATAAACATATATTCCAAAATAATTCAATTTACAAATTAATTAAATTATTATGTTAAAAAAATGCATGACCAATCCATTTGGGTTCAAAGGGCAGCACCCCCAAAGCTAATTGATTTACCTTAACTCTTTGAATGAGTTATTGCCAAAACCCTAAAATGGAAATAATTTTTGTAATCAAATTACTATATGATTGATTTATTCAAAATAGATAATTTTTATGTTTAAAATTTAAATAACCTCCACCATTAACCTTAATTTACTCGTAAATCATATTACAAAATAATTAATGTATTCCAAAGTGATTTATTCTATATAATATGTTTAACACTTAAACATACTACTCTTGATAGAAATTTGTATAATCAAAATATCCATGTTTCATAATTAAACAAAAATAAAATTTGTTGTTGAAATAGAATAATTATTTTTATTTCTTAAAATAATATACTTAACACATAAAATCATAATTTTGTTCATTGTTTAATCACATTAAACAATTATAAACATTAATCAAATTAATGTTTAATACTATTTTTATATAAACTGTAATTAATCATCACAAAATCAAAACTATTTGGATAAAATTTTTGAAAACTCCTAAAAAATGAATCACTCAAACACACATATATCACATATACATATAATTAAATTAATCGAATTACAAGTGGCTTTGATACCACTATTGAGTTTCATGATTCCATATGCAGCGGAAAATTAAAATTTGAACCACAAACCTGAACCTATATCCAAGTAATTTGATTAATTGATTAAATCTAGGGTTTTTCATTTTTTTACCATAAATACATAAGCGGTAAGAAATATGGAAGGAAGAGAGGAGGTTCACTTCGGTGACACCTTACCTCGAGCTTTTAATTTAGCAGTTCGGATTTAAAATGTCTCTAAAAGAATTCATCATCTATAAGTGTCCACATGAACAGCCCTTGATTTTGAAAATGAATATTTGTGTGCTAGCACTTTCCTTTACTTTCTCACAAATCAAGTATAAAAAGAACTCTATGTTTTATTTTCTAAAAGGAGAGAAAAAATTTAGTGGCAGAATAATGAGAGTATATAAAACCCTAGAGAATATAACATATTTATGGACATTTAAATTAGGGTTTCACTTACCAAACAACCTTTTGGTAATTTCTCACTTATTTCTTATTCTGATTTTATTCAAAATTAAATCATAAATAATATTCTATTTATTTAAGATAACCTTTACCTTAAATAAATAAAAAAATATTTTATTTATTTATTTCGATAGAGCTTATTTGGGCTTGTTAAACCTATATTCATTTTGGGCTTATTCAAAGTGTATGACCCTATAGGTTCACATAATGTTGGCAGTGGGCCTTAAATATCTATTTAGGCCTACAAGTCATAAGTGGCCTCTAGCAAGACATTATGACTACCCAAGTCATATGAAGTCAATAATACGACGTAACCTAATATACAGTGAATATTCTAGTCCCTTTGTCACATGATATCTTAATTGAATATAAGGCATAGATTATGTCATCCTTATAGAATTCAATCATATAATTTCTTGATTAAAAGTAGACTGAGAATGATAACTCTTTGTCAATTTACTTTAGCATGGCCATGCATTTTCCTCAATCTCTCTTATTAAGGGGCCTATAGATATCGTACTCATTTTAAATGAGAGACAAATTCTTTCTCAGTCACTTATATTCCTCATATAACTCATTTTATGCCCAACAACAACCTATCTATCATCTGGTTAAAGATAATGTAAGATTATATTAAAATACAAAATAGTTATATAGAAATCCATGGTGATTTCAAGGTTAGAGGACTAAGCGAATACTACTGTGATGATAATTACTTATGACAAATATCTATGTAGTATTCTCATGATGGGTCATTCCAGCATTTTATTTCTCAAATAAGTACTTATGAGTTGACTTAATATCTCATATTTATGATTAGTAAAACATAATCATCAACCAACACCATACTAGCCATAATACATTATTATGACTAGGGATTACTTGAATAGAACTCATATTTAATCTAAGGGTTTTACTATCAAGTCATATACTTTATGACCATAATAAGAATTGACTATTCAAGTAATTATCGTAACATAAAATGATAATGAAAAATGCCCTTTTATTAAATAAAATGATAATTCAAAACATGATCATTCATAATTGACCTAGTGCATATCACTAATGTTAAGTACTCAGGTGGGTCCCTCTTCTCTGACATAAATAGAGCCAGTGCAACGTGCAACGAGGGCATTACACAATTGGGTAGGGTAGAATGTCACAAATTCCACATTGTAAAGTTATGGGGGAGGTCTTGGGCTTATAAGCATGGGCACTACACACCTTAATATACTAGTCTTTATGGATAAAGGAATGGCCTCGTGACATATAGGTGTCTTTTTCAAAAGCTAGTAGATTTTGAATGGAATGTCTTTATTGCTCTAAATATTTAAATAAAACATTTGACCAATAATTGATTTCTCTTTTCTATAGGGAAATGCTATTGTATACTGAAGGTAGTGCACCAATTACCAAGATAAATCTAGAAAATAATTGCTAAGACTAAATTTATAAAACTAATTAAAGAAGAAGAAATATCTAATGGAGATACGGGAAAAAGTCCATCTGACTGCAAAAGACAACCAATAAGTATTCAAAATGATTTACATTTATTGGTAGAATATAATGAAATAGAGGCTAAGAGAGATATAGAGTTAGCACACAATAGAGTAGTATCTTGATTGCTCTAATTTACAAGATGCAGAAACAACTCTAAAGTTGAGCTTCACTCTTCTAGCTCCATGTTATGCCATAATAGCCATAAGGGAGTTCATCAAGACATCAATGTTTATAAGTATTTTCTATTTAAAGTTCTTTTATATATATGAATGTGCCCATACAGTCTTAAATTTATGGCTCTTTATCCTCAATACATTGCTTTTACTACTTCTCTCTTCTTATCTAACTCTCTTTAACTATTTATACAATCCATCTAACCAATGTACCAAATTAACAAGCATTGATTACTCTTCTTTCTTTTATACCTTTCACACCATGGCAGCCATTGCTCTAATCTCTTCAATTGATTATTTAACTTTATGGCCCTTCATCCTCATTACATTGCTTTTACTATTTCTTACTCAAATGTGCTTTTACTACTTCTTACTTAAATGTCAGACCATGCATTAACTTTAAATGTCAACATCTTTAACAATAATTCTTCCCTTTTATCTCAAACAAATTATTTTTTTGGTTGTCATAGAGTGTGTTGAATCACATGTTCAAAGCATGAAACACTTTGATCTTGATTTTATATGTACTATGAACATGAATCTATAATATGGTTGGTTGATATATAGTCCAATCTTTTATGCATGATTACCCTTGGTAATTAAAGAACTCTATTTTTTTAATTATCATATGGTGATGATGAGTTTGAATTTTGCAGCTGACATTATGATAATTAATAAGCAGATCAAAGATTTGATAACCTATGACTATATAGAGAGAGAGACAAGGACAATCCAAATATGTTTATGTCACGACCGGAATCCAAATGGCATGTGACTGGCACTAGGGAATGGGAAAGCAAGAAGCTTTTAAAATCCGTAGTAAACCTTAATAAAATTTGCATAGCAAAATTAAATCAACTCTCTTATTCTAACAAAAATTCGGCACAGTTTCCTCTGTATCAAAAACAAACCCAAAACCTGTAAATCAAGAAATGCACTTGCAAAACATTCTCCCATCAATACTACATCATAACAACTCCAACAATCCATCACAAATATCAATTTCCAACACAAAATATATGCTCAAGACATATATCATCATAAAAATATATAAACCCAATTTTTAACTAATCAAATACAAATACATTTATCAAATGTTGAACTACTACTGCAGTGTCTAGAGTATGAATATAAGACAATAAATATTAACATGACATACATAAAGTAGCCGGGGAAGAACAAGTCTAGCATAGACAAGTATAACTAACTATAGACTCCTAAGATCTTGGGAAAAAATAATTAAAGGGAGTCAGACCTCATTGAGTAAGCTAATATAAGAAAATGCATGTTGTTTTAAAATCCTTCTTTATTAAAAGATTTTATGGAAATATAATAAAACATATATAAATTATATTTAAAACCATTATTTTTCCAAAATAATCTTTACAAATCTTAAATACTTTTATAAACTATCATAATACCTTTGAAATAGAAATGACATTTCTTTAAAATATTCTTTTAAGTGGAAAATCATAGTAGAACCCTAAGATATTCGTAAGCTCAGTCAATGTACCTCATTAGCCATTAAGCCTTCTTGAATCCAAATAATATTTTTCTTTCCCAATTTGGTAGTGGACTGGCCCTAAGACAAAGAAAGATCAATCGAGCTATCGCAGTCCCCCTACCGGCATGACTATCCTCGAGACATTGCAAGTCAACTAAGCTCCCACAACCATACCACTCTCTATCCACAAATCTTAATAATTATTTATCCATATCTCATATCATATAATCTCATATCAATTAATATATCATAACCTAGTAACTAGCGTATTGTTGTGCAACAGTCCTAATGTAGCCCACTAGGTAGCATGTTTTACTAGTTTTTTTCCCAAAAAAATATTTATAAATATCTATAAAATGCACAAGAAATACTATATCCTTAATTTCTCACCATTCCTTATAATAAAAATCATAATAATAAATAACCGAATTAAAGTGTCAGTAATCACCATAATAAAATAATAATAAAAAATTAACATTGAATATAATCAAAACTTAATCAATATATTAAAATATCAAAATCAACCTTTTCAATATTCAAATATTGGAAATATAAATTCTTAAATTTAATCATCTTCTTAAATATAATAATAATTCAACAGTATAAGTATTTCAGTATTAAAATATAAATTCTTTAATTAAATATGTTCTTTAAATATACTTAATCAACCTTTACTTTTATACGCAAACTTAAAACATATTTCAATATATTAACTTACAAGTGGAGCAAGCAAGTTAACATGTCCTTATCCGCCTATTACCCGATGCCTCCGCTTCGGTATACTCTATAGACAATATATATAAATAATTATCAAATATATTCCTAATAACTCCCAAAATATTCTAAAAAATTATAAAAATAATGGAATCATGGAATTAGGAATGTCCTAAATGATTAATTTGAGGCTTAAGAATTATCTCCAGCAATTAAACTAATTTAAATGAAAATTAACTAATTTCCACTACAAACTTTTCAAGATTTTTTTACTCAAAATCAGTAAAAAATTAAATTAAACTCCATTCATGAAAATTGATCACTATAATTTATACTAGTTATTAAAAATAATTTCATGCATTTATCTTGGGGTTGACACTGTTCATTCACAGGAGTTCGGGTGGAACCCACTGGATTTTTCACTGAAAAAGTGTCATCCAACAAAGCTGAATATACCAAAATATTCCTAATAATTACTAGAACACAAAAATTGCCTCAAAAAACCCAAAATATATAATGAATAAAACAATTGGAACAAAAACCGAATTTACTTAAAAATATTCATCAAATATTCTATGGGTGTAGATCGGATGCGTAGTTGGTACCTATGGACACCTGATGTTGAGACGAACACAATGGAACCAACCATGTTGTCAGAAAACTGTTGAAACAGTGCGAATTAGAGGTAGAATGCCAATTGAAAAATATAATTTTTCACTGTTCAAAGCCACCTTTAGCTAAATTATCACATTGGAATGAAGAGGAGAATGAGACAAGTCTATGATTTGAATTGAAGGTTGATTGGAGGTCGTTTGGGTGTTGAACAAAACAAAGGAAAAGTATTAGTACTAAACTGTAAATTTACCAGCCAAAACTCAAAAATCTTATTCCATTCGGCATATTTCCGCTGCAGACCACTTATTCCCTTTTGTAAAGACCATGGGCACCCACGTGTCGATCAACGGCTGGTCTCTTTTTATTTATTATTTTTTAAAAAAACCTTCTTTTGTCCAATAATAATAATAATAATAATAATAATAACAGATGTTATAATAATAGCAACAATAAAAAAATAGAGTAATTATAGTAATAGTAATAATAGCAATAATTATATTAATAACAAGAATCTCAATGATAATAATAGTACCAATAATAATAATAATATTTATAATAAAAAATTTAAATTATTATAATTTAAGTACTTGAAGCGATTCAACTAGCACAGTTTTGAGCCTTCTATTAAAATTAAATTTTTTTTTTCTATATGTTGACTTTCAAGTTTCCAAGTTGTTGTAAATGATGTAGTTGAAGTGCCTTATTTTTTGATAGCTAAAGTTTAGAAGAGCATCAAAAAGAATTTTTGAAGATCTTTTCCCGTGATGGTGATCTTTACCAAGTATTTTGTTGGATCAAAATTAATAGGAAAATTGCATGTAAAATTGCCAGCTTTAATTTTTATCTACTTTTCATATCAGGCCCTGACTTTTGATGTCATGGCATGCCTATCCAAGCATGATGTTCGATTCATTTAGATGCACAAACATTCATGATATGACTTGTGCATGTAAATGGGCAGCATATTAATTTATTCTTTTGTTTAATTATTAAATTCTCTTTGTTTAGTTCACATTAATTCAATAGGTTTAGGAAAGAAAGTAGTGAAAGGATACTTTAAAACGTTTATTCCAACAATTTTTAATTTATGATAAAACTCTTTAATATTTTTTTAAAATAAATAATGTAACTAAATTTTATAGTTATTAATTTAGAACAATTTATTTTAAAATATTAAGTTCATCCGTGTACCACGCAGGCATTTATCTAGTGATATTTAATTTATGTCATCAAAAGTTAGAAACACAATTACTTTTTATTTTTAAAAATAGTGATTATTTTTTCTTTCTTCAATTCTTTAAGTTAATTAGTATCATGAGAGTCTTACGGAACATAGAGACAAAAATTTTTTTAACTAACTATAAAATTCTTTGTGTTAGTCGAATGCGTGACTTTCCTTTTTTTTTTTTTTAATTAAAAGATTGATGCTTAATATCAGTAGATGCGCCTAATTATCCAAACTAGATTGATATAATCTTACAATCCTCATCATCTAAAAGGGCTCAAAAATATATTAATAAAAAGGAAAAATATCCATACAAAAGAAACAAAATATATAGTCAAAGCTAACAGAAGCGAAAACGCTCTATAAAATTAAAATCTTAAAAAATAAGACTAGTATAAGAATCTAGAGTTGTGGTCCACCAATGAGTATCGATTTGTTGTGCACCATATTTAGCTAATTTCTTTGCCACTGCTTTTCCTTTGTGAAAAATATGAGAGACTACAAGATTGATTTTTTTAAGATCATGTAAACAAGCATCCCATAAATATCAAACCGTCCAAGGAACCATAACTAAGAGAGAACTGAATAAAGAAACCACCCATGATGAATTGCATTCCAACCATAAGTTGTTCCAACCATGGCTTTCCTAATAGCAAACATCACAGCATGCAGCTCAGCAAGATAAGCAAAACTAATTCCAGTATTAAAAGCAAAAGCCCCTACCACATAACCTTTTAGGTTTCTGAACATGCCACCAGCACCCAAACATCCTGGAGCACCAATTGCAGACCCATTAGTGTTCAGTTTAATCTAGCCCAAATTAGGAGGATACCACTTGACACTAATAATTTTAGGAGCTTTAGGAGGAACAGCTGCAATATTGAGAAAAGAGAGAGAGAGTTTATAGTTCACTAAGTAAATTTGACATAGTCTCAAGACGAAAAAAAACATTTTCTTTTATCATCTTCAAAAGATAGCGAATAGAAAAGGAAATATTTGGCCTTGCATTTTCAAAAATAATAGAATTCCTAACATGTCAAATTAACCAAAGAGCACTAATAATAGCACTAGTATAGAGAATCTTAATTTATAAACTGAAAGACATTTAAAAGTAGATTTTAAGAAAGAAACAATGGATACTAAAGATGGCAGATGTCTTTAAAATGTAGCACCAATACATTGCTAGATTGCTTTAGTGAAACAGAAATGAATGAAAATATGATCCACTGATTCTGAATCCGAACAACAAAGAGCACATCGAGAAGCTATATAGATGCCCTTTTTTATTAAGTTATCCTTAGTGAGAAGATATCTAACATAAGCCTTCCAACTTGAAAATGAGTATAAAGGAGGTACAAATTCCTCCTAAAAGAACCTACACCATTTATCCCTAGGATGAGAATATAAAGCAAGTTTACTTTTAACTGAATAAATCCCATCAACTAAAGGAAGCCATAGACAAACATCATAGCTATCAAATAGAGGCTTGATCTGAAGAATATCATTTTTAACATCTAAAGGGATATTATTTGGAAGATGCCATATACAATTGATAAGGAAATCTGAAATAGGAGCAATCAAATTAGATTGCTGAGCAAGGGGAATATTAAGCCTATTAACCAGAGATGGTTGAATCCATTCATCCATCCAGAAATTTAAAGAAGAAGAAGAACCTATTAACCATTTAATAGAACCCTTTATATTCAAGAAAATATACTTAATAGAGCTCCAAATAGAAGATGAGATAGGGGTAGCTTTTTGAACAC
The DNA here is from genome assembly GCA_947683625.1 of Mallotus nudiflorus. Taxonomy (NCBI): domain Eukaryota; kingdom Viridiplantae; phylum Streptophyta; class Magnoliopsida; order Malpighiales; family Euphorbiaceae; genus Mallotus; species Mallotus nudiflorus. The sequence goes on from CANTUR010000156.1 coordinate 2,479,363, forward strand.
TTGAAGCTGTGAGTAGCATACTTCTCAAAAGAGAGATAGGGAACTTATGTTGAGTAAGCAAACTCCAAGATAATTTCCCAAGAAGAGCAACATTCAAGTGTTCCAAGTCTTTAATGCCTAAACCACCATGTGTTTTGATTAAGCAGTAGATGGACCAAAGGGCAACAATTAGTTTCCTCTTATCAATAGAGTAGGTTCAAAGGAAATTTCTCATACATTATTTTATATGATTCAACAAACGTTTAGGCCATTTGTAAATAGCAAAAAAGTGTAGAAAAATGCTCATAATAACAAAGTTAATCAACATGAGCCGACCTACCATGGATAAAGCGGAAGCCTTCAAGTTGGTAAATTTGCTGATAATCTTATCCAATATAGGTTGTAGATAAATTTTTCTAACAAACCCTTAAAAAATGGGAACCTCATATAATTAAGAGGAAGGGATCCCCTATTAATCCTAATAAGCCCTTGAAGCAAATGAGCTCTCTAAAAGGTAATAGCTTTACTAAAGAAAATGTTAGACTTACACCAGTTAACTCTTTGGCCAGAAATATCCCTATAAATTTAAAATATATAGGCCAATAATTTAACATTTTTTATGGAAGCCTTTCTAGAAATTATAACAATATTTGCATAAAACAAGTGAGATGGACAAAAATACTATTTAGAGTAATGCATTTTGTCAAAAAGATTGTCATTAGCAGCATTAGAGAGCCATATACTTAAAAAAAATCCTTAGCTAAGCAAAACAAAAAGGGAGACAAAGGATCTCCTTGTCTAACACCTCTAGAGCAAGAGAAAAAATAATTAGGGACACCATTCAGCATAATAGATAGACGAGCAGAAGAAAAGTTCTCCAAAATCCAATCACAAAATTGGAAAGAGAAACCAAAGGCCTCTGGGACATCTAGGATAAAGTTCCAATCCATAATATCAAAGGCCTTTTGAATATCAATTTTCATAGCCATATTCCCACCAAAACACCATTTATCAAGCATATTAAAACCTTATAAAGTTGCAGCAATAAAGTGAGAGATGTTTCTATTTTTAATAAAACCAAACTGATTAAAAGAAATAATATCCCTGGCAATAAAAGAAAGGCGATTTGAAATAATCTTAGTAATAATTTTGAAATAAAAATTACTAAGAGTAATTGGATTGTATTGCTCATTCATAATAGCATCTTTCACCTTAGGATAAGTACCATAAGATTGGAGTTAAAGCCCTTAATGATTTTCCCTGTAACAAAAAAGCTATGAACAGCTCCACACACATCAAAACCCACTATGTCCCAATAAGATATGAAGAGCAATCCAGTGAAACCATTAGGGCCTGGGGCACTATAGGGATCTATTGAAAAAACATATTATTTTATTTCTTTAAAAGAAGGGATTCAGACGAGCTCAATATTATCAGATTCAGAAACCAAAGAAGGGATAATATTTTTTATGAAAGTCAGATTAGAAGATATATTTGGATGTGGACCAAAACATTTGCTATAAAAATCCACCACATGAGCATCAATAACAACTCGATCTTCACAAATATAATCACCAATTTTTAAAGCATTGATGTCTTGCAAAGGCTTATGTTTGGTAATAAGATTATGAAAATAAGAAGTATTTCTATCACCTGCTTTATGGTTATAGACTATATATAACTACAATTTTTATGTTAATGGCTAAAATTTGTAGTTGTCTGTGCATATTATTATAGTGATATATGATGCTTATTTTAATTTTATTTTGTAATTATATATATTTATTCATTTAAATCACTGAATATAATTAACAGTAGTTGATGAAAAATGGAAAGAAAAAAAATATTAAGTGTGTGCTTGATAAAAATAAATTTTGTAAATTATATGAAAAATATTTATAAATTAAATTGAATGTATTTGATTTAAATGAACTACTCTGTGAATTTTATTTTCAATTCTAACTTTTAAATTTTATGAAATTGCTATTTATTAAACCATATTTTAAAATATTTATTAAAATTTTTAAATAAATTCATTTTTTAAAATATTTATTTAAATCAAATATACTTTATTAGCAGTAAGAATTCATTTGAAAATGAATTCTATTTCAAATGAATTCTATTTCAAATGAATTCTTATTAATGAAGTATAATTTATTTGAAAACGATTTCTATTTATTCTCCATGAGTTTTTTACATGATAAAAAGTAGATATATTTAGAAGTAGAGAATAGAGTTCGAGTCTCGTGCCCCTTACTTTCTCCCTTATGATGGAGAATTTACTACTTCAATCAATTTAAAAAATTTTCTACTAGTATTATTTGAAAATAAAATAAATTCCTTTATTGGAATTGAAAGGACTTCTCCTAATACACCAAATTATTTATTAATTAAAAATGATCACCTTTTAAAAAGAGAAAAAGAAAACTAATCACTTTTGGTAGGATGAATAGTGTTACTCAAGGAAAAACCTCCATCAACAACAAGACACATGCCACTCACATATTGAGCTTCATCACTTCCAAGATATAGAGCAACTTTTGTAATGTCATTTCCATCTAACATAGTTTCTTTAGGATTCACAATGTAGTAGAAACTTGCTTGGTTGTCTTTAAGTTCAATACCTTCTACTTTACCAAAAGTAGGAGTAGGTGTTGAGTTGAGCTCTAGAAAGTCAAAGATTTAATTATATATATTAGGAATTAGATCTTTGTATAAAATTAGGAATTAAATCTTTAATTTATTTATGATGTTATTCTATTTCTAATTAGTATGTAATTAGGCTTTCTATATTTTATATAAGGGGTGTAACCTCTTTTATGAATAGATGAAAAATATAATTCCCTTGAATTTTTTTTTTCTTTTCCTTTGAATTTTATTCTTCATGGTATCAAAGCATACCTATTGAAATCAATTTTTTTGTATTGAATCCTTCAAACTATAACCACTGAAAACACATCCATTGTATCCCATAGAACACCTACCCTCATTCAAACTTTTTAAGATAATTCTCCCTTTCCTACTGGAATTATACTTGATGACATGAACTATCCTCTATGGTCACAACACATGGAGATGCATATTGGAGCTAGAAATAAATCTAGCATTCTTACTGGCATAACTCCAAAACCATTAGCAGGAGATAAAGCTTTGGAGACTTGGCTTATTGATAATAATTGAGTCAAAAGTTGGCTTATTGATTCCATGAGTCCAACATTGATGTAAAGATTCATCCATCTTCAAATAACAAAGCAGATATAGGATGTTGTCTCAAAAACCTTATATGATGGATATGATGAAACTTAATTGTTTGAATTAAACCAAAAATCATTCACTACATATCAGAATGGTAGGCCATTACCTACATACTACAATGAGCTGGTTAGGATATTTCAGGAGATTGATGCTAATGAGTACTTAAGGAGAGGATGTTAATGGAGTAGTACCACTCCACAAGCATATTACTCAGCTTCGAACACTTATTTTCCTAGCCGGACTTGACTCAGAATTTAATAATGCTCGAAGTGAAATACTAAAGAAGGATCCACTTTTTGATCTCAGTCTAGTTATGCATATGTACTTAGGGATCATAACTAGCAACAAATAATAGAGGAGTTAAAGATTTTATTAAACCATGTAGTACTTATAGTAGCTCAAACTCACCCATAATTCAAAGGGAAAGTACCAAATAAGTCTAGTACATTTATATGTACTTATTGTGGTGAAGTTGGACACTCCAAGGAATGATGTTATGAAATTATAGGCTATTCAGAATGGTGAGATTTTAATAAAATGCCTTGTAAAAAGCTCAAAAAGTTGCAATTACTACTTCTAATATCATTAAACCAAGTGGTGATCTTGATGAAATAATAGGTATTGCAAATCTTACTCGAAATAATATGTGGATTATTGATATAGGTGCCACTGATCATATGACAAACTCCGCCCACCATCTTACTTCTATCCTATTGTCAACCCAATAAAATATCCTAACTGCTAATAGAGGAATAACACCCATCACTCATGAAGGATTAATATCTAACTCTAACTGTCTTAATCTAGATACTATTCTTATTATTCCATCTCTTTTATGTAATCTACTATTTGTTTGCCAAATCACTGAAACCTTAAACTGCACTATCAAAATTTAGCCTAACTATTATTTATTTCAGGACATCACAATGCATCAAATTCTTAGCTTTAGTGTTAAGTATGGAAAGTTGTACTATCTTGATTTACATGGTGATCGAAGTTAGAAATCAAGTCAAGTTAATAGGGTTGTTAGAAATTGCTCAAACAAAGACCAAGTCATTTTTTGGCATTATCATCTTAGACATCTTTCTTTTAATTATGTTAGACAATTGAAGCTGAAATTATTTTTGAGTATCACAAACTCTAAATTCAAGTGTGATATTTGTGAATTGGCGAAGAGCCACCAGATTTCATATGTACCAAGTTATAATAAAAATTCAATTCCATTTATGACCATTCATTCTAATGTATAGGGACCCACTTGGATTCCCACTCTATCTAGTTCTCGATATTTTGTAACTTTTATTGATGAATGTACTCAAATGACTTGGGTATCCTTACTTTCAAACAATGGAGATGTGTGCTCTACTTTTCAGGACTTGTACAAAATGGTGGCCATGTAATACCAAAGTAAAAATTGAATTGGTGATGGTAGGGAGTATCTTAACTCAACTTTTAAAGATTTTTGCCATGAGCATAGCATTTGCCATTAAACTTCCTATGCTGGAACACCCTAAAAAATTGGTATAGCATAATGAAAAATTAATAGTTATTGGAAGTCGTTCAAGTATTATTATATGACATGAATGTTCCTCGGGAATACTGGGGAAAGGCTATTCAATCCGTTGCATATCTCATACATTGGATTCCATTAAGAGTACTCAATTTCAAAAGGCCTCTTTAGAAACTTCAAGAACTTATCTCATCTCCACCTTTAAATAATCTTGACCTTTAAATATTTGAATGCTAAACACATGTTCATTAGGTACTTAGTAAATTAGATCACTATTCAGTGTATCTTTATTGGCTATGCTAATCTACAAAAGGTATATTGGTGTTATGATCCGAATGCTAAGAAGATATATGTTAGGATGTTCAATTTCATGAGAATGCTCCCTTCTTTTCTCAATTCGAGTGCTCTATTCAAGGAGAGATAATTCAGAGCATCTTTTAATATAGCACTCCAAGTGTCTTACCTATTACAAGAGTTCTGAGCATCTCACCTATGCAAATAGTGAGTCAGGGCATCTCACCTAGACATATAATTAAAGATAATCCAAGTATCTTACTCAGACTTAAAACTAATCAAGATAGTACATCTTCCTAATCCACACTATAAGCTAAGGAAACTCTAGATGTGCATAATGAGGGAAACTTGTCTCCTTTAATAACTCCAGATACCAAGAATACTGAGCCTTATTATCCTTCTAGAATCAATAGAGGGATACTAAAAATATAATATGATCCAGACCTTAGTACCAAAGCTAAATATCCTATTAGTAACTTTATATCAACAAATCATTTGCCACAATCACATACATACACTGTAAATCAATTATCTACTATATCTATTCTGAGTAATGTGCAGGAGGCTCTAACTGGTCCAGCTTAGAATAAAGCCATGAATGATGAAATGGAAGCATTATAAAAGAACACCATATGGGAACTTGTTCCACTTCCTAAAGGAAAGGAAATGATTAGATGTAGGTGGATATTCACTATCAGACTAAATCTAGATGGAAGCATTAATTGATATAAAGCTTAGTTGGTTATGAAGGGATATACTCAGAATTATGGAATTGACTATAAAGATATATTTTCCCTTATAGAAAAAGTGAACACCATCCGAGTTCTTATTTTTTTAGCTACTAACCTAGACTGACCACTACAGTAATTTAATATAAAAAATGCCTTTTTGAATGAAACTATAAATGAAGAAATGTATATGGATCCACCATTTAGAACGAGGTACATTGATAAAGTATGCAAATTAAAAAGAGCATTGTATGGACTCAAAAAATTACCTCGAGCATCTTTTTGGATTACTATTAACCTTTATGAGGAAGCTTAGTTATAAACAATGTAATGCTAACTATATACTTTTTATTAAACAAAAGATGGGTAAAGTCACTGCTCTTATTATGTATATTGATGATATGGTAGTCATTAGAAATTATTTGAGTGAGATAAAAACACTACAAAGACAGTTGGCAACTAAGTTTAAACTTAAGGATCTGGGTAACTTGAAGTATTTTTTAGGGATTTAAGTTGCAAGATCAGTTCAAGGAATTTCTCTATGCCAATAAAAGTGTGTAATGGATATATCAACAAAGATGAGCATGCTTAGTTGTAAGCCAACCAAGACTCTAATTGTAGTCAACCATGGACTATCAATCCTAGGAGATTATTTTCCAACTGATAAGGATTAGTATTAAAGGTTGGTGGGAAGATTCTACTTATCTCATACTTAGCTAGATATTGCTTATACAGTAAGTGTTGTAAGTCAATTCATACATTCTCCAAGTAAAGAACATATGGATGCAGTATATCAAGTAATAAGATATCTAAAGTCTTCTCCAGGCAAAGGTTTATTTTTTAGGAGAAATAAGGATTATGAAATTACTGGTTATACTGATGCTAACTAGGCTAGAAATCAAACTGATCAAAAATCAATATCTGGGTGCTTTACATTTATTGGAAAGAAGTTGGTCACTTAGAGGAGCAAGAAATAGAAGTTGTAGGAGGGTCGAGTGCTAAAGCTGAGTTTAGAGGAATTGCTCATGGTGTATGTGAGTTGCTCTGGATAAGGCGAATTGTTCAGGATTTGAGACTAAATCATTTAAAGCATATATTGTTACATTGTGATAATAAGGCAGCCACAGCAATTGCAAACTAAAGAATAAAATTTAGAGGAAAAAAAGAGAAAATTCAAGGGAATTATATTTTTCATCTATTCACAAGAGAGGTTACACCCCTTATATATATATATATATATATATATATATATATATATGTATAACCTAATTACATACTAATTAGGAATAGAATAATATGCTAAATAAATCAAAGATTTAATTCCTAGTTATATACAAAGATTTGATTCCTAATATATATAATCAAATCCTCGACTTTTTAGAGCTCACCTCAATACTCCCCCTTAAGTTGGTGAATATATGTCAATCATTCCCAACTTGCCAAGTGAGCTGTAGAATGTTTTCCTGGACACAACCTTTTTGAGGATGTCAGTTAGTTGAGTTTTAGAAGAAATAAATGGAAGACTCCTTAATTCAGATGTTCTTTGATGAAGTGTTTGTCAACCTCGATATGATTAGTTTGATCATATTGAACTGGATTATTTGCAATTGTTATGGCTATCTTATTATCATAATGTAATAATATAGGCTTCAGATGATTTAGTCCCAGATCCTGAACAATTTATGTTATCAAGAGCAACTCACTTACACTATGAGCAATTCCTCTATACTCAGCTTTAGCACTTAACCTTGCTATAACTTTTTGTTTCTTGCTCCCTGAAGTGACTAAATTATTTCCAATAATTATAAAGTACCTAAATGTTGATTTTTTATCAATTTAATCTCTGGCCTAATTAGCATCTATATAACCAATAATTTTATAATCCTTATTTCTCCTAAAAAATAAACCTTTTCCCGAAGAAAACTTCAGATATCTTAACACTTAGTAAACCGCATCCACATATTCTTTACATAGAGAATGCATGAATTGACTTGCAACACTTATTGCATAAGCAATATCTAGTATAGTATAAGATAAATAGATTAATCTTCCCACCAGCCTTTGATACTGATCCTTATCAGTTGGAATTTAATTTCCTTGGATTGATAGTCCATGGTTAACTTTAATTCGAGTCTTGACTAGCTTACAATCAAGCATGTCCATCTTTATCAATAGATCCATTATATACTTTTATTGGCATAGAGAAATTCCTTGAGTTTATCTTGTAACTTTAATCCATAAAAAATACTTCAAGTTACCTAAATCCTTAAGTTCAAACTCGGTTGCTAACTGTCTTTTTAGTATTGTTATGTCAATCGGATCATTTTTAGTGACTACCATATCATCAACATACATAATAAGAGCAATGATTTTACTTATCTTTTGTTTGATGAATAATGTGTATTCAACATTACTTTGTTTATGACTGAACTTTCTCATAAAGGTTGATAGTCATCCAAACCATGTTTGAGGTGATTATTTGAGTCAATACAATCCTCTTTTTAGTTTTCATACTTGGTTAGTGTACTTTGTTCTAGGTGGTGGATCCATATACATTTCTTCATCTATAGTTCTATTCAAAAAGGCATTTTTTACATCAAATTATCATAATGGCCTGTCCAAGTTGGCAGCTAAGGAAATAAGAACTTGGATGGTGTTAATTTTTGCTACTATGGAAAATGTATCTTTATAGTTAATTCCATACTTCTAAGTATATCCCTTCGCAATGAACTAAGCTTTATATCAATTAATGCTTCCATTTGGATTTAGTTTGACGATGAATATCCATATGCATCCAACTATTTCCTTTCCTTCAGGAAGTGGAACAAATTCCCATGTGGAGTTCTTCTGTAATACTTCCATTTAATCATTCATGACTTTTTCTAAACTGGATCAGCTAGAGCCTCTTGCACATTACTCAGAATAGATACAATAGATAATTGATTTTGAGTATATGCATGTGATTTTGATAAATGATTTATTGATATGAAGTTATTGATAGGATATTTAGCTTTAGTATTAAGGTTTGAATCATATTTTTTTTAGAATCCCTCTATTAATTCTAGAAGGATAACGAGGCTCAGTATTCTCAGTATTTAGAGTTACTAGGGGAGATCAATTTACCTCATTGTGCACATCTAAAGGTTCATTAGCTTCTAGTGTGGATTGGGAAGATGCACTATCTTAATTAGTTTCAAGTTTGAGCAAGATACTCAAATTTTCTTCAATTATTTATCTAGGGGAGATTGATGTGGATAAGGCTATAGTGTCATTTATGGATGGATTTGACAAAGTGGGCATGTGCACTTGGGCTTCAAAAGGACGGTCATGGTGACTCCGATTGAACCATGGAGCCCATAATATATCAAATTGAAGCTAACGCAGATCCTTATAACATGTGCTACACACTTGATCTATAGCAACCCATCTTCGAGCCCAAATTCCTTTGTTTAGGCCCCTAAATTTGGCTTAAAAGTTTATGTTCCTTTTTGGGATTTTTTTAGTCTTTTCTTCCTTTTTTTATTTTTAGGGTTTTTCCCTAAACTCTATTTATTTATCTCTTTAAGGTTGTCTGAGAATGGCTTTTTTGAATTAATAAATCAAATTTATATATTTTTCCAATATTTAGTATTCCTTTGTGTGAATCAATGATTATTGATGCCTATTTCCTAACATTTATGCATAAATCAATAGGTTATAGAAGATTGTTAGACAATAATCATGTGCGATTCAATGTTGAGTAGTATTTATCCAATTTTATAGGCTTCCGCTACATTAGAGATGCTCACACTCACTGTTTGAACATGTGAGATGCTCAAAACACTCAGAACACTTGAAATAAATGAGACACTCAGAGTGCTATCTTAAAAAATGCTATGAATTCTCTCCCCCTAAAAAGAGCACTTGGATTGAGAAAAGAAGGGAGCTTTTTTCAGAGAACTGAATATCCCAAGTTACACACATCTTTTTAGCATTCGAATCATAACACTGATATACCTTTTATAGATTAGCGTAGCCAATAAAGATACACCATATAGCTCAAAGATCTAATTTACCTTGTACCTAATGAACATTTGTTAAGCATCCAAAGATTTGAGGCTCAAGATTATTTAGAGGTGGAGATGAGAAAAGTTCCTAAAGTTTTTGAAGAGGCATTTTGGAACTGAGTACTCTTAATGGAGTCTAGTTTATGAGATACACAACAGATCGAAAAACCTCTCCCCAGTATTCCAGAGGAACATTCATGTCAAATGATGATGCTCGAATGACTTCCAATAATTATTGATTTTTTCATTATGTTATACCATTATGTTAAGGAGTTCTAGCGTAGGAAGTTTGGTGGTGAATGCCATGCTCGTGGTAAAAATCTTTAAGGGCTAAGTTAAGATTCTTCCCACAATTGTTAGATTGCAAGATTAAGATTTTCCTTTGGTACTATACGGCCACCATTTTGTACAGGTCCTAGAAAGTAGAGCACATATCTTTATTGTTTAAAAGTAGGGATACCCAAGTCATCGGAATACATTCATCAATAAATTATAAAATATTGAGCACAGACAAAGTGGGAATCTGGGCGGGTCCCCATACATCAGAATGACTGGTCATAAATAAAATTGAATTTTTATGAGAACTTATTACATACAAAATCCGGTGGCCCTTTGGCAATTCACAAATATCACACTTGAATTCAGAGTCTGTGATACTCAAAAGCAATTTCAGATTATTTGTCTAAGATAATTAAAAAAAAGATGTCCAAGACAACGATGCTATAAAATGACTTGGTTTTTGTTTGAGCGACTTCTACCAACCCTATTAACTTGACTTGATTTCTGACTTGGATCACTATGTAAATTAAGATAGTACAACTTTCCACATTTAACAGCGAAGCCAATAATCTGGTGCATTGCATTGTTCTAAAATAAATAATAGTTAGGCCAAAATTTGATAGTGCAGTTTAAGGTTTTAGTGATTTGGCCAACATGTAGTAGATTATAGGAAAGAGATGGAACAATAAGAATAGTATTTAGATTAAGAAAGTCAAAGTTAGCTACGGATCCTTCATGAGTGATTGTACTATTCCTCCATTAACAGTCAAGATATTTTATTGGTCAGATAGAAGTAAGATGGTGAGTGGAGTTTGTTATATGATCAATAACACTTGTATCAATTATCTATGTATTGTTTCAAGTAAGATTTATCATACCTAATGTTTCATTAAGATCACCACTTGGTTTAGCGACACTAGAGGTGGCAATTGTAGCTTTTTTTTGCTTTTTATAAGGCTTTCTATTGACATCCCACCATTCCAGATAGGCTATAATTTTATAGTACCATTCTTTGGAGTGTCCAACTTCACGACAATAAGTACATGTGTAAGTAATGGACTTATTCGTTACTTTCCCTTTAAACTATGGGCGAGTCTGAGCTGTTATAAGCATTGCATGGTCTAATAGAATCTTAGGCTCCTCCATCATTTGTCATTGGTTATGATCCCTAAGTACATATGCATAACTAGACTCAAGATCAAGAGGTGGATCCTTTTATAGTATTTCACTCTAAGCATTGTTAAATTTCAATTCAAGTCCAATTAGGAAAATATGGATTCAAAGCCAAGTAATATGCTTATGGAGTTATACTACTCCATTAACCTCCTCCCCTTGAGTACTCATTCAGGCATCAATCTTCTAAAATATCCTAACCAGCTCATTGTAATATACAGGTAATGGCCTACCACTCTGATGTGTAGTGAATGATTTCCAATTTAATTCAAACAATTGAGTTTCATCAAATCCATCATATAAGGTTTTTAAAACAACATCCTATATCTCCTTCGTTGTTCAAAGATATATGAATCTTTGCATCAATGTTGGACTCATGGAATCAATAAGCTAACTTTTCACTCGGTTATTATCAATAAGCTAAGTCTCTAAAGCTTTTTCTCATGTTGTTGGTTTTGGAGTTGTGCCAGTAAAAAAGCCAAATTTATTTGTGGCTCCAATCCGCATCTCAATGAGTTATAACTATAGAGGATACTTTGTATTATCAAGTATAATTCAAATAGGAAAAGGAGAATTATCTTAAAGAGTTTGAATAAGGGTGGGTGTTCCATGGGATATAATGGATGTGTTTTCAGTGGTCATGTTTAAAGAATTCAATAATTTGATTCAATAGGTATACTCTGATACCATAAAAAATAAAATTTAGAGGAAAAGAACATAAAAATTAAAGGGAATTATATTTTTCATCTATTCACAAGAGAGGTTACACCCCTTATATATACATATAGAAAACCTAATTACATACTAATTAGGAATATAATAACATCTTAAATAAATCAAAGATTTAATTCCTAATTGTATACAAAGATTTGATTCCTAATATATACAATCGAATCTTTGACTTTCTGGAGTTGACCTCAACACAAACAATCCATTTCAACATGATTGAATTAAGCATGTGGAGGTTAATAGACACTTCATCAAAGATCATCTAAATAAAGGAACAATTGGTCTTCCATTTGTTTCTTCTCAAACTCAACTAGCTGACATCCTCACTGTAATACCCTATGTTTTATTTTAATAAAAGTAATTTCCAAATTTATATTATTTTATTATTTAAAATGACATTGTTTATTTTTATCATTATTATTATTATTATTATTATTTTTATTAAACTACATTATTTGCATGGATATTTTATGTGTTATTATGTACATATATATATATATATATATATATATATATATATATATATATATATATATATATATATATATATACTCATATATAATTGGAGTTTAATTATTTTTGCGTGTGTATTAATTTATTTTTGTGTATATACATGTATATATGTATGTAGTATGTGTGTGTGTATATATATATATATATGTATATGTACTAGGTGCATGTGTGTGTGGTGGAGAATTAATGTATAATATTATAATATAATGTTTTAATATAAAGTAACTATTATAATATATATATATATATATATATATATGAAAGGAAGACAAAAACTCACCCAAAAACAACAAAACCAACCCAAACACCCAACAAAAACCTCACCAAGTTGTTGCCTTCCCCGTCCACCATCACCATCACTGTCATCATTCTCCTCCGGCATGTCTCAGCCCTTCCCAGAGTAACCAGCACCACCAGCAACCTCTCCCCTCTCTTTTCTTCCTCTGATTTCTTCTTCTTCCTCACGTTTTGAAGCCTCCTCACCTTTGCCGGAGCTAGATCGGTGCTGCCATTGCTCCCTCAACATTCCTCACCTCCTCAGGCATCGGTCGACGTCAAGCCTTGCCTCTGCCACCTATTTTCGACGCTGGAAAGTGAGGTTGAAGGTGAGTTGCACAGAGTTGTTTGTTGGTTGATTTCTGGTTGTTTTCTGGTTGTTTGAGCTAGTTTATGTGTTAATCTTCAATTCTTCTAAGTTAGATGATGAATTCTGCAAAGTTAGAGGCTCAAATCTAATTTTGTATATTATTTTGATTTTTCTCAATTTTTGCAGAATTTTATTTGATTTTTGTTTGATTTTATTTGATATTTAATTTGGGTTTAATTAGTAATTAGAGTAGTTATTGTTAATTATTTTGGGTATATTAATTTTATTTGAGATTATAGAAATTTTTGTATATTTATTTAGGTATTTTAAGTTTTATGTATATTTTATTAATGTGGTTAATTAATTATTTTTGGTTGAATATTTGAGTTAATTAGTGTTAGTATATTATGTTAGTAATTTTAGTAGTGATAAAATAATTTTTGATAATTTATTTAATTTTTTTTAGAAATTATTATTATTATGTAAATTTTGAAATAATAGGTAAATGGTGTGTTTTTGTTGATATTATAATTAAATACTATGTTTTAGTTAATTTTGAGATAAAATGTGGTATTAAAATAATTTTTATAAATTATTTATTATTTTTATTTAATTAATACTAACTATTTTTGAAAATTTATTCAAAATTAAATTGTTTATTATTTTGTGGTTTGAATGAGTTTTTAATTAATATTATAGTATATTTAAACTGGATGGGTAATTATAGTTTGAATTTGACTATTTTATGTTGAATATTTAGAAAGTTGGATTGTTATTAATATTATATTATCATTTAAAATTTTATTAAATTATGGTGGAAAATAATTTGATTTAGTGTTTTAAAAATTAAATAAATTATATTATGATTTATTATTATTTTTGGTGATTTACTAAATTAATATTTAGTATTTGCTTATTTATATTTTTGGTGAACCTCAGTTGGGAATTGTGTAGTTTGGGGTCCCAACTCGAGATTTTGTGCCACTATGTAATTTTGAAATGTGTTTTATTTCCAGGATTGACTCTACTTCACTAGAGGGATGTCCATTTTACAAAAAAAATTCTGCCAAATTTTTGATAGATTTCTCGTAAAACGTGACACCGAGTCAATCCTAAAATTTTTATTTTGAATTTGAATCGAGTCTTCCTTAAAAACTCTAGTGGTTAGGTTTCTATTTTCTGATTGTCATTTTCTTTTTTGTCTTTTAGCTGCCCCTCCAGTCGCGTCTACCAGTCGAGGTCGGACACGACATGCCAGAGGAGCACCTTTATCCTGTAAGTTAATATTTGATTTGAGTGTCAGATTTTTTTTAATTTAAATTATATTAAATTTTTATGAATTTAATTTATGAGATTCTAGTCAGCATTATTTATAGGATTCTGCATGATTTAATTTATAGTAGATTTATTTTTATTTATTGTAATTTTCATTGTTTTATTTGTTTTCTTTTATTTTTTAAATAAACCATGGTAGAACGAGCTACCTTATGGATTTCATCAAGACCATGTACACACTAGTAAAATATGTTATTATTTAATTATATTACTGGGGCCGAGGGTCTAGTGATGCTTTGCTCTCGAACACCGTCAGTATAATTTTAATTTATATTTATTAAATCACTAGGACCAATGGTCTGGTGATGCTTTACTCTCGGACACCGCTAGTGATATTGGATTAAGAGATATAACTGCGGCTGTGTATTTTGGTGATGCCTTGCTCTTGAGATCCGGTAGTCTTGGATATAAGTGAGTCATATGACTGTTAAAAATTTATAAATTGGGTTCTACTAAATTTTTATACTGAAATGATTTAAAAAGACATTTAAATATCTATTTCTTCTTTTTTAAAAATGGATTTATTATATGTATACCAAATGGTTGGAATAAAATTATATTATATTATATTTCCATAAAATTTATTTTAGTGAGGTTTTCAAACTGCATTCATTCCTTTATTAACTTACTCAGTGAGGTCTAACTCCCCTCAACTTATTTTTTTTCAGGAGTTTGGGAGTTTTCTGTTAGGCCTACTTCTCTCCGCCGTGTAGCTTCGTCACCGACTATTCTACGTAGGTCTATTTAGTTGTGTTGTATTTACTTTCCTGTACTGCAGTAGAGAAAATTGTATACTTGCATACTTTATTTGGGATTTCATATATTTATAATTTATGTATCGAGATACTATTTGTATAACTGATGTTTATTTAATTTATGCACTGATATTATGGTTTAAATTATATTGAGAAAAAATTAGTTTGATAATGTGTATTGTAATTTTATTATTTATTGTAAGGTTTCAAGTCTAAATATTTTTGCATTTTTCTTTTAAGGCTCACTATGGGTTTTGGTAGCTTTGTGTTTTCTCATTCCCTAGTGCTGGTCACGTGTCCCTGGGTTCGGGTCCTGACACTCACAAAGGCTGTGTTCAATAAAACATTCTACAACTCACTTAGCAAGTTTGGAATGATGGACATATATTCATTAACTAGAGGAGTGTTGAGGTGAGCTCCGGAAAGTCAAAGATTTGAATGTATATATTAGAAATCAAATATTTGTATACAATTAGGAATTAAATCTT
The DNA here is from genome assembly GCA_947683625.1 of Mallotus nudiflorus. NCBI lineage: Eukaryota > Viridiplantae > Streptophyta > Magnoliopsida > Malpighiales > Euphorbiaceae > Mallotus > Mallotus nudiflorus. The sequence goes on from CANTUR010000156.1 coordinate 2,495,033, forward strand.
TCATTTATTTAGCATGTTATTCTATTTCTAATTAGTATGCAATTAGGTTTTCTATATGCATATATAAGGGGTGTAACCTCTCTTGTGAATAGATGAAAAATATAATTCCCTTGAATTTTTATCTTCTTTTCCTCTGAATTTTATTCTTCAGTACGAACTCCAGCTGGCGAAATGCAATTAACTCTAATCCCATACTTGTAATTCAATAGTCAAGTTCTTGATTAATCTAGCAACTGCGTGTTTTGATGCTATGTAAGCTTGTGGTATCCAGCAACAAGTAACATATGCAATGCTTGATGTGAATAAAAAATACAACCTTTCTTTTTGGGAATCAATTACTCTAGCAGCATGCTTCGCTCCCAAGAATACACCATGAACGTTTACATCCAAAACGCAATTGAAATCTTCGCTTTCAATCGATAAGATGTTGGAATCGTACTTACCTGTGATTCCTGCATTGCTGTACATTATGTCAGGCTTTCCATGCTTTGAAACTGCTTTGTTCACTGCGTTTTCCACGTCTGATCATTTGGTCACATCGCAATGGATGTAAGAAACTTTTTCTCCAGATTCTGAACTGACTTCCTTAGATACAGAGTGAGCCATATCATCTTGGACATCTGCTATGATAACCTTTGCACCATGACAAGCAAATAGTCTCGATGTAGTCTCGCCAATTCCACTAGCTCTGCTTGTTATTATTGGCTTCCTTGCCTTGCAATCTGCATATGATGACAAGTTCTAGTTACTTTGGACTATCATTGAAGATTAAAAATAATAATCTTAAAAAAAAAAAGAATATTGACGATATATTATGTAGAAGAGAGCTAGTAGTGTAGTGGCCCTTCGTTGCAAGCGGTAGCATAATTCAACTTTCTTGTCAACACCTGTACATTTATTTAGTGGCATATTTTATATACAATAACCAGTTGCATTGCCAAAGGCAGATACATAAATATATAACTAGCTATTTGATGCAGGCCGTATAGAGGAATAAACCCTAAAATTTATGTTAAAATTTGACAAATTACGGTAATGGTAATTTTGTAATTTTAGGTAAATTCTAAATATCAGATTTGGGCGATTCAAAAGCCTATTTCATACGGAAATGGGCCAACGGTTTGAAGTCACTAGTTTGGCTTATGAGATTCATTACTTTTTGGCCAAATTCTATCATTTAGGTTCTTAAACAGATATTTTTTATTATTTTCTATTTTTAGAATTTTATTTTCCTAATTTTTATTTAGGGTTTTTCTAGGATTTACTATTTAAACTTTCCTTATTATTATTGGATGATAGTTTTATGATAATTTAAAATCTCTTTTATTCTTCCAAAATTTCTTGAAAATTTTGATGCCTATAGTCTAAATTGCTATAGAAGATCATTTATTGATAGTCGTGCATGATTCAACAATATTCAATTATTTTAATACACTCTTCCGCTACGTCAGCTTGGTATCAAAGTTGTGCTCCTCAGACAAAATGTCTCGCAGAAGACAGCAATAGCAATGACAACTACAATGTGTAGAAGAGGTTTATGAGCATGATGATCTACATCGTATCAAGCACTAAATGGACCAGATAAATCAACATATTGACACACTCATGGAACAACTCACGACAAGGATGGAGGAGTTGTTGTTAATCAATTGAAATAAGGAGCAGCTAAATCAGGATCTAAGACGAAACCCTAATGTTGATGACCGAAGGAATCCTTTTACTGAAGGAAATGATGATAAAGATGATGGTGGTGATGGATATTATGAGAATCCCCGTAGACGTCAGCAACAACATGTAGAGGTTGATGACAGGCGACGATGGGAAGGGGGTATACAAACTGAAATACCTGAATTTCATGGTACCCTATAACCCAAAGAGTTCCTTGATTGGGTGGCCACAGTAGAGTAGGTAATGGATTTTAAGGGGGTGCTAGAAAATCATTGAGTACCATTAGTGGCAACAAGGTTCAGAGATAGGGCCATGGCTTGGTGGCAGCAAACCAAACAAACCTCGAGTCAGGTTGGGGAAGTCCAAAATTTTAACTTCAGAGAAGATGAAGAAATAATTGCGTGCTGCATTCCTGCCTTATAATTATCAACGTTTACTATATCAAAGGTTGCATAATTTAAGGCAAGGGGCCCATTCAATTAATGAATATACAACTGAATTTTATCAATTAATAGCTCAGAATTAGGTGCACGAGACAGAGGACCAATTGATGGCGAGGTATATTAGGGGCCTAAGGGAGCAAATCAAGGATACGGTGAACAGGTTTAATCCTATGTTTGTTTCTATAGCACACCAACAGGCCTTACAGATTAAGAGGTGTCTAGGTGGTTTTGTATAGAATATGGGGTAGGGAAGCACGGGAGGAGGACTTGGTGTGAGTCATCCAAGTGGTGGTGTGACCACACTAGGGTTGCCAGTATACTTGCAGTGGCACCAAGGCCAAATGGTATCAAGTGTTTTTCATATGGAAAAATAGGGCATAGGCAGACTGAGTGCAGAAATAGGGGAAAAAGAGCCATGTTTGCTGATTCAGATGAACACCTGGATAAAGAGGAGGCTGCAGATTTGATAGGAGACCTAGTATTTGATGTAGATACGGGGGATGAGGAGATTTTGATTGGAAATGTAGGCACAACATTGGTTGTGTGGAGGTCCTGCCTAACGCCAAGTGCTATGGATGAGGAATGGCCACAAAATAATATCTTCCACTCTACCTGCACTATTAAAGTGAAAATTTACAGGTTTATGATTGATGGGGGTAGCTGTGAGAACATAATCTCAATAGAAGTAGTTCAAAAATTTGGAATTATGACTGTCAAGAATCCTAAGCCATATAAATTGGCATGGTTAAAGAAAGGGGCCAAAGTAATAGTTTCAAAATGTGCTTTAGTGTCATTCTCCATTAGGGCAAAGTATAAGGATGATGTTTTGTATGATGTGATAGCCATGGATGCATGTCATCTATTATTGGGGTGACTGTGGCAGTTTGATAGAGGTGTGATGCATGACGAAAAGGCTAACACCTACAACTTTATGTTTGAAAGGATGAAAATAGTGCTTGTCCCTAAAAAGGACTCTGAACAATCTATAACTATACAGGGCAAAAATAAGAGTTGTGTTAATTTATTAACCCTGTCCTAATTTGACAAAGTAGTGCAGTAATCTAAAATTATCTATGTCCTGCTCGGGAAGATGGTGGATGGAGAGATGGTGGTTCCTGATGTAGTTTTACCACTTCTGGTAGAGTTCAATGACTTGTTTCCAGAAGAATTGCCTAAATGGTTACCTCCCATGCAAGACATCCAACATCAGATTGACCTTGAACTAGGGGCAGCCTTGCCAAATCAACCACACTACCGAATGAGTCCTAGTGAGCATGAAGAACTAAGGAGACAAGTATAAGAGCTGTTGGCCAAGAGATACATTCATGAGAGCTTGAGCCCTTATGCCTTACCGACCCTCCTAACACTAAAGAAGGATGGTTCTTAGAGGATGTGCATTGATAGTCGGGCCATCAATAAACAAAAAACCAAATTGAACTCTGCCTATAGAGCTAGCGGAGTTCTGTGATTTGCAGACTTATATTTGCCATCTCAACTAGCAGACTTCATAGATTTAAAAAAATTGCACAATCTTCGCCTATGAAGGTAGCTCAGTTTTTCCATTTGCAAAGTTATGTAAGAAGTATGCCATCTCAATAGGTAGACTTCAATAGATTACAAAAAAAAATCTGCTATCTCCCCCTATAAAGCTGGTGGAGTTCTGCCAGCCTACACCTCCCCCAATAGCCTACACCATCCCTCAGCCATGCTTGCACCATCCTCATTAGTCACAGCTCACCACTCATATATTGTAGGCTATACAGAGCTAAAGTAAAACAAGTACTAAAAGCTATACAAACTTTGAGTTTGATGCACATATTAATGCCAAAAAACTATGTTTTTCAAACTTCAACTATTTTTCCTCATCAGATCCTCGCTTCCTCATGTCCTCTTTATATTCTTAGCATTATTTAGTAGCTTCTCTCATCATACATGTCAGACAATAAGCATAAGTAGTTGCATTGTTAATAGTTTGTTATAGATACAACATTTGTATTCCCTATATATACTCTTGTACATATACTTTATGCATTATTCCATACTAAATACAATAAACCTTTCTCTAATTATAACTTAGTATCATAACTAAATAAAATGACAACTCCATCTCTTGCTTTCTCTCTTCTTCTTCTTCTTCTTCTTCTTCTTTTTTTTCTTTTTCTTCTTCCTCTTCCTTTTCCTCTCAAAAAAATTCTTCAATTTCTTTCCCATATGGTCTCGTAACTATTCTTCCTTCTTCAAATGCACATACTCACGTCAATTAAATCTTCTTTATTAAACTCACGTCCATAAATTATATTTCTGGAAACTTCAATTTACATCTCTTTTGAATTTCTATAATATTTATGGGATTTTGGATGGTACAGAACCTTGTCCTTCAAAGGAACATATTAATCCGAATACTTAACAAACTGAAACCAATCTAGCATACATTCAATGGTTTACCAAGGACCAATTGCTTTTTTCATCACTTATGTCCTTCGTTATAGAGGAAATATATCCTCATTTGCATGGATTAAATTCTTCGACTGCAATTTGGCAAGCCCTTACAACAGCCTTCAAAACTATAAGTTATGTCCAGAAAACTTAATTACATATTGAGTTGCATAATCTCTCCAAACAAGACAAATCAATCTTTGAATTTTCGTATAAAGTTAAGGGAATTGCTGATTCTTTAACTCTTGCTAGCCAACCGATCTCAGATGCTGAGTTTAATGCAATAATGTTTTTACTAAATTAGAGCTAAATATAATCCAATCATTGTAGCTCTTCAATAGCGACTACTTCCACCTACTTTAGTTATTAGCATAATTAGCTCATCTCTCATGAGCTTCTCATATAGACTTAATAACTAATCATCCCTACTGCTCATGTTGCACAACACTATTTTGGTGGAACTTCTTCTTCAGCCTTGTCCTTTCATGGCCATTTCCAAAGAGGTCGTGGTCATGGAAGATCCTTCAACACCAATAGATCCTTGAATTCATGTCAAATATGTGTGTTTCAAAATCATACAACCATCCGATGTAGATGATGTTTTTATCAATCATATACAGGTTCATCACCCTATGATGGCAACCGAAATTTTTTGTCTTCCTATTCTGCTCGAGCTCATTTATTAGCTGTTCCCAATGGACTTGCACAGCAACCCTCATTTTCTCTACACCCATAATATCCTGACAAAGGGGCAACACATCATATCACCCTAGACTTGTGTTCTCTATCTATGGTAGATGAAAATAAGGGTACAAATAAACTACTTGTTGGTGATGGTAAGGGTCTGAATACTGCTCACATTGGTAACACTAATCTTCATTCTCCTTCCAAAATTATTAAATTAAATAATGTTTTACATGTGCCTCATATCACTAAACCTTTATTATATGTCCGTAAATTATATGACGACAATGATAGATTTTTTGAATTTCAAAAGGATCACTGCCTTATGAAGGATTAAGTTACTCGTTAACCTTTACTCCATGGAATAATTGATTTAGGTCTTTATAAGCTACACAATAATTTTTGTTGCCAATAATAATATGGCATAGTTGCATTTTTGGCAGCCTAAGAAGACAAGGATCACTACCTTATGAAGGATCAAGTCACTCATCAACCTTTACACTATAGAAAAATTGATTTAAGTCTTTATAAGCTGCACAATAATTATTGCAACCAATAACAATATGGTGCAGATGCATTTTTGGTTACCTTAGAAGACTAGCATAGTTTTCTAGGTCACCTAAATTATTCAATAGTTGGTGCATTAGTATGCCAATTTCATTTACCATGATCTAGCAATAAAGTTCCTAACAATAAGTGTGAAGCCTACTGCCTTGGCAAGTTACACTATGTTATTTTACCATTAACTCATCATAGGAGCACTCAACCCTTGTAATTAATTCACTTTGATGTGTAGGGTCTTGCCCCAATGTGTTCTTCTAATAGTGATAAATTTTTTGTATTGTTTATTAATAACTTTTCTTCATTTACTTAGTGGTATGCAATCAAGAATAAGAGTGATATATCTACTATTTTTCATTAATTTCAGAAAATCATGGAAAACCACTCAATTATAAAATTTAAAATTTTAATTTAGATTATGGTGATGAGTTTTTATAAGCCTTTACATGCTCATTTCAAATATAGTGGAATTGTACATCACATTTAATGTCCCCACACTCATGAACAGAATGGGATGGCAGTACGCAAAATAAGGCATATAGTTAATATTTGTTTAGCACTACTTAGACATTGTGGAGCACCGTTTAAGTATTGATAATTTTCTTTTGAAACGGCAATATTTTTAATTAATCACGTGCTTACCACTACATTATCTAATGGAATCCTATTTCATGTGTTATTCAATTCTTCACCAGATTATTTATTTTTGAAGGTTTTGGATGTGTTATCTATCCTCTAGTACATCCTTACAATCTCCATAAATTTTCCTTTCAGTCTAAGAAATATGTGTTTTTAGGACACTCTCCAAATCACTTGGGGTACTATTCCTTAGATAAGGATATAGGTGATATCTATGTCACAAGACATGTCTAATTTGATGAAAAAATCTTCCCTTTCAAAGTGTTATCTATTATAACATCCACTTACTGCTCCTCTGATCATAAATTTAGATTAGCATACTTCACCTTGGTTATAATTATCCTACTCAATGCCTATCTAATCTCCATCATCAGTTCGCCAAGTCTCATCCTTTACTGGATCGTTATCCAGCTCATTACCACAGACTCCTAATTTAGGTACACCACTTCACTCTCATACATCTCCAATTCTCTCTCCATCCTTATCTTCTAAACCTTCAAACTCAAACTCAACCACATCTACATCCATAAATAATTTTGTTAATAAACACATTTCATCACTAAACACATCCACCAATCTACAACTCTTCAAAATTGATGGTCTTCAACTAGTTGTGGACTTATTCAAATATAATAACCAACCTCCTCCTTTATCCTTACCCATTTCTTATCCAATAACTCCACCCAATCCATTCCCATCCACTTCACTAGACTCCAAATCACCTACTCTTCCTATTATCCCATAATATAAACACCATATACTATTACGATACCATCCAAAACTCAATACCCACAAAGTTCATCTCTCAATAGTTACAACCTCTTTTACATTAACTTCTAAACCAACCTATCTCCCAAGCACATAATCATCCCTTCCATATGAACCTGTACCACCTGACATTGAACCTATATCCTTCACCCAAGTATCTAAATATCCACAATGGAGACAAGCTATGGCATTAGAACTCGATGCTCTTCACTAAACCAATAATTGGACCTTAGTTCCTAAACCAGCAAATGTTAATATAGAGGGCAATTGATGGGTTTATAAGATCAAGCGACATGCAAATAGCACCATAGAGCAGTTTAAAGCAAGATCAGTGGCAAAGGGTTAAATCTAAAAGCATGATTTGGACTACATGAGACTTTCAGTCCAATTATCAAGCCTACAATGATTCAAATAGTCCTTTCCCTTTCAAATTGTTGGTACTTTGGCCAACTTGATGTGAGCAATGCCTTTCTTCATGGAACTTTGGATGAGACTATATACATGTAATAACCACAGGGTTATATGAGCAAGCAATTTTTGACTTATGTATGTAAACTAGCCAAATCACTTTACGATCTCAAGCAGGCACCTCAGGTATGGTTCAAATGTCGATGCAATTTTCTACTTCACATTAGCTTTATTGGATCTCATTCTAGTTCCTCTCTTTTTATCTATGATCATGATGGTTCTAAATACTATCTCCTTATATACGTTGATGATGTTATCTTGACTAGCAATACACCGTTCATTATTCACAATATTATTTAGAGACTTTCTCATGAATTTAGATTGTATGATATTGGAAAATTACATTATTTTTTAGGCATCTAGGTACATTAATTGCCTCATAGATTACTGCTCTGTTAATGTTCTTATTTAATTGACCTACTGTGCAAAATAAATATGCATAATGCTAAATCATGTTCAATGCCAATGGCAATTGGACATCCATTATCTCTCTCCTATGGCACTTTATTGTCACTAGATGAAGCTAAACAATATTGTTAATGTTGTTGAAATCTTTAGTATGCTAGTATCACAAGGCATGACATCTCCTTTGTGGTGAATAAATTATGCCAATTTATGCATTGCCTTATAGATGTTCATCTTCAAGCATTGAAATGGGTCTTGCAATACTTGGTTAGTACTCTCACACATGGTTTATTCTTCAGTCCTACTACATCTCATGAGTTGATTTCCTTTAGTGATGCTAACTAGACTGGGTATCCTGATTACCATCGATCCACTAGGGGTTATCTAATTTATCTTGGCAATAATTTAATTGCTTGTAATTCAAGGAAACAATACTATTGCATGTTCTTCTACAGAAAGTGAGTTTAAGGCTATTGTGTACATTTGTATTAAACTTAAAAGGATCATTCATCTTCTACACAAACTTGGAGTTCCCTACACTCGACCTCCTTATGTTTGGTGTGATAATGTGGGAATTATATTTTTATCCACCAATCCTATGTTCCATGCTTGTACAAGGCATATTGAGGTAGACTTTCACTTTGTGCAAAATTTAGTTACTTCAAAGTAGCTAACTATTGGTGCTATTTCCTCATCTAATCATCTTTCTAACATGCTTACTAAGCCACTATCCAAGCAGCTTTTCTGTTCCTTTGTTGACAAGCTTCGATTACTTCTTACTCCACCTTTAGCTTATAAGGGGGGAGGGTGTCAAACAATAAGCATTAGTAGTTGTATTGTTAGTAGTTTGTTATAGGTATAACACTTGTATTCCTTTTATATACTCTTATATAGGTGTCAAACAATAAGCATTAGTAGTTGTATTGTTAGTAGTTTGTTATAGATACAACACTTGTATTCCCTATATATACTCTTATATGTATACTTTATGCATTATTCAATACTAAATACAACAGCCTTTTCTCTTCTTCTTCTTCTTCTTCTTCTTCTTCTTCTTCTTCTTCTTCTTCTTCTTCTTTTTCTTCTTATTCTTATTCTTTTTCTTCTTCTTCTTCTTCTTCTTCTTCTTCTTCTTCTTCTTCTTCTTTTTCTTCTTCTTCTTTTTCTTCTTCTTCTTCTTCTGCTTCTCCTCCTCCTCCTCCTCCTCCATCTTCTTCTTCTTCTTCTTCTTCTTTTTCTTCTTCTCCTCCATCTTCTTCTTCTTCTTTTTTCTTCTTCTTCTTCTCCTCCTCCTCCTCCTTCTTCTTCTTCTTCTTCTTCTCCTCATTTGGTTCTTATATATTTTTTAATTTTCTATGTTTCTTCATATTCATTTCATGTTAATGTTATTTTACACTAAAGGATATCCTCAACAACATATATTATAAGGTATGTTTTAAAAAAAAATTTGGTTATTATTGTCATATTTAATGTTAATGTAAATTTAAGTTTTGTATATTACGTTAGGTAAATTGTAATTAAAATATAATGTATAGTTGCATAATGTAGTTAAAAATAAAATTATAATTTTAGTTCATAAATATAATTTTAGTTAAAAAAAATAATGAACTTTAAATTATGTGTTAATAAAAATTTGTATATTTTGTTATAATATTTTAAAATATAAAAATAATGTGATCTTCAACAATATATAATAGTTATGAAAATTAATGATTTTAATTTTTTTTTTTTTAGTTGTTAGTTGTAAATTTTTATTATTTGTTAGAAATGACATTTTTTGAAATATAAAAATTTCGTTAATTTGGGTTTATTGGTATATATGTTTAATTTTTTTTATTAATTTGATTCCATATTATTATGTTAATACAACTAGCTTAATTGGAGGGAATATAGAAATAATGTAAAGCAATTATTTTCTGATTAATTTAAGTTTAAGATTGTTATTAAATAGCTATATATTTTTGTTTTATATTTATTATAAAATAAAATAAAATAACTTATTTTTTTATAATAAATATAATTACATTTATGGATGTAAAAAATATATCAAATAGATAATGAGATGATTTAACATTATTTTTGGATTTTTGTTAATAAATATAAAATTATTTTTGGATTTTCATGTTAGATGTTTATTATGAGAATAATATATTAATTCACATTAATTTTTAGATTAAATTATTGTGATTAAAGTGTTTTCTATATTATCATTGGTGGGTGAATTTATTAATTTTATTGCAATTAAATTATTAGATTTGCATATTAAATGTTTATTACAATAATAATGGATTCATAATAGTTTTGTAGATGTATTGACGCGATTTTTTTTGTTTCAATTGACACTTAAAATATATTAATTGACATCAAATATTTAGATTAATTGACAAAAAAATATATTATGAATAAAGTGTTTTCTCTATTGTGATGGTTAGTGACTCTATTAATTTTATTGGATTTTAATATTTGGATTTGCATGTTAGATTTTTATTATGAAAATAATGCAGTAATTTACACTAATTTATAGAGTATTTGAAAATAATAGATATGAATTTCTATGTGAAAGATAACTTTATTTAGTGACTTGTTAGTTGTAATTTTTTATTTTTTTTGCATATGACCTGTTTTTATGAACATACAAAATGTGTATATTTTTAATTAATTATTAACTGTTTAGATTTTGCAATAATATTTTTTACAATTTGTTACGATTTTACAGATTATTTGGAAGAGATCATTGTAGTCGCTTGGATTTCTAATTTAGCATTCAAGAGATATTTTTTTAATAATGAATAATAATAATATTTTATTAAATTATTTCATACATGTGATTTAAAATATTGGTAATTATGATACAAATACTGTTGTTATATTTGGAATTGCGATAATTTATATTTTACATTTAGTTGTAATTACATCATTTAACATAGCTTGTAATTAAATTTAGTGTAAAATTTTTATTATATCTATAATTAAAAAAAAATATATTTTAACAAATAATTTGAAATTGTAATAATTGTGATATGAAATAGGGGAATATGACGACAACATGATCTCTAATGATTTATTGGGGTGGTCAAATGATTAAAACTGAGTGTGGCCCTACTGTTAATAATGCATATTCAAGAATGGTTAATTTTAGTGCGGATTTTGATTTTGAGGGATTACATAATATAATTACGGAAATACTTGAAATAACTAATGCTATGATGATTAGTAAAATATTGTTTAGATATCTAGTAATAGGATATGGTAGACAAATGGTTTTTAGTTTTATGGAAATTTGAGATGTATATGATGTTAGACAAATGTTTACAATGGTTAGTCAATTTCCTGCCAGGTTCATAATTGAACTGTATGTTGAAATTACCGACAGTGGTATAAGGTATCTAAAGTCTAATGAAGTTGGATCCTTAAACTATAATTGTAATGAAATTGAAATTGAGGAGGAGGAAGACGTATGTATTGATCAGCTACATCGCCAGCACTTCATGCATCGCTGGCACTGCCATTACATTTTACACTTGTAGCAATATTACATGTCCAAATCTGTTTGTTCCTTGTGACTCCACTCCTATTGATGAGGACAAAGATGATGATGATGACGACAATGACGACAACAATGCTGATAATAAAGAAGATGATGACAATGTTGGTGCTTCTCTTGTTGGTGGAGGTTCATCCTATTTTTCACAATTTATTAACATGAGCTCCGATCAAATTGTTTAGCGACGTAACTTAGGTTTACAATCTAAAGTGCGAAAAAAGAAGCCTTATCAATCTTAATTTTTTTTTAACTTTTTATTATTACAAATATTTACTAAATATTAATAATATTTATTAGTGTTATTTATTGCAATAAATAACAGTAATAAATATTATGCCATCATTATTGTTATTAAATATCATCTTCATTAATTATATTTTAATTAACTTATATAATTATTAAATTTTTTTAGTACGCTACTAATTAAATTCAGGCCATTTTTTTCAATATATTTAATATATTGTTTATTAATATTATATGATCTATTTATTTTTTACTAATAGATATTAGAATTGCCAATGCAATTCTTTTCAAAAAAATAACAACATAAAAAAATTGACTGCATTTATTTCATTTATTAGCATTAAATGTTAATTATTAACAATATATTAACTCCTTAGCTTATCAAGTGTAATGGCACAACAACATGAAATTCATGAATGTTTTATTGCATAAACGTTAGTGCAAACATTATTGGCCAATATATTGCATTAACCAACTGCATGCCATTCAATTGAGTGCATTTTAAGTCCGTTATGCAACAATCGCAAATGGCCAAAATTAATTTAATTTTTTTTTTTAATTTGACAACTCCACCATCTCTAATGGTGGAGTTGACTTTCAATTTTTTTTAAAAAAAATTACAAATTTTAAAGAAAGAAACTAATTAGTGTGCCTAATTTTTATTTAATTTTAATTAAGTGAACCTAAATCTATTTATTTTAATTCTAAAAGTGGGTCTATATCTATAAATTATGAAGCATTTAAATTAGTGGACCTAATTCTAAATGTTTTAATTCAAAAATGGGCCTAAGTCTAAATTAACCTAAATGAGCCTAAATTGATTTTAAAATTAATTAAACCTAAAAATCCAATAAAAAGCCTATTTATTAAATGGGTTAAAACCTAACATGGACTTGGAGCTCAAAACACAAAAAAAAAAATCAACAAACAAGCCTAAAAACATAAAAAGAATCAAAAGAATCAAATAAAAAAGATCAAATAAGCAATTAAATTATTTCTTCTAAAACCTAATTTTAATTAACATGCAACCTAAACTAATCTACTACCTCCATTGATTTTAATTAGGGTTTACTACATTGAACCTAATTTACCAATTAATTTTTTAAGAATAAGAGAAAACTAGAATTTTCATTATTCTCACTATTGGGGCTATCACAAGATCTATTAAAAATATAAAGAAAATAAAAAAAATTACAACCTTTGAGAAAATAAATTAAGCAAATTTTAAACCCATAAAAAAAAAAAAGATAAACTAAATAGAGCAAGATAACAATTAAATCAAGATCTTTAACTCTTGGCTTTTATTCATGGATTCTTCATGGGTTTCCTTGGTTCAATCATATATTCATCACCAGAAACATGAAACGTAAAGAAAAAAAGGAAATAAGATTAGATTAATGAAGAAAGAAAACAAAACGATGAATATTAAACAAATAAAACATAGAAACAATAAAATAAAAAATAATAAAATAGTATAAAATAAATAATTAATAAAGAATAAAGGAGTAGAAAACTGATGCTATGCATATACTGTTTGAATGCCTCTTAGAATAGGATTTCATCATTTTGAGAAAATCGACCCTGTGTTTTCTTAATTTCTTGACTTTGAAAAGAATGTATTTTTTAAAACAAGTTTTTTTCTTTTCTTTTTTTTTTCTCTTTATGTTTTTTCAATCAACCTATTTTGCTTTTGCAGTAGATAATTAGGTCTTTTTCCTCTCTCCCTTTTTAGGAAGTCTCATCTTCCTTTTTCTTTTCTCCTTCTACCAATCTTTTCTTTTTATATAATGTTCCTAACCCTAATCTAACCACTTACATGATTATAGGAGGAGTTACGTGATCACACAGTAGCTCTGATCCCTTCCTCTCATGAACAAACAAGATAAATATCAAATTAATTAATTTATTAAAAATAAATTAAATGTGGACGAATCATAATTTAAAAAATTGAGAAAGATAATTTTTTACTAAAATTTTAGTGCCTTGGCATTGCTGAATGTCGACCGGCATTGTGTAATGTCATTTGGCATTATGTGATGCCGATCGACATTATGTAATGTTGATTGGCATTATGCAAATTTTCAAATATGCCCCTATAAAATTTAATTTTTTTACAATTAAACCCAAAAAAACATTGCAATGTAGTCCTTGAAATAGTGAAACTTAGCACTAGAGGTCAATTTTTTACTAAATTTTCATCGTAGAGGCTTTCATCACATTTATACAAAATTGCATCCTGAAATTGAGTGCTTAAAGTTTCCCTCCTTTATTGATATTTGCTTGACAAATTACAGCAAAGTAATACAAGCACACAATTTTGAAGGAAATAATTAGGGTACCTAATTGTATCCTAATTGATGGATTGATGCTTAAATTGCTATACAATTTTCAAGTAGGATGCTATGTTTAGCATGCTTCACTATATTTCTTATGGAACGTCTAGTGAGATATATGCAAATGTGTTTCGCTATATTCCTTGTGGGATGTTCAGCGTTTCATGATTTGAGAATATCCTATAGCTCTTGTGTAATGTCTATCAATAATACCATAACCATTATGTAATGCCTAGTGAACTGTACTATATTCCCTTTGGGACATCTAGATGAGTTTTTCTATATTCCTTGTGGGACGTTTAGCATTTTATGATTTGAGAACATGTTATAGCTCTTATGGAGCATCTAGCAAAAATACCATAGCTACTATGCAATGTATGGTGAACTGCACTATATTCCCTTTGGGACATCTAGTGACATATATGCAAATGAGTTTCACTATATTCCCTATGGGACGTTTAGCGCTTCATGATTTGAGAACATGTTATAGCTCTTATAGAATGTCTAGTAATAATACCATAACTACTATATAGTGTTTGGTGAACTACACTATATTCCCTTTGGGATGTCTAGTGACAATGGATTTTGTTATATTCCCTATGGGACGTTTAACAAAATATATATAATAATTCTCGCTATATTCCCTATGGGACATTTAGTGATTCGTGATTTGAAAAATGTGCTATAGTTCATGTGGAATGTCTAGCAATGATACCATAACTACTACGTAATGTCTGGTAGATCAAAAGATTTGAAATTCATGTTGTAACTACTTTGTAGCATGTAACATATTGAATTTAAAATTCATGTTATGACTACTGGGCAGTGCATAAAGAAACAATCTAAAATTTCTCTTACAACTACTGTGTAGCATATAATAAAACATATTTAAAATCCTTGACAAAAATGATGATGCACGTAAAATGAAAAAATTGAATTTTGTAATTATAATATGTATTTTGAACTTGATAGAGAATTAAGAATTTTAATATAGACTAATTATTTAATTATTAATTATGTGAATTATTAATTAATGATATGAATTTTATGAAATGGACCAAATTGTAAGGAAGAAATTTAGAATTGAATGCAAATAAGTTTTGGTGGATCAAAATGGATATTTTTCATCCTATATACTTCACTTTTACATGTCACGTTCCATTTATCCTTTCATTTTCTCCTTGCATTGATTTTTTCTTTCTTTTATTACCTGATCATCTGATGTCTGATTTACAATCTGTCATATCCTATGGTTGCCCTACGATATAGACTACATAGGAAAGTAGAAATTATAGCATACTACATAGCTCAGGTTTGCTATATGTCTGATCAAATGTTTGGAATCCCAATTAGGAGTCCAAATTTTTTTATCTCCATCCCATTTTTCGATCTGCATCGCCCAATATTGATCGGCATTATATAATGCCAATCAGTAATACATAATGCTAATTGGCATTCCACTTTGCTAATCAAAATTTTTTTTATTATTATTTATCATTTTTATTCATTCTTTTTATTCTTGAGTTTCACTTAGCGACCAATGAAATTCATGGGCTATTTTCACATAGCTCGGGAATTATTTCATGGGCTGCCAATGAATGCAACATAGCTGATCTGGGCCTCAGGTTTCAGATAATTCATCATTATGCTTTCGACAGTTCGGGGCTAATCTGACTACTATTCTCTATTCGCTTTGATTGAAAGGTGGAAGGACACCACTCGTACTTTTCACACTCGCAAAGGGGAACTGACTATTTCTCCTATGAGCTTTTCTGCCATCATTGGGATTGCCTTTGGAGGAACACCTGTTCCTTTCCACATCACTTATTGCAGTCTTCCTGAAGATGCACTGAGTCAGTATGTGCATGACTTGATTATGTTCATCATGATATGGAAAAATTAAAAAAATGTAGTCCTTTTATCTCTGATCGAAGGATTCAGACATCTGCCCATTACTACCCCGGATAAGATTGCTCAAAAGGTGGGGTGTCTCCTCCTTATATTGCTAGGCATGACTCTTTTCTATAAGACTAGTTATGAGGTCAACATTGCTTTACTTGGCCCTTTTTGTGACTTAGATTGAGTTGCTACCCTTGATTGGGGATTTTCTACATTAGCCTATCTTTACTACAGGCTAGATACTATCTGTAGAGGTGCTATAATGATGTGTGGCTTTTGGCACGTCCTACATGTACGTTCTTCTTTCTTTCTTTTTTTACTAATTTACTAATTTATTTTTTTCTTTCCAGATTTAGAGTATAAAGATAGGGTTACTATGGGCTTCAATGCTATATGCTCCGATAGGAGTCTCACTCTAATGTAGAGATAGGGTTCTTCCCATCTAGCTAGCATTAGAAATATTCTTCAAACCTATCATGATCAAATAAACTCCATTGAGTGGCACCTGGTAAGAAAACAAAATCATTAGTATTTTATAATGCAAGTTTAAACCTAATTAACATAATTTGCAGATTAATTTTGATTGGCTAAAGGGAGCTTATAACGTGCAGAGGTATAATTTTATGGTTGGAATAGTACATCTTGAGTCCATGAGGATTTTACTCGCTGGATACGATTATTAGATGTGGTATCTGGGGAACGAGTATGTCACTGGTCTTCTGGACCTTCACAACATCATATTCCTCATGATATCCCTCCTTTGATGTTACATAGCTCTCACCTGACAAGTTTAGAGCTGAAAGGAACTATAGGGATATGATGCCTTTACTTTACTTGAGCGATCTCACCATTACTAGCAGTTCATTCATGAGAACCTCCTGGAGTGGATTCCTACTGACCATGCTGAGGTAACTTCTGATCATTTCATTTATTCTTTTAAAACCCATAAATTACTCATTCTTTTTCACAGTTTGAGGAGATTGGTTCCCCTATTATCAAGGCAATGGGGGAAGAGACTAAGATTGCTCTTGATACTAAGAGATCTAAGCTAGACCTAGTTATACACACTATACTTGGCATGTTGGGACTAGTCATGAGAGGGCTTTTGTTAGTGCTATCCTTGGTGATGTCTCTCTTCTAGATAGGTCTATGCTTTTATTAGGCTCTTGGTATTCAGACTTCGGTTGAGTAGTATATGCACTTTAGCGATGCTCAAGTTCCTAGCTTTTCTCCAATAGATATTTCTCATGTGAGTCTATTTGACTTATTCCCTATATGATCTATACACTTGACATAAATGTCAATAGACAATTTTACAAAATAGGTTCCTTGAACACAAGTAAACTATTTGCATGGTCTTGCCTTGTCTCAGAGGTTATTTACTATACAGGTCATAGATAGTTAATGAGTAAGTATATACACTAAAAAATGAAAAATTTATGCATGTTATGCATGAAATGCATATGATATGACATTTCCCATATATGTAGAGTTATTCTAGTGGTATGGAGCATGAGAATGAGATGCTTCATCGACAGCTTACTGACTTGGGCATTGATCCTCATAGTGTTGGGACTTCATCTGCTAGACCTTCAGATACTTATCAGCATGATGACCTGACTGGAGGATGGAGACCTTGACCTAATTTAGGAGCTCATGATGACTGATTAGGACTATTTTTCTTTTTAACTCTTAGCGTGCTTGTATCTTAATTTTTCTGTAGTACTATTACTTTCTAGATTTTGCACTGTTCTGAGTACTATTATGTATGACTTGAACTGGTGGCTACTTTTAAGTAAACTTCTTCCATTAAAATCCTTCTAACAATGGAAAATGTTGGATAATCAAATAAATAACTGATTAATTAAAATGATAAATAATGTGTACTATCCCTTTAATAATGTTTAATTTATCCTTATCTCTTTCAGATTCCATAACCTCATCTTATCCATATTCCTTGAGCAAAATAGAATCCTTTTCTCATATGGACTCATTTTCCTTCTCCATATAAAGAACACACAAAGGCATTATCCCTCATTCTCTTCATTTTCAATCCTGACTCAAGCATCTCTCTAATTGATGAAGAAATTCCTTAAGAGCCTTTATGGAAATACTTGGAACAACTTTCTCCCTTTTCATTGCAAGTCAATAAAATCCCTTCAGCATTTGAATATCAACAATAACTCTTTGTATGCTACTGCAACTTTTTGGGATGCTAAGGACCACATGTTTAGATTCAATGGGCAAGAGTTATGCCCAATGATTAAAGAATTTGCTGCTATCTTAGAGTGCTCATTAGACTCAATAGTCGTGATTGCTCTTCCTGATCTGACCATGTAGTTTCTTGATAAGCTAGTAGCATTCTTTGATTTTCCCTCAGATGACATCTATCTATATGCTCACAACCCTGGGACCATCAATCTATCTTCTCTTATTACTATTTGTGAGACTAAAGATAAGAACAGTGCTGCTTGGACTAGAATCATTGATTTTTGTCTTTATGCACAATTTTTGCTAGTTTTATCTCATGGAAATGTTGACACATAGATTGTGAGTATTTTAGAGTAGTCATAAACTAGAGCTGACCCTATGCTCATTATTCTGGGTGAAACTATCATAGGACTGGACAACTTCAGAACTCAGAATCGTCTTTCAGGAAGTTCACTTCTCCTTCAGGTGTGTAACTAGAATATTTTATTATTTTCTTTCTCTTTTATTTGCCTTAACTTTTGCCTAAGTCGCCCTTTTGGGTTTTCAACTTAGCAAGCTTTTCCTTACTTTTGCCTAAGCTGCCCTTTCAGGTTTTCAACTTAATGGGCTTTTTTTTAGATCTAGCTATAGGAAAAGCTGACTTTGCTTATCGTTCTTGCTAACCCTTTGACTTATCAACCTGATTAGCTACAGCCTCATCCAGTGAAGATGAAGGATTAGCTTACTATAAACCAATAGGTTGACTAGTTGACAGGCATTACAGATGCTGAGATCATATGGGTATGCCCTTGGTGGAAATTAAAGTTCATGACCATTGAGCTATATGATCACAGTGTTCCTATTCTTGGGCTACATTTCTCTACCTTTTTTTTCTCTTCATGTCTTTGCCATCAGTATGGTCGCCCATAGTTTATTGTCACTGTTCTTACTAACTTTGAAGGCTTCCCTTTGAGACATGACTTTTTAGATAAGGTTAGGAGCCCGTGGCCTCGTGGGAACTTCAAGCAAAAAATGCATTTGAATGCTAATGTGACTATTGATGATAACTACAAAGCTTGGGTTATCATGAAAACTATAGAGCCACTCGGATTTACTAAGTACAAGAAGACTCAAGTATTGCAGGATGAATCACTAAAGAAGAAATCAAGACATATTTAGAGTAGTGATCTCATAGATCTGGTTTTTTGGGCTCTTCATACTTTTTTTTCCTTTAAGTACTTATGCCTTATAATAAAGATGGGATATGCAACATTCAAACAAAAATTTCATTTTAATTTGCTTCATTAATTAGGGCCAAAATGAGTACATTTATTACATCATATGATATAACTCATGTTATCAGCTAGTCCTTTTAGATTTTCTAACTGAATATTTTTCTCTCAATTTTATTTCCCTAATTTCTGCCTAACCAACCCTTAATGGGTTTTCTTATTAGTAGGAGCACCTTTTTCTTTTATTTCCTAATTTTTGCCTACCAGCCCTTTGTAGGTTTTTTGAAAAGCGAGAATGTCCTAATTTTTTCCTCACTAGCCTTTTCAGGTTTTCTAGCAAGCGGACATTTATTTCTTTTATACTATTATTATTTTTTCTCTTTTTTAAAGATAGTATTTCTTAAGATGATCTAGGTTGGTTGGCTCAGTGAACTCATTCCCTTCAAGATTTTATAATTTTATAGCTCCTTTACTTAGAATCGACTTTACTAAATACGGTCCTTCCTAATTTGGTCTAAACTTTCCTTTTGGATCAAATACTATTGCTCTAGACTATTTTAACACCATGTCTCTAACCTTTATCTTTCTAGGCTTAACCTTTTTGTTAAATGATCTTGCTATCCTTCTCTAATATATCTGAGTATGAAATAAAGCATTCATCCTCTTTTAATCCAGAGTTACCAAATGATCATATCTCTTTTGCGCCCATTCATTCTCAGGTATTGTAGCTTCCATAACCATCTTGAAAGATTTGATCTCAATTTTTATAGGCAAAACTGCTTCACAACCATACACTAAAGAGAATGGTGTTTGACCCATGGTAGTTCTAGTTATAGTCCTATACCCCCACAATGCAAAATGAAGAAATTCATACCAATTATTATAAGTTTTGACCATTTTAAAGAGAATCTTCTTAACATTTTTATTAGTTGCTTTTGCTGCTCCATTAGCCTAAGGGCGATAAGGTGAAGACTTATAATCTTCAATCCCATACTTATGTAATAATTCTATCATTTCTTCCTAAAATTGGACACCATTATCTATCATAACATGGTATAGGACCCCATACCTACAAATAAGATTCTTCTCAATAAATAATGCCATTTTTTTTCTCTTTGAGAGTGTTGAAGGACTCAGCCTCTACCCATCTGCAAAAGTAATCTATTGCCATAACTATATACTTATGCCCATTGGATGATGTTGGCCTTATTTCTCCTATAATATCAATCCCCCAAGAGCTGTAAAGGGCTAAGGAGATGATAAAGTATTTAGCACTGTAGGAGGAAGATGGTTAAGATTCCCATAGATCTAGCACTGATGGTACTATCTTACTATTATGATACAATCTTTTTCTAAACTCATTCAATAATGCCCCTATATGATTATCTTCTTAGCCAAGATCATTCCCTTCATGTGAGAACTGCAAGCTTCTACATGAATCTCTTTTATTACCTCTTCAGCTTCATCTTTCTTGAGACATTTGAGTTGCATTCTATTTAGCATTCTTTTGTATAATATTCCATCATGACTCACATAATTACATGTAAGAACATAAAGACCATATTTCTCTTTTAAAGTCACTTCATTCCCTCCTCAATAAACCTCTGAATGTAATAAAACCATGGCTTCTCTTCAAGCTTTATTTGAATACCCATAGTTTGCTCTCCCCCATAACATGGAGCTCTTGATTTTATGATTACCAAAGGCTTCGTCGTCAATCCAGTCATATTATCCAACATCAAATAGAGTGTTGCTAGTGCATCTGCCATCTGATTATCACCTCTTGACAAATGGATAAAGAGACTTTTATTAAAGTTCCTTATTAAAGTTTTCAAATAGCAGATATAAGGCTTCAACTTTTCCTCTTTCACCTCCCATTCTTCATTAGCCTAATTAATGACTAATATCGAATCTCCATATACCAACAACTCTTTTATATAAGGCTTCAACTTTTCCTCTTTCACCTCCCATACTTCATTAGCCTAATTAATGACTAATATCGAATCCCCATATACCAACAACTCTTTTGCCCCAGTTGTTATTGATGCCTCTACTCTATGAATTTATGCCTCATACTCAGCCATATTATTTATTACCTTAAAATCTAACTTCTTGGCCATTGGTATGGTTTCTCCTTCTGGTGTAACAATAATCACTTTTAATCTGACTCCTTTGTTGTTTACAGCCCTATCAAAATAAAGTTTCCACTCCCAATGCTCTAGAATTGCTAAGTTCTCATCTAAAAACTCTAAATTCCACTATTCATCACATTATGTTGCATTCTAAGCCATGAATTCTACTACTACCCTTCCTTTGATGGCCTTTATATTAATGTACTCTATATTAAATTCAGTTAGGAGTACCAGCCATCGAGATATTTTTCTAGTTAAAGCAGATACTTGAAATAGATATTTTAAAGGATCTATCTTTGAAATAGCCTGAACTTTATAGGACTGAAAATAATGCCTCAATTTTCTTATTGCCTATATTATTATTAAACATGTCTGCTCTACACGATCATACTTTTCCTTATATGGCAGAAACTTCTTGCTAAGGTAATACACTGCATGTTATACTCCATCCAGTCCTTCTTATGCTAGCATTGCCCCCATTGCATTTTCCTCTAAAGCCAAGTACAGGATCAACAACTTACCTTACCTTGGTGGCTTTAATACAAGTGGATTGGCAAGATATTACTTAATCCTATCAAAATCCTTCTGACAATCATCATTCCACTTCATAAGTTGGTCTTTCCTTTAAAGCTTGAAGATAAGGTCACAAATATTAGTAAGCTTTGCAATGAACCTACTAATATACTGCAACCTACCAATGAATCCTTTTACTTCTTTCTCTATCGTTGGCACTGGCATTTCCTAGATAGCTCTTATTTTATCTAGATCTACTTTAATTCCTTTACTACTAACTATATGCCCTAGTAGTTTTCTTAAAGTAACCCTAAAAATGCATTTCTTTAGGTTGAGCCTCAAATTGTACCTCTCAATTCGAGCCAAGAACTTATCTAAAGCTTCAAAGTGTCCCTCTCTTCTCTCTGACTTGACCATCATGTCATCTACATATACTTCTACTTCTTTATGCATTATGTTATGGAAAAGAGCAACAGCTGCCCTTTGATATGTTGCACCTGCATTCTTCAATTCAAAAGGCATAATGTTATAATACTACATCCTCCATTCTATAATGAATGCTGTTTTGATCTTGTCCATGACTGCCATCATTATCTAATTATATCCTGAAAACCCATGTATAAAAGAATACATTGCGCTTGATGTTGTACTATCCATTATGACATCAATGTGAGGTAAAGGAAAATCATCCTTTAGAAATGTTTGTGTAGATCCCTAAAATCCAAACACATACATACTATACTATCTTTCTTAGGTATTGGTACTATGTTTGCTAATCATTAAGGATAATCTACCACTTATAGAAATTTAGCTTGGATTTGTTTAGCAATTTCCTCTCTTATCTTTTGAGTCCACTCTGGTCTTAGCCTGCGTAGTTTCTATTTAATAGGTTTAATTTTTGGATAAGTTAGGATGTGATGTTCCATAATTTCCCTATCTAAACCTGGCATATCTTCATTAGTCCAAGCAAATACTACCTTTCTTTTTGTTAATTTCTCTCAAAATTGTCCCTCTTTTTAAGAGTTACATCACGTGATATATAAATGTTCTAAGGATTATCATTTGTGCCTATGTTTAATGAATCTAATTGAATGGAATTAATGTCTAACATGCATATACAATCACTATTAAAATGCACAGAACCATCAGGATGGACATCACACAAGTAAACCGAACTAGAATTTGTATCATTGACCACGAAAAAAATAAAATATTCATCCTCATAAAGATCGGACATTATTACATTAATTTTTTTATTAAAAAATCACTAAAACTATTACTGATAATAGTAGCTAAATCCTAGGGTGGCCCCTCTACAAGTGACAGACACAGTAGCTCTTCAACAGTAGTATCACCCATCCTCTCAGTTACTTACTTCATCACTTCCTCTTTGTTATCCTCCACTAGGTTCTCCATAATCTACTCCTTGAAGATCTCGAACCTAAGAATTTCTTTTCCAACAACACTGATAGATTCCTTAGCACCCATTTAGTACTTGCCTTCCCCTAGCTTGATAAAACTCTCACACATCAGCCTAATTCTCCCTAAGGGCTTATTGGTCTTTCCCTTCTTCCTTCCTCTTTTGCTACCAAGTTCTATCTTAGCACACCTTAATCCCTTGGTGTTGCATTGACTTTTGAATTTTAAGGGCTTAGGGCTTCCTTGCTCATTCTTTCCTAGCCCCTATCTAGGTTGATAATTCATATTCTCCATCATCCTCGTAACTCTCTAATCCTTCTCAGTTCCATTGAATATTCTAGCAACTTGGAAACCAAAGGGAAGACATACTTATTATTGTTTATCCTATATGGCTACCACAGCTGCACTAGTTCTAGCTTCTATAGTTACAATCTCTCCTTCATAAGAGAATTTTATCTTTTGGTGCATAGTTGAGGGTACCCCTCTTAGAGCATGGAACCATGGCCTCCTTAAAAGCAAGGCATATACGATAGGGATGTCTAATATAGTGCACTTAATAGTTAACTCTACAGGTCTTATTTTAACTAGAGCTTGGAATGTACCCTCCACATTCTAGGTGCTATCACCATATGCTCTAATTATAATATTTGAACCTTTCAGATCATCAACTTTCAAACCCAAATTAGGTAGGATTTTTAATGGACACACATTAATCACAAAATCGTCATCTACCATTGCAAAATTAGTTCTTTTTACCCTTACTTTAGTTAAGATAAATAGTGCCTTATTATGATTTCTACCTTCCAAAGGTAAATCATCATCCGAGAATGTTATTAAGCCATGCTTCTTTTCCATGACCTTTGCTACTATAGCCTTAGGTGTAGCTATTATTTTGATACTCATATTTTATAGAGCCTTGACTAAAGCTCTTCGGTGGCTGCCTAAATGCATCAATAATTCCCAAATGCTCACATTTGCCTTAACTTTCTTTAGTTGCTCAAAGATCAAGTCTTCCTTTTGCCCTTCCTCTACTTCTACATTCTATGTCTCTTCTCTTTTCATAACTCTCTTAATTTTCTTTTCTGCTGCATTATAATTCTTTCCACTTCTAGTGACATGGTACACATTAGGATTATCACTCCATACATCAAAACCACTAGGGCTCTCTTTATTAGAGTCATAATAAATGTCAATAACCCCAATAATTTGATCCCTCTTTCCATCTTTCCATACTTCCATTATGCATGTTTCTTTCCTTTTCGACTCCTCCATGTTAAGTTCACCTAAATGTTGGCTCAATAGCTCTTCAACTCCTTCTTGAGATTGTTTAGGAGTAAAACATCCATTGTTCTTTCCTTTCACATCATCATCTTTCAACTCTTCACCCCATCCTAAGGGCATAATCTCTTTTACTGGTATATCACTTGAAGTGGGCTTATAGTAAAATACTCTATAGTTGAACTTACCTGAAGGTTGCTCCATAAAACCTTTAACCCTTCTCAATGGCTACTTAGGAATTTCATATTCTCTCTCTTCTTCCATTTGCTCATTTTCAAACTCATCACCCCATCTTGAGGGCATAATCAATTCAAAGGGAATATTAGTAGAGGGTGGCTTTGAATAGAACACCTTAAAGTCAAATTTGTATGAGGGTTGCCCTAATAAATCCTCTACTCCTCTAGAGGCATCGAGAGATTTCTCACTATCTGTAAGGTTTAAGTTTTCAAAGGATTCCAACACTTTTTCTTCCCTAACTCCTGAGTTGATCATCATGGTAGCTGGTGGTGGAACATTTCGATAATATAGGAAAGGGTTATTTCTAGTATTTGGGTTAGAATTAGACTTTTCAGGGTTTATGATTTTTTTAGAGTTTATAAGGTTTTGAATTTCATGTTTTAAACAGAGACAAGTCTATATGGAGTGGCCAGCCACTTAGTGAAATTTAAAGTAGCTATTTGGGTCATAGCCTAGAACATTTGGGTTTGGTGGTTTGGAAAAGGTTAAGGGTCTAAGCAAGCCTTTTTCAATCAAATGATATAGGGCTTTGGAAAGTGGTTGGTTAAAATTGGAGAATCTTCTGGGCTATTGAACTGCACGCACCTTTATAGCTCGGCTAGTACTTCCCTATTGTATGCCCCCATTTGGGTAATTTCGGGTTCTTGTACTTCTAAACCTGTTCTTTTTCTCACTCTTAATCTTTTTGGCTTGTAAACCAACATCATACATGTCTAAAAATGTCTTGGGGCTCATCATTTACAACCTTTTAACTAGATTGGGTGACACATTTTGGACTATCATCCTAACCTGATCCTTCTCAGCCAGTTTATTCTTCATTAATCCTGCCTTGTTCATAAATATCGTCAAGAAATTAGAAAAGGATTCATTTGGTTTTTTCTTAGTTAGTTCCAAATCCCTAATGGACACTTCTAATCTAGTGTTATAATCATAATGTTTCAAAAAAGTAGTACACAGTTCTTTCCATTCAGCCTTGATAAACTTTTCAACCCATGATACCAGTTTATAGCCATTCCCTCTAAAAACAGTATAAATAACCTAGTGATCACTACTAAAGGGGCCTTAGTAGTGCTCATAGCTGTTGTGTACTGACTGAGCTGAATTCTAAAATCTCCAGTTCTATTAAACTTCTACAATTGAGGCATTTTGAACTTCTCAAGTAGCTTATTAACTTCCATTAGCAGTATATCATCAAAGTCAAATGAATATCCCATGCCTTTGTTCTCTAATCAGCTCTTCCAATTTGGACATTTTCTTGGTCAATGCTTGCATCTACTTAGACTCATAGTCTTGTACCAGTTCAAATGATTCTCTAGTTGCCTTTTCTATCATGTAGTTCTTGACATCCTCAAGCTTCACATCAATAGTAGGTGGGTTTCTAGCAACAGGTTGGACCCCAATGTTATTGGCAACAGGTGGAGCATCTGTAGTAAGTGGGATAGCTACAATAGCAGGTGGTTGCTCAATTATAGGTGGTAGTATAAAAGTAGCAATAGGTGGTTGCTCAATTATAGGTAGTGGTATGATAGTAGTAACAGGTTGCATTAATCTAGATAAAGCATGTCTTAGTTCATCTTGCATTTTAGCCCTTACACCATCCATTAAAGCTCCCTTTATGTCTTATAAGGTTTAGTTCCCTCCTTATTGTTATTCCATTTCTATATGCTCAGTTAGAGTTAGTTCAACTTCTAATTAAAGCGGATTAATAGGACTCTTCTGTACTCTACAAAGGATCTCTTTTACTATGGCTTTGGGAGTTAAATTTGTTCTTCTTAGTTGCTACCTTTCTATCCCTAAAAATGAGAAGACCTTGATGAATCTATGATGGTTACAAAAAAAAGTGTTAGTGTGATGGATGAAATGCATGTATGCATGTATGTATGATGCACGTGTTATGCAACAAGTAGCAAATAGCAAGTATCAATCAAGTGTACAACGTTCATCCTTCTAACCTTATTCTTCCCATATATGTGTTTAATGGTGAGTCTCTTTTCCTATGATTTTTTTATCTTGGCCTTAATATTAATAAAGGATATCAAGAACTGATGCGCATGTCAAATCTCTCTTAAAGCAATAAAAGCATATAAATAATACTTTTAGGTATAAAAGATTAGCCCAATCTTTATTAACCAAGTGGGCTTCTAAAGTATGAGCTTGGGCCTTTATAGATAGAAATACCTCATGGAGACATTCACAAGCAATTTGGGTAATTCTAGGGGAAGTAACTAAACCATTATATGGGGTTAGGGTCCAGTGAAAAGTCAAAGTTCCCTTAGCAAGATGCTCTCCTTTAAGACTTGAGTTACATGACAAGGTCAGAGGGGCCTAGCATCCTTTACAAACTCGAGAGAAGACTACCCCCCCTTTAGGACTTGGGTTATAGACTCTAGTCAGATGAGCCCAGTAATGTCTATTTAACCGAGTTCAGGCTAAGAGTGATGATTAGCCAATTTACAACTCCATGAAGCTAGTGGAACCATGGAATCATAAACCAATGCCATTAGTTAATAGGGACATGTAGAATGAATGTAAGAATAAAATAATAATTAATAAATAATTCTAAAGAACACAAGTAGAATCAGTATCTCTTATCCTTAGTGGAGTCGCCACTGTAGATGGTGGGGTTTAGTGCATGTCTAAGATTTTAGCAACTGTGACATTGTTTGAGCTCAGGGCTCTAGAGAACACACTAACCATTGTCACAAAGACATGGCATGGAGATGAGGAGTCACCACCTAGGGCAAAAACTGGTACAAATAAAAAATGGTGGTACTCAATTCTTTAAAAGAAAGCCAACACCATAACTAGGAGATTTTGGTTACGAAATACTAACCTCTTTCAATCTTGTGTTCATTTATAAGTAATTTATGAATTACTACCTTATTCTATATTTACATACAATTTTATTTAACCCTAATTAAACATCAATCTAGCCTTAAAGCAAACTAGTCATAAAAACTGCATGTAAAAAATGCATACGAAGTGCATCGTCCCTAAGTGTAAACTATGTTAATTTTATTTTAAAGTTTAGCTAATTCTAAATTTTTATTTACAAGTGAAATGGACTAAAGGTGGTCCTACATATTAATAAATGAGCCTAAGTCTATTCATTTTAATTTAACAAAAGAAATAGGCCTATGGTCTACAAATTTCAAAGAAAGGAATTAATTAGTGGGCCTAATTCTTATTTAATTTTAATTAAGTGAACCTAAGTCTATTTATTTTAATTCTAAAAGTGGGCCTAAATCTACAAATTATGAAGCATTTAAATTAGTGGGCCTAATTCTACATGTTTTAATTAAAAAATGGGCCTAACATGTTTTAATTAAAAAATGGGCCTAAGTCTAAATTAACCTAAATGGGCTTGAATTGATTTTAAAATTAATTAAACCTAAAAATCCAATTAAAAGCCTATTTATTAAATGGGTTAGAACCTAACATGGGCTTGGGGCCCAAAACACACAAAAAATCAGCAAACAAGCCCCAAAACATAAAAAGAATCAAAACAATTAAATAAAAAAATAACACATGCAATTAAATTATTTCTTCTAAAACCTAATGTTAATTAACATGCAACCTAAATTAATCTACTGCCTCTACTAATTTTAATTAGGGTTTACCAAATTGAACCTAATGTACTAATTAATTTTTTAAGAACAAGAGAAAACTAGACTTTTTATTATTCCCACTATTATGGCTATTACAATATCTACAAAAAATAATAAAGAAAATAAAAAATTACACCTTTGAGAAAATAAATTAAATAAATTCAAAACCCAAAAAAATAAGATAAACAAAATAGAGTGAGATAAAAATTAAATCGGGATCTTTAACTCTTAGGTTTTATTCATGGATTCTCCATGGGTGTCCTTGGTTTAATAATGTATTCATCACTAGAAACATGAAACACAAAGAAAAAAAAAAGGAAAATAACATTAGAATTAATGAAGAAAGAAAACAAGATAATGAAAGTTAAACAAAACAAACACAGAACTAATAAAATAAAAAATAATAAAATAGTATAAAAGAAAGAACTAATAAAGGAGAAAGGAGTAGAAGAGTGATGCTATGCAGATGCTGTTTGAATGTCTCTCAGAATGGGATTTCACCATTTTGAGAAAATTAACCTTGTGTTTCCTTGATTTCTTGACTTTGAAAAGAACATTTTTTTTCTTTTTTTTTCTCTTTATGTTTTTTCAATCAACCTCTTTTTTTTTTTGCAGTAGCTAATTAGGTTTTTTTGCCTCTCTCCCTCTTTATACAGTCCCCTCTTCCCTCCTTATGCCAATCTTTTCTTTTTATATACCCTTCCTAACCCCAATCTAACCACTTAAATGATCACATGACGAGTTATGTGATCATACAATAGCTCTTATCCCTTCCTCTCATAAACAAATAGGATAAAAATTTTAATTTCAAAATATTATATGCGTAAGAGACGCGTACTTAATGTAGAACCCCTACAGATAAATGCCAAAATTAATTTATTTATTAAAAATAAATTAATTTTGGACCAGTCATAAATTAAAAATTTGAGAAAGATAATTTTTTACTATAATTTTAGCATCTCGGCATTGCAGAATCTCGATCGGCATTGTGTAATGTCAATTGGCATTACATAATGTCGATCGACATTATGTGGTGCCGATTGGCATTACATAATGTCGATCGGCATTATGTAATGCTGATTGGCATTATGTATATTTTCAAATATACCCTTGTAAAATTCAATTTTTTTACAATTAAACCCAAAAAATGTTGCAATTTAGTCCTTAAAATCATGAAACTTAGCAGTATAGGTCAATTTTTGACTAAATTTTCATTATAGAGGCGCTCATCGCATTCATGTACAATTACATCCTGAAATTAAGTGCTTACAGTAGGGGAATACTAAAAGTAGAATTGAAATAAGAGTAAGCACCAAGGCATTTCTTATCAACTCCAATGCTAAAAAATGAATAAGAGTATCCATGTGAACCCTTCAATAGTTTCCATGTTGAGTAATACGAGAAAGGTGGGGGAATACTAAAAATGGCCACGTCAAAAGCTGCTCTTTTTACTTCAATGCTCTGGAAAGAGTATGAGTATCTGAAGGACCTTTCCAATGGTATCCATGCTGAATAACATAAAAAAGGTGGGGGAATACTCAGATAAGGAAGAAAAGCACATTAATAACTCAAAGACTCTTTTGATACTAATAATTTTATGTTTTTATGCTCAATTTCCATAAGTTTTGTTTAGAAAATTTTCCCTAAAATTAGGTATGCAAGTAAGCTCTTCACTTGGTAAAAAAAATGCTCTCAGTATAATATGATTAATGATATCTCTGACTTTTGCAAATGGGAAATAAATGATAGTCATAAAAATCAAAATTAGTAAGATTCATTGAGTACACATTATCTTATGATAAAGTGATAAATTTCTCATAAATTTTCAAAAAAGTACCTTTTATAATAATCATCATGCTAAACTAATTTCAACAAGTGTTCATGAACAACAAGTCTAAAAGAAGACAAACCTAACATGTGGAATCAACACTAGCACTTTCAACTCAATTAAAGTCAATAAGCAACAAAGGTTATTTATCAGAGTAAAACAACAAAATTCAAAGACAATTAGCAAAAATTCCAATCAGTTAACACAGTTGATCAATAAAAAATCTTAAAATCCTAGTCAACATGAAATTCCAATTTCATTTCTACATTTTGCATACATGATGCAAATTTCTGATTCACTCTGTTATATGCTACAAAGTAGCTATAACACAATTTTAAGATCACTTAGTTATATGCTACACAGTAGCTATAACTCAAATTTTCGAACTTATAATTTGCTAGACACTCCAAAGGACCTATAGCTTATTAAACTTTAACTATACACTATTGTACACAGTAGTTATAACATGTTTTCACTAAATGTCCCACAGGAAATATAGTGAAAATCACATCACTAAACATCCCACATATAGTATATTGAAAATTGCAATTACCAGCTAGATGTCCCATAGGGAATATAACAGAAACTTATCATTCGCTAAATGTCCGAAAGGGAATATAGCAAAATACATTTAGCACAATGTCAACTGCTATTCATTGAACATAGTAATAGCATCACTACTATATGTTCCACCAAAACTATAGCCTATTTTCAAAATACACTGAACACATTGATAGTAATACCACTATGTGTTCACTTGAAACTATAGTTTGTTTTCAAAATGCATTAAATATAGTGTCAATTTGTATTCACTAAACATAATGATAGCATCACCGTAATATGTTCCACTAGAACTATAGCCTATTTTCAAAATGCACTGAATACAGTGTGAAATGCTATTCACTGAACACAGTGATAGCATCATAAGCTAGAAATTCCATAGGAATTTTAGTGCTCCTTAAATCGCATTCAACACTATATAGTGTCATCTATAGTCACAGCACACAGGTAAGTGTGCTGACTTTTTTTTTAGAAATTGTGTGCTTATTTAATTTACTGTAATTTATTAAGCAAACAGCAATAAAGGGGGGCAACTGTAAGTACCTAATTTTATGATGCATTAATACATAGATATGACAAAGGATCCAATAATGACAATTCATTATAAATAGGTCTTTATAACTTCAACTTTCAAATTCTAGGGATAAATTGAAAAATTTTAAAAGACTTAAATTGCAAAAATTGTTAATTTTTTATGGGTCAACTTCGAAATAAAAAATTGAAAAGGGATAGGAGTACAAAAGTATTTTATATATTTTATTGGAAATGTAGAATTTCAATTGAAAATTTTTCACTCCTGTCCCTTTTGAATTTTTTTTTCGAAGTTAACCAACAGAAAAATAAAAAGGTTTGTAATTATGACCTTTAAAACTTTGCAATTTAGCCCTAAAATTTAAAATTCGAAGTTCTAAAGACCTATTTATAACAAATCATCATCATTAAATCCTTTATCAGATTTGTGTATTAATGCATCTTGAAATTTAGTGCTTATACATGTGTATATAATTTCAAAGCATGTTGTTGTTTGGCTAATGAAGAATTCAGCTATGGAACTAGGGAAGTATGGTATTAGAGTTAATTGTATTTTGCCTACTTTTGAACAAACTCCTTTGGCCATTAAAGAATTAGGTGTGAACTTTGAGCAAGTAGTGAAGGGGGTTTATGAAATTGGAGGCTAATGATATAGTTGAAGCAGCTTTATATCTTGCAAGTTATGAGTCTGAATTTGTTAGTGGGATTAATCTTGTGGTTGATCGAGCTACAAGTTTAGCAAAGATGTAATTGGTAAGAGTTTATTCTAGTTATATATGTGCTCAAATAAATGAAAATTAAAAAAAATAGTCTCAATCTGATTAGTATATTTTTCAATATTTCAAAATAATTTGTTTTTTACTCATGGTTAAAATAGTTAATAAATGTTTTGCCTATTATAATTTTTTATAATAAAAATATAAAATATTATAATATTAATAGAATAAATTATTGATAATAAATAATATATATTATTGATAATTATTCATACAAAATGCATATTATATTTTAAGATTTTTTATAAAAATAGAATACTAACATAAATATAATAGTTTTAAAATGTTCACATATTTATAATACTGATAGTAAACATTATGTGTGAAAAGTAAAAATATATAATTTAATTATAGAATATAAAAATTGATAATATAGAAGAGTAATATTGTTTTTATCTATAAAATAATTAAAATAAAAATGAATCTTATACTAATTAATAATTTATGTATTTATACAAATTTGATAATAAATACAATATAATTATCCTATTTTTATATATGTCTATACCATTTTCAAATATAAGAAATTTTAATATACAAACTAAAACTAATCTTTTAAATTTAAATCTTTTGAAAACCAAATTAAGACTATTTTTATAAATATATAAAAAGTGCACACCTATTTTCATTAAAAAAAAATCCCTATTGTATAATCACATCTAAAACTATGTTCCATAATCTTAAACTATCCATGAGTTGTTTGAACTAAGATTGCACTTTGTTGAATATATTATTTGTAGTTTCGATTTATTTTATATACTTCTCATAATTTTCTTCTTATTATTGAAAAATTTAATGAACTAGAGATATATAACCATGCAAACATATGTGTAAGGACTCAATTTCTTGATGATTTGAGTTTGGATGCTATAGAGGACCCAATGATGAAAGTTGACTGTAAAATTATATTTGTTGAATTTGAGTTATTGGTTTTGAAATAAATTTTAAGTTATTTTAGGACCTATTTTTAAATTTATTTATTTATTTTAATTATTTTTAAATAAATTTTCAAAAAAAATAAAAAAATGAGTGAAAATTTCAAAAAAAAAAAAAGAAATTTTAGGACCTATTTTATTTTATTTTTATATTTAATTTTTGTTTATTATTATTATTTTTTTAATCATTCATTGACTAATTTTTTTATTTTTTATTTTTAGTCTCTTGATGGATTGGGTGACATGGATACTATGGAGAACAAAATCAATGAAAAACTCATGAAGGTCCATGAAATGCCATAGATATGCCCCTGTATCATTTGAATATAAATTAGGGTTTTAATTTAATTTTATTATTTCTCTATTTTTTTATTAGCTTGTATTTTTATTACATGCATGTACTCATTATTTTATTTATTTTTGTAGTAGGTTGTAATAACCTCAATAATGCGAAATAGTGAATATTTTATTTTCTATCATTAAAATTAATTAGTAAATTAGATATATTTAGTAAAATCTTAATAAAATCAATGGTGGCTATAGATTAATATTAGGTTGCTTGAAATCAAATTAGGGTTCTTTAGAAAGATATAATTTTAATTGCTTATTTGATTTTTTTGTTTGGTTGTTTTCTTGAATTTTTTATGTTTTTGGGGTTTTTTCTTTATTTTTATTCATTTTGGGTCCTAACAAAATAGGCCTTTAAAAATGAATTTTAGGTTTTAATTAACTTTAAAATCAATTTAGGCCCATTTTATGTTAATTTTAGATTTTTAAGCCCATTCTAGTTTAATTAAAATTAATTTACACTTATCTCAGCCCATAAAGCATTTTTTTTAAATAAATAAACATAGGCACATTTCTTTAGAATTAAAAAAGTAGACTTAATTCACTACTTTAATTAAAATATAGGCTCACCTTTAGTTCCATTTCACTTATAAATATAATATAGACTTAGCTAACCTAATTATAATTAACATAGTTTAAACTAATTTAGGAACATCTCATTATATGAATGCAATTTTTATGTGCCATTTCATAACTAGTTGTCTTGGGTTAGATGAATGATAACTAGATTTAAAATGAAATTGTATGTAATTAAAGAATAAAATAATAATTAATAAACTAATTCTAAATGAACACAAGACTAAGAGAAGTTAGTATTCTGTATCTAGAATCTTCTAGTTATGGTGCTAACTTTCTTTTAAAGAATCGAGTTACCACCACCTTCAAATTATCACAGTTATTACCCTGGGTGGCGACTTCTCATCTCTGCATTATGTCTTTGTGATATAGTAGTGTGTTCACTAAAGCCCTGAGCTCAAATAGTGTCACGATTGCTAAAATCTTAGATGCGTGCTAAACCCCGCCATCTATAGTGGCAACTCCACTAGGGAGAAGAGATACTGATTCTACTTATGTTCTTTAAAATCATTTTATTAATTATTATTTTATTCTTGCATTCATTCTACATGTCCCTATTATCCGATGGCATTAGTGTATGGTTCCATGATTCCACTAGCTTCATGGAATTATAGATTGGCTAACCATCACTCTTATCCTTAACTCAATTAAAGAGAGATTACTAGGCTCATTTTACTAGAGTCTATAACCTAAGTCCTAAAGGGGGGAGTCTTCTCTCGAGTTTGCAAAGGATATCGGGCCCCTCTAACCTTGGCCTATAACTCAAGTCTTAAAGGAGGGCATCTTGCTAAGGGAACCTTAACCTTTCCACCAAACTCAGTTCATGTAGAGGCTTAGTAAGATTACCCAAATTGCTTGTAAATGTTGCCATGAGGTATTTCTACCTGCCTTAAAACACAGACACTTGTATCTGCCTTAAACATGAAATACAAAACCTTATAGACTCTAGAAAAATCACAGACCTTGAAAACCTAAGCATTAGGAATAATCCTTTCCTAAACTATTGAAATGTTCCACCTCCAACCACCATGATGATCAACTTAGGAGTTATTGAGGACAAAGTACTAAGTTCCTTTCAGGACCTAGACCTTAAAGCCAATGAGAAATCTTTTAATACCCCCAAAGATGTGGAAAGAGTAAAAGATTTATTAGGACAACCCTTATAAAAGTTTGATTATAAGTTGTTTTACTCTAAATCACCTTCTCTTAATATATCTATTGAGTCAATTATGCCAACATGGTAGGGTGATGTGTTTAATGATGAGAAGCTATGGGACAAGGCAAAAACATGCATAGTTAGAAAGAAAGCAAAACCATAAGAGGAGAGTTTTGTCAAAGAAAGACATGGGAAGTCTTACCTAAGTGCAAAGGAAGCTATCAATATGCCTGGTGTGGATGTTCTTGGGAATGAGATCTTTAAGGAACAGATCACTGAGAACTTAGTGCAAGATAATAAGGATAAGGAAATGCAAGAATAGTTGTTATGTTAACCACTTGAAGGACAACTACTATGATATTCATCATCCCTAGCATCTAGAATAGGAAATAAATTTTCTTATTATCTTCTTTGAATAAAATTTTAGTTTCTTTAGAACTTTTTTTTTAGCGATCGATGATATGAATTCTGATCATGCTTACATGTACATCTTGATAGTACTGTGCCTTATGATATTAATTGCATATGCATGTTTAACATAAATTTGATCCAATAAGATTCATTTAGCATGGTCACAAATGCAAATTTAAAGCATTCTTATATCATATTATATAACTTATAAAGAGAGAAAATTTGAAAAAAAAAAGGAAAAGAAAAGAGAGGAAATAAAAGTGAGAAAACACATTAAGGAGCAATCAGGTAAAAATTAAGGAAATAAAAGTGAGAGAGAAAAAGAAAGAAAGAGAACAGTAAGGTAAAAATTATAAAGAAAAAAAATTCAAGACTAGCTAATAACAAGAGTTATATCATGTGATGTAATGAATGTTGTCATTTATACCCTAATGAATGAGTAAAATTGAATTTGAAATTTTTGTTCAAATATTGCATATTTATCTTTATCATATTGTATAAGTATCTGAATGGAAAGAAAATACATAATTAAAGCTAAATTAGAGCTATAAGATCATTATTTTAGTTATGTTTTCTCTTTTTCCCACCCCTTTGTAATTTTATTTGTAAGTCTACTGTCCCATTGTACCTAAAGAATTCAAGTGGCTCAGTATCTTGCATTGCAACTCTTGTCTTGTAACTATCATCAATTGTGGCATCAGCATTAAGCCTCATATTCTACTCAAGAGTTCTTAGAAGAGCAAGTCCAGTTAATTTTAGCTTCAAGAACTCTCTTCAGTCAGTTCACTCACTCCTCTTCATCTTCTATACACGAGACTATAATTAATAGGGTTGGATTAATAACAGAAGTGAACAAAATGAGTCTCTACACAAAAAGAAAAAAAGACTGCTAGAATAGTATGAATGAATCCAGAATGAAACTAGAATGAAACTATGGGCAAAATGTAACTCTAGGGGAAAATTATAGAACAACAAGTCCACATTCAAAGAGCGAAGATGGAACATTGAAGTTTGAGAGTTAATAAAAGAGATGTCAGGGTAGAAAGTAGTGTATTATAAGCAACAACCAATAATTCATCATTACAGTATAGCCTAGTCATCTATCCGAAAAGCTGTATCAGAGGCTCTAACATCATAACTACCAACAGTAGAGCATTCAAAGCTCAAACATACAAAATGTTGATAAATCACCTTATTCTTACACTCCAACATCAATAATATAGCTATGTTCCAAATAGAAGACCTATTAGGATCATGCATATCATACATAACATGCATACACTTGCATACACTTATAGTGAAATGCTTGCTTTGAATAATAAAGTCTTTGACCCTAGGCAAGATTGTGCAAATACTTTGCTACTAATAATCAAAATTAGTGTTGCAAAAGTGTAGAAAGGTAGTTAGAATATTCATATATGAAGGAAAAGGGTAATACTATTAAGGTGAACCTGATGCAATCTAGACCACAAGAGTTTAATAAATTAAGGGCCTATCTAGCAAAGGAATATCATTAACAGTGATTTTCATATCTCAAATTTGATTGTCCCCAAAAAGGTATAATGATGAAATAAATCCCTAAGATGACTAAAGTCTGCTTGCTTGTCATAACTTTGATGTGTGCAACCTTAAAACACTTAACCAACCTGACCGATGTGCAAAGTCCATCACTAAGCCATTAAGTTATGTTTCGACCTTGCAAAATATGAATTATCGAAACAATGAGAGGTTTATTTTGAGAAAAATCCTTTTAAAATACTAAGCTTGTTAGGCTAGTGCGCATTCCGTTAGACCAGGACCTAGCTTCTTGAAAAAATGGAAATTGATTTTGACAAAAAGGACTTTGGAAACATATTTGGAGGGCTCCAAAACCTCTGGAAGTGGTCCTAAAATGGTCTAACACAACTCGAGCATCAGTGCGTATCATTCAGAAGTGCGCATAAATAACCCTAGGTATCATGTGCTAAAATTGAGGTCAAATTTAGCAAAACAGACTCTGAAAATGCATCTAAAAAGCCTAAAAACCCTAGGAACCAACCCCAAAATAGCACGGGTAAAACCTGGGAATAGCGCATGGAGCATCAAAGTGTGCATGGAAATGCATACATGTGCGTGTGACCATATGCACATTGTGCATGGCCACATGCAAAAATCCCCTTATATGCGCATGACTATGCCAACACCACCCCATTCTACACATTTTTTCCTATAAATAGACCCCTCTACACCCCTTTGGGGGTGGGAGCAAGTAAAAACACACACACACTCAAAAATCTATCTGATCAAAGGCGTTAGAAACCCTTTTCCAAATAGTTTTTGCTCTCTCATAGCCTTTCCTTTAGGTTGTTAGATCCTTTTTCCATTAAACCAAGCCTCATCTTTGTCAAAGCACGCTTCAAAGGTATACAATCTATTATCATTCTATTGACATTTTGAAATTCTCTACAACGAAAGCTTAATAATCTCTCAAAGCTAAAGCTTTAAAACTCACACAAGCTTAGTCGAGTATAAGGACCATACAATCATTTTAGCATATTTATTTCATCACATTGCATTTTATTTTACTGTCGCCATCATTTGGGAATACTGTTATACTTGCATGATGAGACTTGTAATCTTACATGTTGTGTGAATAATATATGTGTTATTATGCTCATTTCATATCATCATTCTGCATCCTCTACTTCTAAAATCATGAAATCACATTATAAATACAAATAATGTGAAAAGTCCATATCCCATAATAGAGTCATCATGCTCTCAGTCCAGTAATGACCTCATGCATCCTTTATATTGTCATCATAAGTCATCATAATCACTCCAAGCATGATCATCC
The DNA here is from genome assembly GCA_947683625.1 of Mallotus nudiflorus. NCBI lineage: Eukaryota > Viridiplantae > Streptophyta > Magnoliopsida > Malpighiales > Euphorbiaceae > Mallotus > Mallotus nudiflorus. The sequence goes on from CANTUR010000156.1 coordinate 2,533,691, forward strand.
CATCATTCATAGAACAAGTTGTGTGAATGATCATATTATTCTTCCAGATCTATCGTACTAGATTTACCTTTCTGCAATCTTTCCTTTTTTTTCGTATGTATTTTATCAAGAAAGCGATGTACCAAAATTTTTAGCTTTATTATTTTACACTATCTAATGTACTGTGTGAATGCCTTACAAACTTTCATCATCGAAACTAGGGTTTTACGGTAGCTATACATCAAATATTGTATAATGAGTAATAGTAAAAAAGTAGACGTGATCCCCCGAACTTGAAAATCTCTACTGGGGACAATACTCACTGAGTGACTCAACATTGTCCCTTTCTTTTCCCGATTTTCTAAAAATCGGGTGGTGACTCCATATTATCTAAAGTGTCTCGTCCCCTCGAGACTAATCATTTTTCCCTATTTAATAAAGTTGTAATGTCCCTCAAAAATGGAAAAAGCCCCCACAGTGTCCCATAAAACATACCGCTACCTAAAAGCAGACAAGGTCGCTCACAGTGGCGACTCCACTAGGGACTTCTATGTAATAAGGATCAACTCGAAAATGACTATTGCTCATCATGTAATATTCAATTGTATAGAGCCCCTTACCACTGCATTTGTAGTACACATCACACATGCACCACTTGTCCTTAAAAGCCTCAGTAATACTAAATGACGTAACCACCATTATTCTACTCGAGTCACGAGGGTGACGAAGATATGGTATTATCACCTTTAGTCTTTACTCATGCATTTGTCAGACTCATCAGACTAGAGTTTGTAACCTAAGTCCTTAAGGGGGGTGATCAAGTTATCAAAAGAATGCTTGACTCATTGATTGGAGTCTGTAACCCTAGTCATATGGGGGCATTCTTGCTAAAGAAACCCTTAGCATTTCACCCTAACCCAGCTCATGTAGATAAACTAGTAGCAACATCCACTAGGATTCCACCAAGCTATGCATGCTATCCTTGTCTTAATGTTGTATGTTTGACTTGATATTCATAAATGACATGACCCTCCTAGTGTCTATCATCGAATGACATCATAATGTTAGTTTTTATAGAAAATTTATGCTTAGGACCATGTGATTCTTATATACTTTGTGTGAGCCCAAAGCATGAGTGATGATAAGAATCATATACCTCAGCTTGAATAGTCTATGCAAATTAAAAAATAATGACATCCCTTGATGATGGAACCTATGAGATGTCATCCATTTATCCTTATCAGATCAAATGGATGGGTTAGGAACCCAACTAGATTGTGGACCTTTATGTTGGCAAAATCAAAATGTAAACTATCAAACGATACTTTCATGACTCATAATAAACATATCGAATATCAATATGGGGCCAAGAACTTAGACTCCCTTTGATTGACATTAGTCCTATGCATACGGGTACATACAGGCTTTGGACATCATTTGAAGCCTAATAATTGACCGTCACATTAACATCATGTGATTCTTCAAGCATATTTGAGTATTTTTCCCTAGTTTACCCTTTGGTTCTGACCAACATAAATAGAAACAACTTAGTTCTAAGAGTAAAACCATAGTCCCATGATGACTATAGGTTCAAAACCCACCTAGGAAAGAGACTGAATGACCTTATAGAGAAATAAACTTAGAAGCAAGAGATTGCTTGTGCTTGGTTTGTTCACAGTGCAGGAAAACTAACAAGCTTTATTTATGCATATATCACATACATGTAGATAACACGCACTAACCACTATTTCTTGCAGGAATAATCATTTTTCCATTATAGGATTTTTGCATCCACTCCATGCATACTTGCTCACCCTTTTCTTTATAGGCACACATCATGCATCATTCATTTAGCTAACCCTAATAAATGTACAGGAACATGACATTCAAATATGAGTGACCACGAAGTTGAGCCTTCTCTCTGAAGTAATGGAAAATTGAAAGCCAGGATCCAAGAACTGCTTGACGATGGTGTCATGGTCGAAAACCCCGAAGCCCAAACTAGTATCAGTAGACATTTCCTCTATAACCTTTATAAGGCTAACTGGAAAAGCCTACAACCATACGAAATGCTATGCATTAAGACATTCCAGCATGTGCACCTTAACCATGAACTCTTGAATGCTGTTATGTCATTCTAGGACCCCCAAGAGCATGTGTTCCAATTTAACACCATAGAACTATGCTCATTATATGAAGAATTCAGTGCCATAGTAGGGTGAATCCCCACCATTATTGAAGAAGCAATTTTCACTGACTAAGACATTAAATACCCAAGGCTTAGGGTTGCTTTCCTTAACATAAGCTCAAAAAAGCTTCATGAACTAGTCATTGACCACAAATGATTAATTCCTATGCAACTCCTAGCTACCTGCACTACCAAGAAGAATGGTACTCTAATTTGGGCACGTCTCCTCACGTGTTACCTCTTTATGAAATACTTCACCATCTTGAACAATAGGCTAGGAGATTACAGGATCCTCCAGGTCATTGAAGGAATAGAATATGGAATGACTCCCTTCCTACTAATCTTAGTAGGAACCATTCAAGGTTTGGATGACCTTAAAAAGGGGAAAACTCCAAACTCCACTAGAAGTCCTATGTTGCTTCAACTATGGCTACAAAAAAAGTTGAGTCTACTTAACAAACCTATAAGGAACTAGATGAGATACCAACCCAGGAATCACATGGAAAGACACATAAAGGATGTTCTCAAGTGCTCAGCCCACATCATAGCCTAAGAATGGTCCGAATGCATAAAGGACATACCATAATACCAAGTAAGATGGATGTGCCCATGGTAGAAGCTGGGGCATGTGACTTTCTATTTATATATCAGCTGTGTACCAATCACAAGATTCAGGTCATACACCTCCAACTACCCAGCACTGGTGAAAAGACAGTTTGACGAGAAGTAAGATGTACCTTCCGAGCTCGTAGATTTCTCTGGTGGTAAGATACAAAAAAGGTTTGTGGCTCACTTTAGAGCAACATGGAGGAGGAGAATCATCCACCAATTTATCATTAGTATCGGAGATGGTGTTATGGATGAAGCATACAAGCAGTGGATGATCTAAAGATAGAAACATCTTTTAAGTCACTGATCCAGAGAAAGTTCACTTCCTTAATTTCTTTTTTCTTTGTTTGAAAATGATGATGTAAAGAACTCTAAAATTAATGCAATGAAATCAAATTTTGCTTACTTGTTTAATGTCTTTCCTGATGGTAGTGTGCATTGCATTAATCAAACCATTAGCGTATTTGACACTCATTCCATATGCACTGAATCATTTAACATTGAAATGGAATCTGAACCACATATTCTGCATATTTCAAAAGATGTTACCCCTAAAGAGAGGATAGAAATTGAAAAATATTAATAAAATATTCAAAAGTATTTGCCTAGACATACAACGATATGCCTGGTATTGATAGAGAAAATGTTCAACACTTCATTTCTACTTGTGAAGGGTGCAAACTGGTAAAGCAGAAGCTAAGAAGACTCAGACTAGAATGGGCCCAACTAGTACAAGAGGACATTGAGAAATAGATCAAGACAAAATTCCTAGAGGTAGTAGACTATCCATATTGGTTAGCAAATATGGTGCCATTACTAAAGAAAGATAGAAGGGTTAGAATTTGCATCAACTACAAAGATTTAAACAAAGCCTGCTCGAAGGATGATTTCCCACTACCCCATATAGACATACTAGTTGACAACGCCACCATATGTGCAATGTACTCCTTTATGGATGGATTCTCTGGGTACAATCAGATCCTAATGGCTACTATCGATATAGCAAAGATAGCTTTCATAACAAAATGGGGTACTTACTACTATAGAGTAATGCCTTTTAGACTTAAAAATGCAAGGGCAACCTACTAGAAGATGCCAATTGTAATGTTCCATGACATGATACATAAAAAAGTGGAGGTATACATCGATAACATAATGGTCAAGTCAAGAACTAGGGAAGAACACCCCTCTTATCTTGAAAAATTCCTTAAAGGGGTCCAAAAGTAAAGTCTCAAGCTAAATCTAAAGAAATGTGTATTCAGAGTCACTTTAAGAAAGATGTTGGGGTATCTTATCATTTAGAACAGGATTAAAATTGATCCAAAGAAAGCAAAAGCCATCAAAGAGATACCAGTGCCAAAAATAGAGTAAGAAATCAAAGGGTTTCTAGGGAAACTACAGTTCATCAGTAGATTCATTACTAAGTTGATAGCAATATGTGAATCGATCTTCAAGCTACTTAGAAAAGGTCAGCCAGTTAAATGGAATGAATAGTGTCAGCTAGCATTTGACAAGATCAGAAGCTACCTAGACAACCCATTAATTCTAAGACCACTTAAACCAAGGATGCCTCTAACCTTGTATCTATCCATTGAAAGGAATGCAATTTATGCAATATTAGCCCAAGAGGGATAAATGAAAGCAGAACACATATTCTAGTATTTAAGTAAGAAGATGTTGCCTTATGAGGAAAAGTACAACCAAGTTAAACAAATATGCCTGGTAATGGTATAGGCAATAAGGAAACTTAGACACTACTTTTAATCCTATAAAATTCAGGTTGTTCCTAAGATGGACCCTATTAAGTACCTCTATCAAGCTCCTTCTCTAGTAGGGAAACTTGCCAAGTGGCTCGTACTGCTAATAGAATTCGATGTGCAATACCTAACTAAAAAGACAGTAAAAGGGAGAGCAGTAGTTGAATTTCTAGATCTCAACCCCATTCCAAACTCATGAGAAATCCAACTAGACTTCCCAGATGACCTCAGCTCAACTATTGAGATCTAAGGATGGCATATGTACTTTGGCAGAGTAGTCAATCAGTTCAGCGCAGAAGTCGATGTCATATTACAATCTCTAGAAGGTGAAGTAGTACCAATTACTAAAAAGCTCAAATTTAGAGTCACAAAAAATGAAGCAAAATACGAGGCATGCACACTCAGAGTAAAAGCACTGAAGCCCTGGATGTCATAGAAGTCAAAATCTTTGGAGATTCCATGCTAGTAATCAATCATGCCACATAAGAGTGGGAACTGAAAGAGCACCACTAAAAGCCTTATCTGGACCACTTGAAGCTACTCACCATGTCCTTCCAAAAATGCAAATTCATTCATCTCCCCAGGAGTTATAATCAGATGGCAGATACACGTGCTTCCCTAGCATCATTATGGGAAGGGCCATCCAAAATTCCCATGAAGTCTCTGATTCTACTTAGATCAGGACAACCTTATTATAAAAGCTGCAAAATAACAAAGATAGAAATAGCTGAAAAGCCCTATTTCTATGACATTTAAAGACACTTGAAGGAATAAGCCTATCCTCATCAACTAGATGAAAGAGATAAAGCAATCATTCGATGACTAACATCAAAATTCACATTGCACCAGGGTGTGTTATACATGAGAACCTCATATGGTTTACAACTCCAATGTTTAGATGAAATTGAGACTGTAAGAGTAGTACAAGAAGTACACGAGGGTGTTTCTAGTCCACACATTAATGGAGTGTTCCTGGCTAAGAAGGTAATCAGACAACGGTTCTTATGGATGATGATGATGGAATACTACATCAAATTTATAAGGAAATGCCATAAATTTCAGATCCATAGGAATGTCAGCCACCTTCCCCCAATAGAACTACACTACATCTCCTCTCCATGGCCCTTCTCAACATAGGGACTAGACATAATTAGGGAAATTCACCTGATAGCCTCAAACAAACACAAGTTCATCCTAGTGGCAATGGACCACTTTACAAAATGGGTCAAAGCAGAATCATTCGCAAGGATAAGAGCTAAGTAAGTGGTTAAGTTAAAAAAAACATGTTCTGTTGATATGGGATCCCCCATCACATCATCTATGATAATGGTGTCCAATTCCAAGGGGAATTTAGAGAGCTACTTAGGAGTTATAAGGTGGAAAATCATAAATCTTCTCCTTACTGACCATAAGCAAAAGGGGCCTTTGAAGCTGTAAATAAGAACATAAAAAAGATATTGACAAAGATGACTTAGACTTACCGAGATTGGGTAGACAGATTGCCATATGCCTTAAAAGGGTACCAAATAATAGTCAGAACTTCAATAGGAGCCACTCCTTTCTCACTAGTGTATGGATCAGAAGCAATTCTTCCAATCAAAATAGAAATTAAGTCTCTTTGGGTAACAATCAAATCTGAATTGCCAGAAGTACAGTGGGCTCAATAGAGGCATGGCAATCTCACTCTCTTAGACAACTAAAGGCTCAAGGCTCTATACCACACACAATAATATCAAGGTTGACTAGCCAAGTCCTTCAATAGAAGAGCAAAACATAAGAGTGTGAAAGCAGGAGACTAGTTGCTAAAGCAAATAAGATAAAACGTTCCAGACCCTAGAGGGAAATTTATACCAAACTAAGAAGGCCCACACCTAGTCAAACATTTCTTATCAAAAGAAGCAATCAAGAAAATGGATTCTTAAGGTAATGAATTCTCTAAACCTGTCAATGTAGACCACCTGAAGAAGTTCTACGTCTAAGGCAAAAAAAGGCAAAAAAATCATCCTGCTAAATTGAAAACCTAAAAATGGTAGCTCATGCAAAAATTTAGGGACTTCCCACTAAGTTGAAAACCTAAAAATGATAACTCATGCAAAAATTAGGGAAAGAGAGAAAGTAATTAACTAGAAAACCTAAGAAGGCTAGTTAAGGAAAGGGGTAGCCTCAAAATTGAAATTTGTATGAATGCACCTGTGCTTTTCTTAAATGATTATAGCAAAATGATAATGATTGCCAATTTATGAAAAATGTCTTTAAAAAGTGCAACACATTTTATCATCATGAATTGCATCAAACATGCTTTGCATTTTCTTTCGTTACATGACCATGGTTCTTACCATCCTCTTTAAGCTGGTCTCTTAACGCCTTATTTTTTCTTCTCATCGGAGTTATTTCAAAATAAAAAAAAAGACTTGCCATGGTAAGGAAGAAGGGAGAACAAGCACACTTGGAGAGCGCAGTACAATGAAGAATTGTATGTTGCGTTTGGGAAGGATGAATCACTCCCGAAAAGGAATCTATTAATTCTCTCCCAACTGGTTGGACCATAGGTGCGATGATTTACTTCACGAGTGAGGTCTTTGGTTCAAGTCCAAGATGGCCCAGCTACGCCAAAGAAAAGAATAAAAGAAGCATCTGACTCCTTCATGCATGCTCCACTTGGCTCGGGGGGATATAGCTCAGTTGGTAGAGCTCCGCTCTTGCACTCTTTAAGATCAGCCACTATCATATAGTAAAAAAAAAGCCCAACCATGTGTGAAAATATCTAAAAGGAGACATCCTAGGCAAAAAAGGGAAGAAAAAGAAAGCCCATCTAAGTGCAAAAAGCACCAAAAGGAGACGCCTTAGGCAAAAAAGGGAAAAAAGGCAGACGATAGTAATGGCAAACATCATCATCAATGATATTTAGCAGGAAGCATATACGGTCATCATCATACAAACATTATACAACATACAGGACAAATGCCCAAATACAACACCCAAAGTCCATTACCTTAGGAAAATAATACAACAAAGCAAACCACAGGCCAAATGTCCCTCACCTAACTCCTAAAACAACAACATCGGTCATGGCTGCCATTAGAAGCAAGCAATGATCATGTTCAAGCATCTCCCTCATCTGATCCTGACTCATCACCATTCATCATAAAGGAAGATAGCCATGACTCCAGCTCATTAATGTGGTTACGATAAGCTACACGCTCCCACTCCAATTCAAGACTAATGAGATGGTGCTCAAGTTGCATTACACATTACATATCATACAATCATACATAAAACATGTGTATAAAATAAATAGGTACAGTGAAGAAGGCATACCTATTAGTGATATGCACTAGGTCAATCATGTATGACCATGTTTTAACTTTATCATTTTATTTAATAAAGAGGCATTTTTCATTATCATTTTTCGTTATGATAATTACTTGAATAACCAATTCTTACTAAGGTCATCAAGTATGTGACTTGATAGTAAAACCCTTAGATTAAATGTGAGTTCTATTCAAATTATCCCTGGTCATAACAATATGTTATGGCTAGTATGATGTTGATTGACGATTATATTTTACTAATCATGAATATAAGATATTAAGTCAACTCATAGGTACTTAATTAGGAAATAATGTACTTGATTGACTCATTATGAGAATACTATATAGATAATTGTCATAAGTAATTCTTATAATAATAATATTGATTTAGTCCTTTAACTTTGAAATCATCATGGATTTCTACATAACTATTATATATTTTGACACAATTTAACATTGTCTTTAACAAGATGATTAAATAGATTATTGTTGGATATGAAATGAGTTATGTGAGGAATATGAGTGATTGAGAAGGAATTTTTCCCTCATTTAATATAAGTAAGATATCTATGGGCCCCTTAATAAGATAGACTAAGGAAAATGCATGGCCATGCTAAAGTGAATTGATAAAGAGTTATCATTATCAGTCTACTTAGAGTCAAGAAATAATATGATTGAATTATATAAGGATGACATAAACTCTGCCTTATATTCAATCAAGATATCATGTGACAAAAGGATTATAATATTTATTATAAGTTAGGTTATGTCAGATTATTGACTTCACATCACTTGGGTAGTCATAATGTCTTGTCAGAGGTCACTTATGACTTGTAGGCCCAAATAGAGAATTAAGGCCCACTGCCAATGTCATGTGAACCTACAGGGTCACACACTTAGAACAAGCCTAAAAATGAATATGGTTTTGAGAAGCCTAAATATGCTCTGTGGAAATAAATAAATAGTTTATTTATTTAAGGTAAAGGTTATCTTAAATAAATGGGATATTATATCTGATTTAATTTTAAATAAAATCATAATAATAGTAATTGAGAAATTACCAAAAGTTGTTTTGGTAAGTGAAACCCTACTTAGAGGTTTATAAATATGTTATATGCTCTAAGGTTTCACTAACTCGATTATTAGCCACCAAAATTCATTTTTCTCTTCTTAGAAAAACAAAAACACATCGTGTTTTTATTCTTGATTTATGAGAAATCAAGAGAAGTGCTAGCACACAAATTTTTCATTTTAATCAAAGGTTGTTCGTGTGGATGCTTTTGGAGGACGGATTCTTTTTGAGATGTATTGATCTGAACTACTAAAATCAAAGGCTCGAGGTAAGGTGTCACCAAAATGAACCTCCTCTTTGCCTTCCAACAGTCTTGCCTCTTCTGCATTTGTGGTAAGATTTGAAAACCCTAGTTTTAAATCAATTAATGGAATTACTTGGATCTGGGTTAGGGTTTGTAGTTAAAAGTTTTAATTTTTGCTATGTTTTTGAATCACAAAACCCAATAATACCCTTCAAGTGGTAGCAAACTCCAAAAAACATTGTTGTGCACTCCATATAATAGTACACCAGTATTGGATAGAGGAGAGAAGAATCTACAAAAGCAAGCAAATAAGTCAACCACCACTCACTAAATAAATGAAACATAGGTAAGAATAAGTGGAGAACACGAACATGAGTAGCATCAGTAGGAGCGCTGCCCCTTGACCCCGAATAGATTTGTCACATAACTTTTTTTCATCATAACAATTAAATTAACTTGTAATTTTATTTATTATGCTATATATGTTTATTTTTAAATGCATGGTGCATAGCATGGCCCTTGAACTAATGTGATTGGATTATTTTATTTTATTTTATTGGGTTGTAATTTTTAAATACAGCCTACGAGTCATTTTATTTATTGTAATTATTTTATTTTATTAGATAGTAATATAATATTTTAATTACAACATGTAATGTAAATCAAAAACCCAAGATGCAAATTCAAGTTAGAGGGCCATGATAGGGATCACGAGTGGGAGCCCACGGACGAGGTCCACAGTAGAAGATGGAGATCCAAAATTGAAGGCTTAATTTGTATTTGTAATATCACCTAGGTTTGACCTTTGATCTTCATATTGGCTTATGAAGATCAACTTAGTTATGGGCCATGTTATGTCACATTTATCTTATTATGTTAGTATGAGATGTAATATAACAATAACTAAATAAGATAAAAACTATCTAAACCCTCATCTAATATTAAGTCATTAAAATGCGTCCCATTAATCAACACTTATCAAGATTTGGATTGCTATATATAGGTTATGCCAAAGCATTGTATATAAAGCCATATAAATAAGATAAGATGGATAATGGTGATATCCATATGTTTGAATTGGTTAGACTTAACTAGGTTATCAAAACAGTTTTGGACCTAGGGCATTTGATAGGATATGCCTATATATGTGATATCCTATAATTATCCAAAAATTACATGAGATGTAATTAGTAAAGTGTTACCTACCTAAATAGCCACACTTTAACTGATAAGCCAAAGCTTTTTTCAAGTAGGGTGAAATATGGATCTTGGCCCACTAAGAAATTTCAATTGTTGAAATTATTTTGAGGGTTTTATTATTTTTAAAAATTTAGTGGGAGTTTTCTTATGCCTCTTTCATAATAAAACTGAATGTACTCTATATATATTTGTTGTAGATAATGACATCAAACACTGCACCTACCATGTCACTGTACAGAAACCTAAGAATTGTTCTTAGGCAAGAAAGAAAGAAATATATCCTTGATCAACCCATCCCAGAGGAACCAACTGCTAATGCTCCTAGAGCACCAAAGGATGCTTATAGTAAGAATTTTAATATTCAGTTGATGTCACTTGTCTCATACTTGGATGCATGGAGTCTGAGCTTCAAAAGCAACTGATGGAAATGGAGGCTTATACTATGATAGGCCATCTCAAGGAAATGTTCCAAGAGAAAGCTAGAATTGAAAGGTTCAATACCATCAGGGCATTGCTCTCCTGCAAGTTGACTACTAGTAGCTCTGTCAATCCTTATGTTCCCAAGATGAAAGGTTATCTTGAACACTTGGATAAGCTTAGTCTCAAGATTGAACAAGGATTGGCTATTGATATCAGTCTCCAATCTTTGCCTGAAGCTTATGATGGTTTCATCATGAATTTCAATATGCATAGTATGGACAAAACTATTTCAAAGTTGCATGGGATGCTTAAAATTGCTAAAAATAACATCAGGAATTCCACCAAGGACATTCTAATGGTTAATAAAGGAAAGGGTATGAAAAAATTTGGAATTGGAAAGGGCAAGGGCAAGGCTCCCAAAGGCTTTCAGAAACCAAAACCTAAGCCCAAGCCCAAGTTCAAAGCTGAACCCCAAGCAAAGCTACCAATGGAGGGAATATGCTTTTTCTGCAATGAACCAAGTCATTGGAAAAGAAATTGCAAGTTATATATGAATGATCTAAACAAGAATAATGGTAGTACGATAACCTCTTTAAGTATCCATGTTATAGAAATTAATTTATCTACTTCTGATTCTTGGGTATTAGATACTGGATCAGGATCTCACATTTATACTAATGTGTAGGGTCTAAAAAGAAGTAGATCATTGGCTAGAGGCGAAGTGGACCTACGAGTTAGTAATGGAGCAAGAGTTGCTGCTTTAGTTGTAGGGACATATAAGTTAACTTTGCCTAGTGGACTTGTTTTAAATTTAGAAAATTGTTATTATATGCCTACTATGAGTAGGAATATTATTTCTGTTTCTTGTTTGGACAAGAAAGGATTTGAATTTATTATTAAGAATAATAAATGCAATATTTATCATGATAACTTTTTCTATGGATTTGCTCCTCGCACTAGTGGTCTTTATGTTCTAAATGTTGAAGACACTAATGAAAAGTCAATCTATAACATTGATACAAAGAAGTTAAATCTAATGATTTAAACACTACCTATCCCTGGCATTGTCATTTAGGCCATATAAATGAGAAACACATTTCAAAGCTTCACCAAAATGGGCTTTTGAATTCATTTGATTGTGAATCATTTAAAATAAGTGAATCTTGTTTGCTAGGAAAAATGACTAAAATACCTTTTACTAGAAAAGGTGAGAGAGCTAATAATTTATTAGGCCTTATACATTTAGATGTATGTGGGCCATTAAACTTAATTGCTAGACGAGGTTTCTAGTACTTCATCTCTTTCATAGATGATTTCAGTAGATATGGCTAAGTCTATCCAATGAAACATAAATCTAAATCTTTTGAAAAGTTCAAAGTTTTCAAGAATGAAGTACAAAACCAACTTGGTAAAAATATTAAAACACTAAGATATGATCGAGGTGGTGAATATTTAAGCCAAGAATTTGTAGATCATCTAAGAGATTGTGGGATTATTTCATAAATGACTCCTCCAAGTACACCATAATTAAATGGTGTGTCTGAACGAAAAAATTAAACTTTATTGGATATGGTTCGATCAATGATGAGTCAATCTAATCTTCCAATCTCTTTTTAGGGATATGCTTTAGAAACTACTGCATTTATTTTAAATAAAGTTCCAACAAAGGCAGTTGGAAAAACTCCCAATTTGTCTTTTCTTAAGATTTGGGGTTGTGATGCTTATATGAAGTGCCAAATCTCAAATAAACTAGTACCCAAATCTGATAAATGCCTTTTTATAGGATATCCTAAAGAAACTAAAGGATATTATTTTTACAATGCTTCTGAGAACAAAGTGTTTCTTGCTGTATTTTTAGAAAAAGAATTTATTTCCAAAGGATATAGTGGGAGCACAGTCCAACTTGAAGAAATTCAAGACCCACAAAATAGCATTGTACCAATTATGGAACTGCAGCTGGATCAACAAGTAACTGTTGGACCTATATAAGTACTAGAAGGCCTAAGGAGGTCTAGTAGGACACATCAAATCCTAATGAGATATGGATTTCTCATAACTAATGATAATGATATGTTGATTGTGGATCAAAGTGAGCCCACATCCTATCAAGAGGCCATAAATAGTCCTGACTCTAAGAAATGGCTAGAAGCCATGAAATTAGAAATGCAATCCATGTATGATAATCAAGTTTGGACCTTGATTGACCCAATTGATGGCTTAAAAACTATTGGATGCAAATGAGTTTTTAAAAAGAAAACAGACATGGATGGCAATGTGCATACCTTTAAGGCAAGACTGGTTACAAGGGGTTTCAAACAAACACATGGTATAGACTATGACGAAACCCTTTCACCAGTTGCTATGCTGAAATCTATTCGAATTCTCCTTGTTAAAGCTACATACTATGATTATGAGATATGGCAAATGGATGTCAAAACAACTTTTCTTAACGGAAACCTACTTAAGGATGTGTACATGACACAGTAGAGGGTTTTGTCAATCTTGAGAATTCTGGAAAGGTATATAAGCTTCAAAAGTCCATTTATGGATTGAAGCAAGCATCTCAGAGTTGGAATCTTCGTTTTAATGAAGCAGTCAAAGATTTTGGCTTCATTAAGAATGAAGATGAACCTTGTGTTTATAAGAAAGTTAGTGGGAGCGCAATTGTGTTTTTAGTGTTGTATGTTGATGACATACTACTCATTCGAAATGATATCCCTATTTTACAAAATGTTAAATCATGGCTAGGGAATTATTTTTCAATGAAAGACTTGGGTGAAGTCGCTTATATATTAGGCATCAAGATCTATAGAGATAAATCTAAAAGGCTTATTGGCCTAACTTATAGCACTTACATTGATAAGGTATTAAATAGGTTTAGCATGCAAGACTCTAAGAGAGGATTCTTGCCAATGTCACATGGCATTAATCTTAGTAAGACTCAGTGTCCTATGACACAAGATGAGCAAGATTGCATGAGTAAGATTCCATATGCTTATGCTATTAGATCTATCATGTATGCAATGATATGTACTCGACCTGATGTTTCATATGGCTTAAGCACAACGAGTAAATACCAGTTAGACCCAAGTAAAAGTCATTGGACAATAATTAAAAATATCCTTAAGTACTTGAGAAGACCTAAGGATGCATTTTTACTGTATGGTGGTAAGGAAGATGAGCTAGTTGTAAATGGTTACACGGATGCTAGCTTCTAAACTGACAAGGATGATTTTTGAACATAATCAGGTTATGTGTTTTGTTTGAATGGAGGTGCAATAAGCTAGAGGAGTTCTAAGAAAGACATAATTAATGATTCTATAATAAAAGCTGAGTATATAGCTACTTTAGAAGCAGCTAAGGATGTTATTTGGATCAAGAAGTTCATAACTAGACCAGGTGTTATTCCTAGTATATCAGATCCAGTGAACTTATATTGTGATAATAATGGAGCTATAGCTCAAGCTAAGGAGCCCATATCACATCAGAGATCCAAACACATACTCAGACGTTATCATCTCATTCGAGAAATCATTGAGAGAAGAGATGTGAAGATTTGCAGAGTACCCACAAATGATAATGTTGCTGATCCACTAACTAGGCCTCTTCCACAACCTAATTATGAGAGTCATACTAGGTCCATGGGTAAGAGTTTTAATATAGATTGGGCCTAGTGCAAGTGGGAGATTATTAGTGATATGCTCTAGGTCAATCATGTATGACCATGTTTTGACTTTATCATTTTATTTAATAAAGAGGCATTTTTCATTATCATTTTGTTTTATGATAATTACTTGAATAGTTAATTCTTACTAAGGTCATTAAGTATGTGACTTGATAATAAAACCTTTAGATTAAATATGAGTTCTATTTAAATTATCCCTAGTCATAACAATATGTTATGGCTAGTATAATGTTGATTGATGATTATGTTTTACTAATCATGAATATGAGATATTAAGTCAACTCATAGGTACTTATTTGGGAAATAATGCTCTTGATTGACCCATCATGAGAATACTACATAGATAATTTTCATAAGTAATTCTCATTATAATAATATTGATTTAGTCCTTTGACCTTGAAATCATCATGGATTTCTACATAACTATTATATATTTTGACACAATCTAACATTGTCTTTAATAAGATGATTAAATAGATTGTTGTGATTGAAAAGGAATTTTTCCCTCATTTAATCTGAGTAAGATATCTATGGGCCCCTTGATAAGATAGACTGAGGAAAATGTATGGCCATGCTAAAGTGAATTGACAAAGAGTTATCATTCTTAGTCTACTTAGAGTCAAGAAATAATATGATTGAATTATATAAGGATGACAAAAACTATGCCTTATATTCAATCAATATATCATGTGACAAAGGGATTACAATATTTATTATAAGTTAGGTTATGTCGGATTATTGACTTCACATGACTTGGGTAGTCATAATGTCTTGTTAGAGGCCACTTATGACTTGTAGGCCTAAATAGAGAATTAAGGCCCACTGCTAATATCATGTGAACCTACAGGGTCACACACTTAGAACAAGCCCAAAAATGAATATGGTTTTGATAAGCCCAAATATGCTCTGTGAAAATAAATAAATAGTTTATTTATTTAAGGTAAAGGGTATCTTAAATAAATGGGATATTATATCTAATTTAATTTTAAATAAAATCAAAATAATAATAATTGAGAATTTATCAAAAGTTGTTTTGGTAAGTGAAACCCTAATTAGAGGTCTACAAATATGTTATATTCTCTAGGGTTTCACTAACTCAATTATTAGCCACCAAAATTTGTTTTTCTCTTCCTAGAAAAACACACACACATAGTGTTTTTGTTCTTGATTTCTGAGAAATCAAGAGAAGCGCTAGCATAAAAATTTGTCATTTTAATCAAGGGTTGTTCATATGGATGCTTGTGGAGGATGGATTCTTTCGGAGATGTCTTGATCCGAACTACCAAAATCAAAGGCTCGAGGTAAGGTGTCACCGGAGTGAACCTCCTCTTTACCTTCCAACAGTCTTGCCTCTTTTGTGTTTATGGTAAGATTTGAAAACCCTATTTTTAAATCAATTAATCGAATTACTTGTATCCAGGTTAGGTTTTATGGTTAAAAGTTTAATTTCCACTGCGTTTTTGAATCACAAAACCCAACAATACCCTCTAAGTGGTAAAGAACTCTAAAAAGCATTGTTGTGAACTCCCTATAATAGTACACTAGTACTGGCTAGAGGAGACAAGAATCTACAAAAGCAAGCAAATAAGTCAACCACTACTCACTAAATAAATAAAACATAGGTAAGAATAAATGGAGAACATGAACATGAGTACCATCAGTAGGAGCAACACTCGATTGAGGAAAGCCAGGTCTAGGCAAATCGAAGCTCACTGCTCTACTAAGGATATCCATCCCAAGCAAAGACAAAGACGACTGAACCATCAAATCCCTAAGGATAGTGCTATTAGAAGCCACGCCACTACCATGAGTAGTTGCTTTAGTGCAGAGCATGCCCTTACCCTCCTCAAAATAAGAACCAGATCTCCTCTGACATTGTTATAGATAAGTTCTCATAACTCATGTCAATTACAATTTATTACTAATAAAGTTTGCTACATGCTTGCACTAAAACATGAATAAAAGCTTATCGGATCAAAAGAAACAACTCTCAATAGCCAGCGTGATGGCCTAATCCTCAAACCCGAGGGATGAGATCCATTAGCCTAATAAGGTGGAGGTGAAGGAAAGGTCCCACTAGTTATGACATCAATTAGTTGAGGGATCAATATATTAGTATAAGGCAAACCCACACTCTCCAAGAGGCTTTCAAAGGGGAACCCATCATAACAGTAGTGAGATTATTACTGTAGAGCTTATAGCCCTAGAACATATCCCTAGGGGGAGGGACAGGAACTCTCCTCATGTATGGGCTATCCTATAAACGATGGACTTGCTCGCCCAAATATCATACCTTACCAATAAGGCTAGAGAGCAACACTTATCTCTCTGTCAACTGCCATATAGCCACCATCTCAACTGTTTAATGAGATCTCGCCACCCACAAGCAAAGAAAGATCTACTCAAAGGGCAATAATAAATGAACGACACCTAAGAAAAGAAGAACCAACAAAATAAGAATTAGACATACCTGATTAGGGGATAGCCTCATCATATGGTCCCAAGCTATCGTACAATCCTCAATCAAATTAGTAGTTTTCTGGATCTAGCAAGAATAATAAGGGAAGCCATCCTCCTGGAAATGCTTAGTGGATGGATGAAGGAGAATCCCAAACTCATATGCTTATATCTGTCAAAATTAGAGGGTCAGAGGAACTAAAAGTAAAAGAATAAAAAATAGAACTCCTACTCACATCCAGCATGAACAAGCATCCGTAGATCCTTGAGCCACCTCTGCATGCTGCATCAAGTCCTGAGTACATATGAGCAATGGCAGTAGTACCCTAGCAATAGCCTGGCAAGCCATCCAGATCTCTCAAGATGGGCAGTAATCGTAGATCACTTGTAATCCAAGGGTTTGGGAACATAACAGCACTCATCAAATAGAAGAAAAAGCAGTAAGCCAGTTGCTCTGCTAAAACAAGACCATCGTCATACAAAGCCCACATGGAAGAAACAAACTCTGTGTATTGAGCGAGATATGAGCAACCAGACTTCATAAAAGTGACTACCCTGAGCAAATCCATTATGAGGAGCCTTCTTGTAATAGTAATGGAACACTCCTCCTTACTAAAAGGAATAGGCTCTCTAGAAAAGCTTAAGCCCATGATGGTAGCAATATCCAAGGGGGTAAAAGTCATCTCCCCGACAGGCAAATGGAAAGTATGCATTATGTCCATCAACCGCTCTATTAATGCATATATAGTAATCTGACTCAATGCATATGAGTCATAAGATAATGCAGCAATCACCCCATTAAAGCCCTTCTCAGTAACTATTTACTTCACACACATTAGGAGACCCTAATAGTACATGCTAACCCTGTTAAAACTACCAGGCAGCACAGTGACATACCTACGAGGCTACAAACAATAGGTACGCTATCAAACATTTCCACAACTACTAAAACTAACACATCTCTCTCTCTTTCACTAAACAGGATCTAAATAATAAAGACAAAAAAGAAAAGCATTACGGTAAGCAAGACAATCATAAAATGAAAATAAAGTAAGAGCTATCAGCCATAAGCATTCACAAAAAGCTAGACAAGATAGTTATAGCCAGAGCTATAGAGCTACAACTATAATAAACAATAAAATAGTTGACGAACAAGCTTGAAAAAATAAAGGCAAAGAGGGACCTAACCCACAACAATGACGCACCTAAGAGTGAGTCTCCAAGATATGAATAATAAAGATCAAATCTCCTAAAAAAAACCTGAATAGCTGAGAACTCTGAGCACCAAATGTGCTAGTCCTTGGTGTGAACGTCCTAACTCCAATAGCCTTTATAAAGCCACCCTTAAGATTAGTATCAACATTAATAAAAATGTCCTCCATACCCTCAGGAATTTTGGAAAATTCCATCTTACACATAAGAAAATGGAAGAGCATATAACACTCAAAACATAAAAAAAAAGGGTCAAGAAAAGTTAGAAAACACTCAAAAAAGTTCAGACGAAGCCTCCTAAGACCTCCAAAAACAACCGTTTAAATAAGCCTAGAGCACAATCATGCACTCTTCTATGGTTTTATGTGCACTTTGAGACTTTGCACACTCATTTCTACAGTCTTAAACTTCCATGTAAGCATAAGACATGCACCAAACTCATACAAAAATACACTGATAAAGACTCCATCTATCTAAAGACATTACGTGTGCACCACTTTCTTTCGAAAACCTAACATCTTACAAAAGAAAAAGAGCAAGTAAAATTCACTATAAGGATATCTTACTCTAAATCATCAAAATAACATCCTCAACTGACAAATCACTGCATCATTATTGCATCACTACTGCATCATTACTGTATCATCACTACTCCCTCATTCATTGCTTAAAATCATTCGCACTGCTTGGAAGCATCTTCTCATTGCTTAGAATCATTCACATTGCTTAGAAGCACTTTCACTACTTAGAAGCATCTTCTCATTACTTAGAAGCATTCACATTACTTATAAGTACTTTCACTACTTAGAAGCATCTTCTCATTGCTTAGAAGTATCTTCACATTGCTTGGAAGTACTTTCACTGCTTAAAAGCACTCACTCATGCTTAAGAGCACTCTTACATTGCTTAAAAGCACTTTCACTACTTAGATCCATCTCCTCACAGCTTAAAAGCATCCTCACATTGCTTAGAAGCACTTTCACTACTTCGAAGCATCTTCTCATTGACACTACTTAGGAGCATTCTCATTTGCTTAGTAGCATCTCCATTGCGTGTGACACCTAAGAAGGTTATAGTCGCATGTTCATTTAACATGACACTTAAGAAGGTTATAGTTGCATGTTCATTTCACATGACACCTAAGAATGTTATAGTCATATCTCCATTTCGTGTGACACTTAAGGAGGTTATAGTTACATGTTCATTTCATGTGACACATAAGAAGGTTATAATCGCATGTTCATTCGTGTGACACCTAAAAAGGTTATAGTCACATCTTACTTTGCTTAGTAGCATCCTTATTTGCATAAAACCTAAAAAGGTTATAGGCTCATTTGGATTTTGTTTAGTACCATCTTCATTTGTGTGACACCTAAAAAGGTCATAGTCACACACGCATACTGCTACACTTTACATTAGTCACAGGCTTGCGTATGTCCCAAAATAACACCTTGGATGATGACAAAGTCACAAAATACATTTTTTGCATCTTTGCATTTACTTCACATGTATTGACACTGGTGCTAGGTGGCTATGCAACACACATGAAGCAGGGGGCAATTGTCAAACCTTAAATTTGATGGTCCCCAAAAAGGTCCAATAATGAAATAAATCCCCAAGATGACTAGAGTTTGCTCATTCATAACACCTCTAAAGTGTGTAATTTTAAAACACTTAATCGACCCCACCGGTGTGCAAAGTTGATCATCGATCCATTAAGTTGTGCTCCATCCTTATGAAATATGAATTATCATAATAATGAGGTTCATTTTAAGAAAGCTCCACTTATAATACTCAGCTCATTGGCTAGTGTGCATTTCATTAGACAAGGACTTGGCTTCATGAAAAAAAAAATCAATTATGATAAAATAAACTTCAGAAACACATCTAAAGGGCTCCAAAACCTCTAGAAGTGGTCCTAGAATGGTCTAACACAACCTAAGCATCATTATGTATCACTCAAAAGTTAATGTAAACACCCCTAAGTTTCATGTGCTAAAATCGAGGCTAAATTTTGCAAAACAGACTTTGGAAATGTGTCTAGAAAGCCTAAAAACCCTAGGAACCAACCTCATAACAACACGTGTAAAAACTCAAGAAGAGCGCATAGAGCATCGAAGTGCATGTGGAAATGCACACTATGTGTGGCCACGTGCACTTGGCGTCGCCACACTAAAAAAGACCTCCTTATATGTGCGTGACCATGCCTACACCACCCCATTCTACATATTTTTTCCTATACTCCCCATTTTGGGGGGGAGCAAGTAGAAACACACACACTCAAAAATCAATCAGATCAAAGGCACTGTAAACCCCTTTCTAGACAGTGTTTGCTTTCCCAAAACCTTTATCTTAGATTGTTATATCCTTTTTCCACCAAACCAAGCCTCATCTTTGTTAAAGCATGCTTCAAAGGTATACAATCTAGCATCATTTTGTTGTCATTTTGAACCCCTCAACGAGGAAAGTTTAATAATCTCTCAAAGCTAAAGCTTCAAAGCACACATAAGCTTAGTCAAGTTTGAGGACATACAATCATTTTAGCACATTTATTTTATCTCATTGCATTTTATTTTATTGTCGCCAGCATTTGGGAATACTGTTATGCTTGCATGATAAGACTAGTAATCTTGAATGTTGCATGAATAATATATTCATGATTATGCTCATTTCATATCATCATTATGCATCCTCTACTTCTAAAATCATGAAATCATATTATAAATACCAATAATGTGAAAAGTCCATATCCTAGAATAAAGCCATCATGCTCTCGGTCCAATGATGACCTCATGCATCCTTTATATTGTCATCATACATCATCATAATCACTGTAAGCATGATCATCCCATCATTCATCGAACAAGATATGTAAATGATTATATTATTCCTGTAAATCTATCATACTAAATTTATCTTTTTGCAATCTTTCCTTTTTTTTCATATGTATTTTATCAAGAAAATAATGTGCTAAAATTTTTAGCTTTATTATTTTATACTATCTAATTTATTGTGTGAATGCTATACAAACTATCATTACCAAAACTAGGGTGTTACAATAGCTATACATTGAATATTGTATAATGAGAAATATATGCGATCCTCAAAACCTGGAAATCTCTCCTGGGACAATACTCGTTGAGTGACCCGATGTTGTCCTTTTCTTTTCCTGATTTTCCAAAAATTGGGTGGTGACTCCATAAAATCAAAAGTGTCTTATCCCCCCGAGACCAATCATTTGTCCCTATTCGGTAAAGTTTCCATGTTCCTCAGAAATGGAAAAAACCTGCACAATGTCCCATGAAAACATACCATTACCCAAAAGCGGGCAAGGTCGTTCATAGTGATACTTGCAAAAGCATCATCTTGGCAACCTCAAGGGACTAAATAGGAGTCTTAGGCTCCTTAGACTCCATATTCTCATTTAGAGTATCATCTGGAATATCACCTAGAGTCTCAATAAAAGGAAAACTTGCTCCCATGAATTGTAAAAGCAAAAGATAGTTAATAATATGAAGATTAGTAAAAGATAATTATACCTTATATGGATTAATAAGAATCAACACCAACAGATGCTCGTTACTATACCTTTAATAGCTATGAGAATGCTCAAGCAAAGATAGGTCATTGAATCCCTAGAGAGCGTCTCTCAACTACTTACCAATCAAAGCAAAACTCCATAATGTCAAGACTAGTATAGGGTATGGAATGCAATAATGAGGAGGTCAAACATGCTAGTGATATACACGCTTAACCCTAAAAGGGGAAGGATGCACTCGAAACTTGAAATGAATGCACTTTGAAAAATTATTTGATCATGAAATAAGATGTTTAACTCCTAAACCTTTTCTATAGGAGATATCAAAAAGAGGAATGAAGTCCTCTACCATAACATCAAAGTAATGACAGAAAGACCAAATTCATCCCTAAGTCATGGCCATAATGATAGAGTATCACGACCTGTGTGATAAAAGACATCATCATCACAATCAAAAGGGGGAAATAAAAGAGAATGAAGAAGGAGAAAGGAACCAAAATAATAGTAAAAATGAGTAAGAAGGAAAACACCAATCGCTCATCAGAATATCACCCTACATAATAAAAAACTTGCCAAACACTTATCAAAATAATCAAGGGAAGTAACAGAGCTCTATTTCCTTAAATTTATAATCAAGTATAATCTTAATAATAAAATCCATAAATTGAAAGTAAATTCATCCACTTCATAAGATCATGTGCAAAAATTTATCTCATGAACTTTAATTTTAATGACTTTCTTTTGTTAGCCTCATAGAATTCAGATGTTTAGTTAACAACTTTGTGCTAAAAGTTTACAAACTCTAATCAATCTAGTGCTTGCTTTACACCCAGATAAGGGGAAGAACGTGAAAAAATAAAATATATAGACTCATAGTATAAATTGCTTGAATTTTAGAGTATCATTTCAGTCTTTTAAATGATAAATATGCATAGAATCTACTCCAATGCTCATAAATGAGTATAAGTACAAGATCCCTTGACGATATCCATGCTAATTAATATGAAAAAAGTAGGGGAATACTAAGAGGATAATTAAAATAAGAGCAAATATAATGTATTCTAATGCTCATAAATGAGTAAGAGTATCAACATGAACCTCTGGTGGTATCCACGCTGAGTAATACGAGAAAGGCGAGGGAATACTAAAGGAGGACCACATCAAAAAGCTACTCTATTTACTCCAATGCTCTGTAAAAGTATGAATATCCAAACGACCTTTCTAACAATATCCACGCTAAGTAGTACAAGAAAGGCAGGGGAATACTAAAAAAGGACCACGCCAAAAGTTGCTCTATTTACTCTAATGATCTATAAAAGTATGAGTATCCAAAATACCTTTCCAATGGTATTCATGCCCAATAATATAAAAAAGGTGGGGGAATACCTAGATAATGAAGAAAAGCATAAAAAATAACTCAAAAACTATTTTAATACTTTGAATTCGATATGTACATTCTCAAATTCCATGATTTTTATTTAGCAAATTCTCTCCAAAATTAGGTGTGTAAGTAAGCTCTTCACTTGGTAAATAATATGCTCTCAACATAAAATGCTTAATGATACCTTTAACTTTTGCAAATTGCAAATAAATGATAGTCATGAAAATAAAAAAAATTAGTGAGATTTGTTGAGTGCACGCTATCTCATGATAAAGTGATGAATTTTCTTATAAATTTTTTTTAAAAAAAAGTACCTTTAATAATCATCATGTTGAACTAACTTTAACAAGTCTTTAGGAACAACAGGTTTAGAAGAAAAAGATAAATCCAACATATGGAACCAGCAGTAGCACTATCAACTCAATTAAAGTTAGTAAGCAACAAAGGCAGTTGATTAGAGTAAATTATCAAAATTAAAAGACAATCAGTAAAACTTCCAATCAATCAGCATAATTGATTAACACAAAATCTTAAAATCACAGTCAACATGAAATTCCAATTTGATTTCTGTATTTTGCATACACAACACAAATTTTAGATTCACTTTGTTATATGTTATATAGTAGTCATAACGCAAATTTCAAAATCACTTAGTTATATGCTATATAGTAGCTATAACTTAAATTTTCAAACTCACGATTTGTTAGATGCTACATAGCAGTTATAACATATTTTCATTGAACATTTCATAAGAAATATAACAAAACTCTCAATCACAATTACTAGACATTCTACATGAACTATATTATAATTAGTTAGACACTACACAGTAGTTATAACATATTTTCGCTAAACATTTCATAGGAAATATAGAGAAAATTTCAATCACAGTTACTAGACATTCCACATGAACTATAGTACAATCAGATAAACACTACATAGTACTTATAACATATTTTCGCTAAACATCCCTTAGGGAATATAGTGAAAATCATAATCACTAAACATCCCACAGGGAATATAGTGAAAATCACAATCACTAGATGTCCCATAAGGAATATAGTGAAGATCACAATCACTAGACATCCCATAAGGAATATAGTGAAAATCACGATCATTAAATGTTCCATATTGAATATAGTGAAAATCACAATGACTAGGCATCCCATAAGGAGCATCGTGAAAATCACGATCACAATCACTAAGCGTCCCACACATCATTAGATGTTCCATAGGGAATATTGTGAAAATCACACCACTAAATGTCCCATAGGGAATATAGTTAAAATCACAGTTACTTGCTAAATGTCCCACGAGGAATATAACAGAAACTTATCACTCGTTAAACATCCTATAAGGAATATAGCAAAATACACAAAACATAGTATTAACTGTTATTCATTGAACACAGTGATAGCATCACCGCTATATATTCCACTAGAACTATAGTTTGTTTTCAAAATACACTGAACACGGTGTCAACTGCTATTCACTGAACACAGTGTCAACTACTATTCACTAAACACAGTGATAGCGTCACCACTATATGTTCTATTGGAACTATAGTTTTTTTTCAAAATATACTGAACACAGTGTCAATTGTTATTCAATGAACACAGTGATAGCATCGCCACTATATGTTCCACCAGAACTATAGTCTATTTTCAAATACATTGAACAAAGTGTCAACAACTATTCACTGAACACAGTGATAGCCTCATCGCAATATATTCCATAGAAACTATACTATGTTTTCAAAATGCACTAAACATAATGTCAATCGATATTCATTAAACACAGTGATCGCATCATAACTACAAATTCCACAAGAATTCTAGCATTCCTTAAATCGCATTCAACACTGCATAGTGTCATGCATAGTCATAGCACACAGGTAAGTGTTCTGACTTTTTATTTATAAATTGTGTGTTTATTAGTTTTGTCGCAATTTGTCAAGCAAAAAGTGATAAAGGGGGGCACTTGTAAACTTAGTTATTTGATAATTTGTTAAGCTAATAATGAAAGTTGATAATAAAATTATATTTATTGGATCTAATTTATTTGTTTTGAACTAAATTATAAATTATTTTGGGACCTATTTTAAATTTGTTTATTTATTTATTTTAATTATTTTTTCTAAATAAATTTTCAAAAAAAAAAAAAGGAATATCTCAAAAACAAATTAAAATAAAAAATTAAAAATAAAAAATAAAAAGATTGTTGGCCAAAATACCCGAAAGTGGCCAAAATACCAATGGACAACCATGATTGGCCAAAGGGATTTTTAAATAGCCAAATTGGCCATTTGCATTTTCATTTCCATCGAAAATGTAGATTTCGAAAATCCATTCGATTGAAAATCCACACTTCCAATGGCACTCCGTAATTTTTTTAATTTAATTTATTTATGTGTTTATCCTTACTTTTATTGGTTGTTATTTTTATTTTATTATATAAATATATTGATAAAATTATTTTTTATTAGATAAATAAAAAAATTATTTGATTTTTATCTTGAACCTAACATAGGGTTACAGGACTAGGTTTCTAAATATTTGTCATTTTCTTTTCACAAGAAAAGAGGGGCCCCTGGGGGTTTTATTATTTTTCATCTACTCTCTCTAATTCTTAGCCATGAGCCACAATACACCCACTAGAATTTGTCTTTATGTATTTTTCTTTAGTTCTTTGCCAAACAAGCATATCAAATAAACTAAAATCATAGACAAACACAACAAAAGGCACAAGCTTTCATCAACAGTGATCATCCTTCTAAGGGAAATCAATGTTACATCTCATTCTCAATTCTTCTTCTTCTTCTTCTTTTATTTTGATTTTGATTTTATTTTTATATTTAATTATTATTATTATTATTTAATCATTCATTGACTAATTTTTTTATTTTTTATTTTTATTCTCTTAATAGATTGGGTGACATGAACACTATGGAGAACAAAATCAATGGAGAACCCATGAAGATCCATGGAATGCCATGGATATGCCTCAGTATCATTTGAATATAGATTAGGGTTTTAATTTAACTTTATTTATTTTTATTATTTCCATGTTTTTTTATTGGTTTGTATTTTTATTATGTGCCTGTATTTATTATTTTATTTATTTTTGCAGTTGGTTGTAATAACCCAAATAGTGGGAAATAGTGAACATTTTATTTTCTATCATTAAAATTAATTACTAAATTAGGTATATTCGGTAAAACCTTAATAAAATCAATGGTGGCTGTAAATTAATATTAGGTTGCATGAAATCAAATTAGAGTTCTTTAGAAAAATATAACTTTAATTGCTTATTTGATTTCTTATTTGGTTGTTTTCTTTATTTTTTTTATTTTTTTAGATTTTTTATTTATTTTTATTCATTTTGGACTCCAAGCCCACGATAGGTCCAACTCACTAATAAAATAGGCTTTTAAAATTAGATTTTAGGTTTTAATTAATTTTAAAATTAATTTAGGCCCATTTTTTATTAATTTTAGATTTTTACGCCCATTCTAGTTTAATTAAAATTAATTTAGACATAGCTAAGCCCATAAAACATTTTTTTAAAATAAATAGATTTAGACTCATTTTTCACGTAAATTAAAATTAATTCGAACTAGACCCATTAATTCAAACCCAATCTAACTCATTTCCATTAAAATTAATAGACTTAGGCTCATTTCTTTAGAATTATAAAAATAGACTTAGTTCACTACTTTAATTAAAATGTAGGCCCACATTTAGTTCCAATTCACTTGTAAATAAAATATAGACTTAGATAACCTAATTAAAATTAACATAGTTTAGACTAATTTAGGGACGTCTTATTACATGAATGCAATTTTTATGTGTCATTTCATGACTAGTTGTCTTAGGTTGGATGAATGATAATTAGGGTTTAAAATGAAATTGTATGTAATTAGAGAATAAAGTAATAATTCGTAAACTAATTCTAAATGAATACAAAACTAAGAGAAGTTGGTGTTCCGTATCCAAAATCTCCTGGTTTGTCACGACCCAAAACAGGGGCCATGACCGGCGCTAGGGAACAGGAATTCTTTCAAATCCGGAACCCGTAGCAAGCATAAAAATAAAATAAAACATGCAATAATAATAATAACAATATCAAATGCAGCGAAAATGAAAATCATAAATATCATAATATTATTTTCACCAACTGGATTTAAGTCAAATCTCATCTCATATATATAAAAATCTTTTAATACAAATCCAGTTCAATAATACAATATCTCACATAAATAAAATACATAAAATCCCACAATTAATTTACAACTACTGCAGTGTCTAGATTATAAAAATAAGACTCAAGTAAGCAGTTTACACAAAGAAGCCAGGGTGGAAGAAATCCGGCATACAGGCTTGCTACTGAGGTCTGAAGATGTTGACTCTCCTGAAAAATTATCAACGGAGGGGAGTCAAACCTCACTGAGTGAATTACTATAATATATATACATGCATACTAAATGACAATGCATACAGTCAACAGTATATATATATAATATGTATATATACAGGCAAATACACACATATGCAATAAAATCATTTTATATGTTTTTATTAAAATCATCATTTATGAAGGATCAAATAGAACCCTATAATATCGAAACCTCAATCAGTGTTAGACAACACTCTAGCCATGCAGGCTCACTTATTCCAAAATATATCCACTTAATCCATTTAGACAGTAAACTGGCCCCGAGACACTAAGTCAACTGAGCTCCAGCAGTCTGACTGCCAGTGTGATTGGCCCCGAGACACTTGGTCAACCGAGCTCCAGCAATCACACCCCCAAATCATATCTCACACATCAAATAATCATATTCAATCAATATCCACAAATTGTTAGTAATATAGCCTAAATACTATAGGCGTACCGATACGTACTTGGTCCTAGTGCTACCCACTAGGTAGCACGTTCTATCGATATCCTTCATTAATAATTATAAAACATTCATTCACAAATAAATGATGCATGAATTTAAATAAAATAGCAACATAAACCATATATATACTGGAAATATACCAAAAGTAAACCAGGTATATTTCGAGTATATATACGTCAAATCAATCCAATCAAATTATAAATTAAGCTAGAAATATATTTAAAAACATTTTAAATATAATTTATAAACAAAACATGTATATAATTTAATATATACCAAAAGTAAACCAAAAATATACTTAAATACAAATCACGTTATTTATGCATATTTAATCAAAATAAAACATATATTCTAAATCATGCATCCTAAAGCATATATATATAGTATAGTAACTCACAAATTAGTGCGCTCCACGAGATGGGTCCGACGGGCCTGGTCCACTAGCCCTCGGTCTTGGCGCAACTAAACAAACAATAAATAATAGACATCAGAATAAACCTAACAAAAATCCTAGAATTCAATCTAGAATATTTAACACAGAATTGAGATTAGGGTTCGATCGGACATCATGTTTTACGAGAATTCTACCAAAAGTTCAGCAGAACCTCCCCTGTAAAATGGATATCTCTCTACTCAAAGAGTAAAGCCGACCCTACAAAGAAACACACTTCGAAAATAAACACCACATCTCATTCACAACCCTTCGATCGGACTCCAGACTACAATCTACCGATCGGGGTCCACAAACGCAGAACAATTTCAGAAATACCAAAAATACCCTTATAACATAGAAATACATTTTATAGGTAAAAATTACATAATTAACCTTTAAACACATTAAAAACCGATAAAAACTCATTTTATTAGAAAAACCGTATATTATATATATAATTGAAAATAATTCACGAAAAATAGTTTTAATTAGTTAAAATACCATATAATTTGTAGAAATCATTTTTATACCTTAAATAACTATCAAAACCAATTAAATTACATTTTTAGCCAATTTAGGGTAAAAATACCAAAATGCCCTTATATATATAAATATACTAAAATTACTTCAAAAATTCACCAAAAATTATACAATTATTTTCTCAACATATTTATCAATAATATCAATAATTAAACTCAATTAACCAATTAAATTCAATTAAAAACATAATTAATCCTAAT
Organism: Mallotus nudiflorus; assembly: GCA_947683625.1. Taxonomy (NCBI): domain Eukaryota; kingdom Viridiplantae; phylum Streptophyta; class Magnoliopsida; order Malpighiales; family Euphorbiaceae; genus Mallotus; species Mallotus nudiflorus. The sequence continues at coordinate 2,562,820 of CANTUR010000156.1, forward strand.
TTCCCAAAATTACATAAACTTCAATAATTCAAAATAAATACATAGAAATTCATAAAAATTCCAAATAAATTCCTATAATTCATTTCAACACCTAATTTAACCATAAAACACAATTTCATAATTTATTTAATTAATTTCCGAAAATTATAAAATAATATTAAAATATTCAAAAATACCCAAAAATCCAAAAAATCTCCAAAAATTCCAAAAAAAATCATACATGTAGATTAAGCTACTAAGATCAACATTTGTGAAGGGATTTTTCATGAATCAATCAATTCGAAGTTCAAAAAAATCAAAAAACCCTAATATGGCCGAAATGGAAAATTCGAAACCTAAGCAAATCAAGACCATTTTAGCTCAAACCAAAGCTAGAATTACACTCATTGGAGCTCAAGGAGAAGAAAGAGACTGGCGGTATCAAAAATGGTAGCCGGAATCGTGGTCGACGACGAGGAGAGGAAATTTCGGCCAAAATGGGAAAAATGGGTTAGCCGGCGCCGGGGAAGGAGCTGCTGGCGGCGGGGAACGGCTGAGGACGAAGGTGGCAAGCCGAGAGGCACAGCGATGGCAAGGGAACAGCGTGACAGATGGTGGTTGGCGGTGAGGAAGTGGTCGGGCACGGGAAAGGAAGAAGGAAGGAGAAGAAGAGAAGAAAAGAAAAAGAAAATAAAATAAAAAGAAAAAAAATAAAATAAAATAAAAAATAATAATTTTTAATAAAATATTTGAAAAAAATCACATCCACACACTTAATATTTAATATTTTAAAATTTAATATTAATTAAAAATAATTAAATAACAATAAAATAATTAATTAATTAGTAAAATATTAGGGTAATATATTAAACTCTAATTAAATAAATATTTACACGCATAGGCTCCATTTAGTATTTTAAAAATACGCATGAGTTCATGCAAGTCCGAAAATATATTTAATATAATTATTAGTAAATTATTTACATGAAAATTTCCCCGGAAATAGAAGTCTCGGGAAAATTTTACGTAAAGCACTTAAAATAATACACAATAATTAAAATAGATTTTAAATACATATCAATCTCGTAAAAATATCATAATATATATACAAAAATTATTAACACTGCATCTCCCGGTACAGTATAAAAATATTTAAAAACACGGGATATTACATGGTTATAGTGCTAACTTTGTTTCAGAGAATTGAGTTACCACTACCTTCAAATTGCCTCAGTTATTGCCTTGGGTGGCGACTCCTCATCTCCACGTTATGTCTTCATGATATAGTAGTGTGTTATCTAGAGCCTCCAAGCTCAAACAATGTCATGGTTACTACAATCTTAGACACGCATTAAACCCCGTCATCTATAATATGTACAAAACTCAAGTCAAACCGGATTTGTTAGAATCTAATAGACTCTAGATACTGGTGGTTCGCACAAAAAAATTTCTACAAAACTTTACATATATAAAATTCAATTTTCTCATGCTTTGACTTGAAAAAATTATGAATTTCTAGAAGTGAGAATTCAATTGTAGAGATATATATTAAGAATATACTCTTTTTGTAATTTGATCCCTGAAAAAGTGATGATATTTCAGTTGAGTCCATATCCCCTGCTTGCTTGCTTGCTATATAAACATATACCTTGACAGGATATAGAGTGTAAAAAAATTAATCTATATTCAGCAATCAGAACAAAAAAAAAAAAAAAAAAAAAGACCGTGGAAAGCTCTTCTTGCAAGCTTCTATTAACAAGAGGTAACATAATTCAACTTTCTTATCAATAACTGTACGTCCAAATTTATACATCTTATTTATTTTGTAGCACATTTTATATACAATACAACAAATAATTGCATTGTAAAGGAAAGCCAAAGGCAGATACATATGTACATATACCAAGCTATTCTTGAAAATAATGTTTATATATGCAGGTTAGAAGGCAAGGTAGCATTGATAACAGGAGGTGCAAGTGGCATAGGTGAGAGCACTGCCAGGGTCTTTGCCAAGAATGGTGCTAAGGCTGTGATCGTTGATGTTAACTCCGATTTGGGTCACTATATACCTACACAAATTCAATCGGAATTTGCATAACCAGTTTCCTACATTCATTGCAATGTCACTAACGAATCTGATGTCGAAAACGTTGTTACTAAAGCGGTTTCATGGCATGGAATGCTTGACATAATGTTTAACAATGCAAGAATTGGAGGCAGTCCTGATTGCAGCATAAAATCAATTGAACGTGAAAGTTTTAGAAGAGTGATGGACATAAATGTTTATGGTGGATTCTTGGCTGCAAAACATGCCTCAAGAGTGATGATTCCCGAAAAGAAAGGTTGCATTCTGTTCACAGCAAGTGCTGCTTCAGTTATCTGTGGCAGACGACATGCGTACACAGCGTCGAAGCATGCTATTGTTGGGCTAACGAAGAATTTAGCTGTGGAATTAGGAAAGTATGGTATTCGAGTTAATTGTATTTCGCCTGCTTTTGTACAGACTTCTTTGGCCATTAAAGACTTAGGAGTGAACTATGAGGAAGTGGAGAAGGTTGCTTATGAAATGACAAGCATGAAAGCGGTAAAATTGGAGGCTAATGATGTAGCTCAAGCAGCTATATACCTTGCAAGTGATGAGACTAAATTTGTTAATGGGATCAATCTTATGGTTGATGGAACTGCAAGTTTGCCAAAGATGTAACTGGCAAAATTTTATTTCTACTTATGAGTGTGCTAAAACAAAGGAATGTTTTTAAAAAAATTTTCAAAATCGGATTAGTATATTTTTCAAGATTTAAAAATAATAATATATGGATTAGTTGGCAAGAGACTCTGTCTCAGGTTCAAATCCTAGGTATGCAATTACTTTTAAACTCTTGAGGTAGACTTTTACCGTCCTTCCAATGTCAAATCCGGATTAGTCAGGTCCTTCGTGATACCGATAGTCTTGTACCAAAAAAAATAATACTGTGTAATCACATCTAAAACTATTTTATTGTTTTTATTTATTTTATGAAATTCTCATAATTTTCTTCTTATTTTTGGAAAATTCTCATAATTTTCTTCCTATGTACAGAATTTTCTCATGGTTTGATTTTGAAAAATAATTAATTTGTAGAATTGAGTTTTCAATTGTAGAGACAATTGTTTTTGTTAAAAGCTCCTGAATACTAAGTAATTATAGAAAGTTCTTAGTAGCCGGAATGGCAGACCTCTAAATACACACATAAACACTACTAAACAAATCTTCGTAATTAAAAATCCTAAGTTAACGTAAGTACATTTCATATGCTTCAGGGGTAATGATTCCAAAGAAGAAAGCATGTATTCTTTATAATAAAGAAAGCATGTAAGTCTTTATAATAGAGGTGTGCCACACTTACTCAGCATCAAAACATATTGTCATGATATTTAGTTGGATATACTGTTATTAATTTATAAAATTAATTTTCATAAAAAAATCAGAATTGTCTTTTAATTATCGACAGTTTAAATTTATAATTTGTTTAGAAATATTGATTAAATAATCGGCCAAAAATTTTTGATTTTGAATCTTCAAGAAGCCCAGAAAAACAATGCACCTACTAATTTATAGCAGGCCATATTGACTGCAAGATACCGTTTTAAAAAAAGTCCTTGATGAATTGATGGGGATGTTAACTTCTTATATTAACTGATGGCTATTTATTTCCATTAAATTCATCTTAACCTGCTTCAAATAATTTTTATCTCAAAATTCTTTAACTATTTCAACAATAGAGGGCATGACACTCTTATAAAAAAAAAATAGATATTTTTATCGAAAAATGGAATTAATTAAACTTTTATTTTTATTTTATGGACTATAATGGTAATGGAAAGTTTTTTTCAAGGACCGAAATTAAATGTTTGGAAACAAAGTCAAGGGTATATAAGAAAATTCTCTTATCATGTACAACACTATTTATATAGCTATTATAGCTTTGCTATCGAAATTAAAATGCGACAAAATCTTGAACTCATTTTCATTTTATTTGTTAATTGTGGACTTTTCTTAATATATTATAGGATCAGTCTCAGATTTATAAATCACTATCAAAAAAATTATTATTATTATTATTTTTCCTGTGAAGTTATTTTAATCAATTTTTTAGATGACAAGAAAATAACTTAGAAAATTTTTGAAACTTTTGTTATTTAACATTTGAAGTATCCGAAAGTCATAACATCCGACTATCTAATATTTTGATTAATTGAGAGTTAGTCAATAGCCAGCCAACAAATTACTGTTGAGTGTTGTTGACTAAATTTGCTCCCTCTTTCCAACTTATATTAAATTTACATCATGAACAAAATAATAAAAAAGAAGTCAGGCCACTGTGACAAGGGGGTGAGTCTTGTCTTCTTAGTGTCGAAAGGAGTGGCAGCCTTGTGAGATTGCAGGTTGACGATTAGAGCTTAGAAACCTTGTATGCCCATATTTCCATTGAAGATGAGGAATAAGGAGGCCTGATGGTCAAAGGCAATGGTGGAAAAATATAAAAGAAATTATTAAAAAAAGGTAAAAAATTATAAAATTTATTAAAACGTAATGGAAAAAATATAAAGTGAAAAAAGAAATGGATGAAAATTTTAAAAATTAAGAGTATATGTTCCTTTCACAATTTCATCCATATCCCCTACTTGCCTACTATATAAACACATTCTTGGATAGGATACAAAGCACGAAAAAATTAATCTATTTTCATCGATCAGACCAAAAAGAGAACATGGAAGGCTCTTCCTCGCGATCTCCTATTTAGAAGAGGTAACATAATTCAACTTTCTTATCAACACCTGTACGTAGCGCATTTTATATAAACAAATAATTGCATTGTAAAGCAAAGCCAAAGCTAGATACATATGTATACCAAGCTATTATTGAAAACATTATTTATATATGCTGATTAGAAGGCAAGGTAGCATTGATAATAGGAGGTGCAAGTGGCATAGGCAAGAGCACTACGAGGCTCTTTGCCAAGAATGGTGTTAAGGTTGAGATCGTAGATGTTAATTCTAATTTGGATCACTCTGTAGCCACACACATTCAATCAGAATTCGGACAACCAGTTTCCTACATTCATTGCGATGTCACTAATGAATCTAATGTCGAAAACACTGGTAATACGGTGGTTTCATTCCATGGAAAACTTGACATAATGTTCGACAATGCAAGCATTGGAGGCATTCCTGATTTAAACGTAGAATTAATTGAACATGAAAGTTTCAACAGAGTGATGGATTTAAATGTTTGTGGTGGATTCTTAGGTTCAAAACATGCCTAAAGAGTGATGATTCCTAAAAAGGAAGGTTGCATCCTGTTCACAACAAGTGCTGCTTCAGTCATCTGTGTCGGACAACATGATACAGCGTCGAAGCATGCTGTTGTTGGGCTAACAAAGAACATAGCTGTGGAACTGGGGGAGTATGGTAGTAGAGTTAATTGTATTTTTCCCGGGTTTGTACCAACTCATGTAACCATTACAGAAACGGGTCTGAACTATGAGCAAGTCGAGAAGGTGGCTTCTGAAATGGCAAGCTTGTGTTGTATATTGATTACTGTCAACAAGTAATATATACACGACTAGAGATAAACATACAATCCTTCCCCCACCACCCCCCCAACATAAGCTAAAGGTTATCATGAGATTAACGGAAGCTTATTAACAAAGTGTTGAAATAATGTTTTGAACGAAGGCTTGGTCATGAAATCGGCCAGTTGATCATTGGAATTGATGGAACCAACAGTCAGTTGCTTGCAAGATACCTGCTCTCCCATGAAGCAGAAATCCATATCGACATGTCGTGTTCGTGCTTGGAAAGCAGCATTAGAAGATACAAAAACTTTGCCCATATTATCGCAATAGATGTACGGAATGCTGGATAGTGTGACACTAAGTTCGGATAATAACTTCACAAGCAATTGGATTTCAGCGGAAACATTAGCTACCCATTTGAACTCATATTCTATAGATGAATGGGCTACGGTGATCTATTTTTTGGAGTGCCATAAAATAAGGTTCTAACCCAAAAAAATCAAAAAACCGCTGGTGGAGCGGCGGTCATCTAATGACCCTGCCCAATCCGCATAGGCAAAGGCGAGAAGCTTGGAGGGATTAGATTTGGAGATGAGTAAGCTTGTGAAAATGGTGCCTTTTTAGTAGCGAAGAAGACGTTTTATGGCCTGCATATACTTTTTCGTGAGACCATGTATAAACTGTGTGAGTTTATTGACAACGAATGTTAAGTCTGGTATGGTAAAGGCTAAGTATTGCAAAGAACCACAAAATTGACGAAACTTTATAGCATTAGATAGTGATAAAGGACTGGAATCGGTTTTGCGTAAGCAGGCATCAATAACCATAAGTGTGGAAAGTGACTTGCATATTCATTAGGTGAAGAAGACCAGTGATGTAACATTGCTGAGATAACAAGATGCCTTGAGAATTGGGTAAAACTTCTATGCCAAGAAAGTAGTTTAACTTTCCAAGATCACATAGAGAAAAAGTTGCTGAGAGATTGAACAAAAATAGGAGAGCTACCTGTGAGTACAAGATCATCCACATATATATGAAGAAAATAAGTGTCATGCCCATTACAGAAAATGAACAAAGATGAATTGGCATGAGATCCCTTAAAACCAATAGACTTGAGGAAGGTGTTGAGTTTTTAAAACCAAGACGAGGTGCTTATTCCAAACCATACAATGATTTCTGCAACTTACATACATAGTAAGGATATTTAATATCCATAAATCCTTGGGGTTATGCCATATACACTATTTCTTGCAGATCACCATGTAGGAAGGCATCACTAACATCAAGTTACAATAGAATCTTGCCACAAGAGATTGTAATATATAATAAGACAGTCTGAATAGTTGTAGGTTTGACCACAGGACTGAATGTTTTATTGTAATCTAATTCGTGCTCTTGTGTGTAACATTTGGCAACCAAGCGAGCATTATATCACTCAACACTTCTATGCATATTTTCTAATTTTATATACCCAACTATATTAGCATGCAAAAGCGGTAGCATAAGGACCTAGGTGTTGGTGCGGTTGAGAGCTTGTAGTTCTTGGTACATAGCATCATGCCATTGTTGGTATTTAATTGCCTATTTAAAAGTGTTGAGTTCGGTTGTGGGTGGTGTAGAGGAGACTGAAGAGATGGTTGTTGGTTTTGATGGTATAGTATAGGCAAGGTGAGCACAGTGGCGAGTTTTGGCAAGGGTGGTAAGATGTAGTTGTGTGGGATGTTGGTGGGAAGTGTTTATGGCGGATTGGGTTATTGGTGAGGATAAGGGAAGGTCAGTGAAGAGATTAATCCCTTCAGGATTGAAAACTTATTAAAGATTAGTTCGGGTAGGAGAGGAAGAGATAGAAGGTGGGGAAGATAATTGGTGATTAGGATTATATAAGATAGATTTGAAAGAAAGAGAGATAGAATTTGTTAAGGAAGAAGACATACCTAGCAAGGACTCCTTAGAAGGAGTGAACTGAGATATAGGAAGTGTAAGCTACAACTAAGGAGTTATTACAGGAGTAGGATTCAGTGATGTAGTTGTAGATGGTTTAGAGAAAGGAAATTGAGATTCATCAAGTTGAACATGATGAGCCATATATATTTTTCTAATATCCAAATATAGACACCTATAACCATGATGGTAAGCTAAATATCATAAAAAAAATACATTGCTTGGCACGAAAAGAGATTTTTTTTTTTTAGTATAAGGATGAAGGAGATGGTAAATGGAACATCCAAAAGGTTCTTAAAAAGGAATAATCTAGATTTTTATGATAAATAACTTGAAAAGGAATTTTATTGGCAAGTGACTTTGTTGGCATTCGATTAATTAAAAATGGCAGTTTCAAAAGCATAATGCCAGTATTTAAAGGGAGTGCTAGAATGACCTAACAAGTTAAAACAGTATTCACAATATGGTGAATTTTCCTTTCAACTATGCCATTTTGTTCATATGTGTGAGAGCAGACTAAACACACCAATTCTTTTAAAATGCTTAAATAAAGGATAGTATTCACCCCCCCCCCCAAATTCAAATGAAAGGATTTAATGGAATAATTCAATTATTTCTCAATAAGAGCTTGAAAATTATAAAAAACTTGGCAAACATCAATTTTACTTTTTATGGGATATAATCAAGTAAACAATGAAAAATCATCAATAAAAATAACAAAGTATTTGTCTCCATTTAAAGAAAAAATTGGAGCAAGGCCCTACACATCTAAATGAATTAATTCTAAAGGAGATGCACTATGATGGTTTATTAATGGTAAAGAACTATGATGCAATTTCCCAAGTTTGCAAGTATGACAATGAGACAAAGAATTATATTTTATAGAACAATGTAATTGAAATTGAGTAAGAAGATGTCGAACTACTAAGGCATTGGCATGGCCCATTCATGCATGTCATGTCTCTATGTTGGCAAGATAAGCCACAATCTAAAGAGAATGTTGACGAATGGTAGGTTGCAGCTTATACAGTCCTAATTCACTTATTCCTTAAAGCAGCATGTGCCTAGTCTATTTATCCTTAACAAAACATTGGTTAGGATGAAATTCAAAAACAAATTATTATCAGTGCAAAGTTTATTAATAGATAATAATGGTTTAGTGATTTGAGGAACATGAAGAACATTTTTCAGGATTAAAGACTTGGTGGGTAATGCGATAATGGTTGAACCAACATGAGCAATATTTAAACAAGAACCATTACCAACAATAACTTTATGTTTACCTTTGTGTTCATCCATAACGCTAAGAGATGGAAGGTTTGGAGTAATTTAATGGCTTGCTCTAGTGTTTGGATACCAAACAGAAGATGATGGAGGTGGTCTAAGTAAGGACAAATTTCTTTATAGCAATGAGAAGGAGCCTTAGTGAGAGCGAATATTCGATGAAGATGGAGCAGAATTTCGATAATCAATATACCGAGCAGATGGATTTTAAAAACATGATTTTATATTAACATCAAACCTATACCAGCAATCAATAGCCGTGTGATTTGTGTACCCGCAAATCTGACCTAAAATTCTAGAACCTCGATTTAAGTAAGACAATCCATAACCAGTACCATTAAAGGAACCACGGTGACTGTGTCCTCTTCCAAAACAAGGTGTAAATTGATCAATATGTGTTACTAGAAAGGATGAGGTCTACGCCATATTAACTAATGGAGAAGAGGATGACTACACCTTGAAAAGAAGCTCGTAAGATACAAGCTGTCCATAAAGATCATTAAAGAATGGAGGTTTAGTTCTTTGTTGCAAGGCACCAATAGCACCATTAAAGTTAGCCCATAATTGTCAATACACTATTATATTAAATTCAACTAGCGAAATTGATTAGCCAGTTAAAGTGAGAGAATCAACAATGTTCTTAGCTTGAAATAGACATTCAAACACAAACTTTTCCTCTTTTTTAGATTATAGATTTCAATAAATAATTGGGTACATTGAGCATTATTAACAATCCTAAATGTAGTTTCTAAGGCTTTCCACACAAAGGCAGCCGAGTTTAACCTAATCAGATAGGGATAGACTTCTTCCAATATGGAAGATAAAAGCCACAAAAATAATAGTTGATCTTTAGTGAACCAAGTAAGAAAGGATGGATTTGGTTCAAGCATTTAAGAAGTGGTGTAAGAAAGGATGGATTTGGTTCAAGCACTTAAGAAGTGGTGTTTCATATTTCTTTAGGTGGTTGAGATTCTAAGCCATCAAGAATTCCATGAAGGTTATAAAAATTTAGAAGAGGTTGGAATTGAAGTTTCCATAAGATGTAATTTTTGGAATTAAGTTTTATGGAGACGGTTTGTTGAATATGAGTAGGAGTGGAAGTGGTTGTGGAGGTGAGAGGGAATAAAGAAGGTATTTGGGTGGTTAAAGAGAAAGACCTAACAAATGAAGAAGAAAATGAGGAAAAGCTTGAGCTTGAGTTGTTGGCCATGGTGATTTGCTCTGATACCAATTTAGAAATAAAGATGAGAAGTATAACGTGTTGTATATTGATTACTATCAACAAGTAATATATCCACGACTAGAGATAAACATGCAATAATAATACAATTGTTGATAGAGTCGATAGCTAACCAGACTCTATAATATCGCTAATAAGCTGAAGCAGCTCTATACCTTGCGAGTGATGAGTCTAAATTTGTTAGTGGGATCAATCTTCCTATTGAGGGAGCTGCAAGTTTGGTAAAGATATAACTTGGCCAAGAGTTATTGATAATAATTCATATAAAATGCATAATAATAACTTGGTCATGATAAACAATTATTGATAATAATTCATATAAAATGCATACTACATTTTAAGAGTTATTAAAAAAAAAAAGAATACTAATATAAATATAATTGTTTTAAAATGTTCACATATTTATAATAGCGATAATTCTAAACATTATGTGTGAAAAATAAAAACTATAATATAATTATAGAACATACAAAAATTAATAATAAACTTTTCACAATTAAAAAAAAAAAACCCTAGCCTCCTTTTCCCTCAAATTTCTCTTCTTGTTTTAGTCATTAATTTTCCTTAATCAAAGAGGGGTGATTTTTGGCCATTCTTGGTCTAAAATCAACCATCTACACATCTTTTTATCGATTTATTTCTTAGATAAGTGGTTATTCCACATAAATCTAGGGTTTTTTTTTTTTGTGATTTAGTCATCTTATTGTAACATTTTATTTGCCATCTTGTTGCGGCTTTTTAATTGTGTGTGGGTGATTCATCAGATGGGCAAAGCATATTCGATCAAACATAGATAACAAATCAAATTATGGTCATCAGTATGTTGTAGAACTTTAGTCATAGGTATTCTAGTCACTATAATATTATCAAATTTGTAGGTTTTAAACCGTTTTATTATGCTATTAACATTGGTACTATTTTATCCTTTATGATTTTTAACGAATTTGTATTTGTGTTTTATCAATGTATTACTAGTTTGAATCAATAATATTAATTTTCTTTTAAAAAAATTAATAATATGGAAAAGTAATTTTATTTTCATCTATAATATAATTAAAACAAAAATAAACTTATACTAATTAATAATTTGTGTATTTATTTAAATTTGATAATAAATAGAATATAATTATTCTATTTTTATTTAAGTGTATACCATTTTTAAATATAAGAAATTTTAATATACAAACTAAAACTATTCTCATATATATATATATATATATTCGTTAAAAAATAATATAGATGTTGTGCAATCACATCTAAAACTCTGTTCCTTCATCTTAAGATATCCATAAGTTGTTTAGACTGAGATTGTATTTTGATAAATTTATTATTTTTATTTTTTATGTATTTTATTCACTTCTCTTATTATTGGAAAATTCAATGAACCGGAGATATATAATCATGCAAACATATGTACAGAATTTTCTCATGCTTTGACTTTAAAGAATTAAGAATTTCTAGAATTGAGAATTCAATTGTAGAGACATATAACGATGCCAACAAAACTCTGTTTTTAAAGCATCTATCACTATAATTAAAAAACTCTGTCAGTTAAAACTTCTTTATCTATTTCTTTTTGATTGGAGAGTGGACTATCAGTAAATTTCAATATTTTTGTGCATTGTTTGCCATAGTAACTTTGTAAAATTCATAGGCGCTTGCATAAGTGTAACTACTAGACCTGATTGTAAATTTGTTCATAATAATCCATTGATCTATTCTTTCTCACTCATGCTTTTCACAATCTAAATTTAGAAAAACTATTAGACTTATAACTGGCCTTAAATGGTTATCCTTAGGTATGAATTCTTCTTTTATCCTATGGGGAAAATTAAGCTTGTATAAAGTTCTTTTCATAGATACCAACTCATTAAAGGTTGTCATCTATGTGTAGAGGAACTTCATCAACAAGACCTATGAATTTTCTAAGGATTTGAATTAGATTGCTATTGTTTATGTTGGCTACTTTCATAGCTGAGTCAGTTATATGGGGAACCATTTTTTTATTTTTCTCAATTTTTGTATTTCTTATTCTATCATTGGAGCTTTAAAGCTTTCTCTCTTTCTATAGTATCTAACCTTTCATTCACTGGTCTGCCTAGTTCAATGCTGGAAATTTGTCTTTCTTCTAGTGAATCACCAAGTATTCTTTTAGCATTAAATTACATAATGAGTTTGGTTTACTTCATTTTGTACATTGTTAAATGAAGTTAGGTCTGATGAATTATTGAAATTTGAACTCTCAGTTCAGTTTTTTTATTAATTTTATAGTTTATTCAGAGTTAAAGAAATGATAAAAAGAATATAATAATTGTATTAATAATACATTATTTTCTATTATATTCAATACAATCACTATATTGGTTATGATATTCTAACTATATATTAAATTCTTCTTGACCTACTTCAAATAATTATTGTCTCAAAATTATTAAACTATTAATATTAGACCAATCAAATAAATACATATATTGAACAAGATTTTCAACAATAGAGGGCATGACACTTTTACAAAATTGGATATTTTTGTTGAAAATGTGGACTTAATTAAAAATTATTTTCATTTTATGGACTATAACGGTAATGGAAAATTTTTTCCAAGGACCAAAAGGAAATTAAATGTTTGGAAACAAAGTCAAGGGTATATAAGGAAATTCCCTTACCATGGACAACACTATTGATATTGCTATTAGTTACATATTTGTTAATTGTGGAATTTTTTAATAAATTATGAGATCAAATTTATTAATCACTATAAAAGAAATTTTTTTTCCTATGAAGATATTTAAATAGCATATGAACTCGCAGGTCCAATAAGTTATCTAAAATTTTAATCAAGTTTTTTTTTTTTTATTAATCCCTAGAAGCATTAAATGTTTTTATGTTAGTTCACTTTCATTATGTCAAATGGAATTGACTAATGTCGGCAATTAACGGAAAGGATAATAACCCCAAAATTCTTATAAGTTATCCAAAATTTCAATCAAGTCCTAAAATTTTTTAAATTCAGTCCTAGAAGCCTTTAAATTTTATCATATTAGTTCATTTTCATTATGTAAAATATAATGGACTAACATCGGTAATTAACATTTTGTTAGTCCATTCAGTTATTGCCTATGAGTAAGTGTAGTGTGAGCGTTAACTGCACTCCGTTAATCCATTTCTTTTAAATGTCAAACAGAGATAGCTTGTTAACAAAATTTTTAGAAACGGAATGCCTGTTATTGCCCATTAGTCCATTTCCTTTAAATGTTTTCAATTCTCCACTACACTCACTCATGGGCAATAATGCTCTCACCTAATGTACAGCTCTCCTCAATAATGCTGAAACTAAATAATGGGCTATCTCTATACACCCAATAATGCATGTAAGACTTTACGGACTATTTCTACACAACCAATAATGAGAAAGTATAGTAGAGAATTGTGGGTTTGATTTGAAGTGATTTTGCTGCTTTCCATTTTCATTAATTACCGATGTTAGTCTATTCTGTTTGACTAACGGAAATGGACTAACGTGATAACATTTAAAGGCTTCTAGGACTCAATTAATTTTTTTAGGACTTAATTGAAATTTTGAATAACTTATATGATTCGTGGGGCCATTATTTCTTTCCGTTCATTGCTAACATTAGTCTATTTCATTTGACATAATGGAATGAACTAACGTAAAAACATATAAATGCTTCTAAGATTTAATAAAAAGAAATTTTTTTAGGATTTAATTGAAATTTTGGATAATTTAAAGGATTTGTGTGGTCATTATCCCTACTTTAATCAATTTTTTTGGAAGAGAAGAAAATCACTTAGAAAATTTTTAAAAGTTTATTTATTTAATATTTTGACTATCCGTTAGTTGTAGAAGGTCCGACTACCCATTGCGGATTAATTGAGAGTTAGTCAATAGCCACCCAACAAATTACTGTCGAGTCTTGACTAACTTTACACCCTCTTTCAAATTTAAATTAAATTTACATAATGAATAAAATAATAATAATAAAAGTCATGTCACTGTGAGAGGGGGTGAGTCTTGTCTTCTTAGTTCCTCATCGTTGGCTACAGTCGAGTGCCAAGAGGAGTGGCAGCCTTGTGAGGTTGCAGGGTGACGAACAAAGCATAGAAACCTAGTATGCCCGTATTTCCATTGAAGATGAGGGAAGCCTGATTGTCGATGGCAATGGTGAAAAAATATAGAAGAAATGATTAAAAAAAGTAAAAAATTTAAAATGTAATTAAAATTAATAAAAAAATATAAATCAAAATAGATGAAAATTAAAAAAATTAAGAGCATATATTCCTTTCGCAATCTCATCCCTGAGAAAGTGATGATATCAGTTGAGTCCTTATCCCCTGCTTGCCTACTATACGAACACATTATTGGATAGGATACAGAGCATAAAAAAATTAATCTATTTTCATCAATCAGACAAAAAAGAGAACATGGAAGGCTCTTCCCTGCAAACGCCTATTGCCAAGAGGTAACATAATTCAACTTTCTTATCAACAAATGTACGTCCAAATTTATACATCTTTTTTTATTTTGTAGCACATTCTATATACAATACAACAAATAATTGCATTGTAAAGCAAAGCCAAAGGCAGATACATATATATATCAAGCTATTCTTGAAAATATTGTTTATATATGCAGGTTAGAAGGCAAGGTAGCGTTGGTAACAGGAGGTGCAAGTGGCATAGGCGAGAGCACTGCGAGGCTCTTTGCCAAGAATTGTGCCAGGTTGTGATCGTAGATGTCAACTCCGATTTGGGTCACTCTGTAGCTGCGCAAATTCAATCGGAATTCGGGCAACCAGTTTCCTACGTTCATTGCGATGTCACCAACGAATCCGATGTTGAAAATGCTGTTAATACGGTGTTCTCATTGCATGGAAAGCTTGACATAATGTTCAACAATGCAGGCATTGGAGGTGGTCCTGATTTAACCACAGAATCCATTGAACATGAAAGTTTTAGAAAATTTATGGATGTAAATGTTTATGGTGGATTTTTGGGTGCCAAACATGCCTCAAGAGTGATGATTCCTGGAAAGAAAGATTGTATTCTGTTCACAGCAAATGCTGTTTCAGTCATCTATGCCGGACGACATGCGTAAACAGCGTCGAAGCATGCTGTTGTTGGGCTGACGAAGAATTTAACTGCCGAACTGGGGAAGTATGGCATTAGAGTTAATTGTAGTTGCCTGCTTTTGTACGCACTCCTTTGGCCATTAAAGAATTAGGTGTGAAATATGAGCAAGTGGTGAAGGGGGTTTATGAAATGGCAAGCTTGAAATGGGTAAAATTGACGGCTAATGATATAGTTGAAGCAGCTCTATACCTTGCAAGTGATGAGTCCAAATTTGTTAGTGGGATCAATCTAGTGGTTGATAGAGCTGCAAGTTTGGCAAAGATGTAACTGGCAAGAGTTTATTTCTAGTTATATGTGTGCTAAAATAAACGAATTTTTTTTAAAAAAAATGTCTCCATCTGATTAGTATATTTTTCAATATTTTAAAATAATTAGTTCTTTTAGTCACATGCATTTGCATGTGGTTAAAATAGTTAATAAATGTATAGTTTATTTTAATTTCTTAAAAGGAAAATATAAAATATTATAATATTAATATAATAAATTGTTGATAATAAATAATATATATTATTGATAATAATTCATACAAAATACATATTACATTTTAAGAGTTATTACAAAAAAAAAAAAGAATACTAACCTAAATATAATTGTTTTAAAATGTTTACAAATTTATAATAGTGATAATAAACATTATGTGTGAAAAATAAAAAATATAATATAATTATAGAATATAAAAATTAATAATATGAAAGAGTAATATTTTTTTATGTATAATATAATTAAAATAAAAATAAATCTTATACTATTTAATTATATATATATATATATATATATATATATATATAAGCTTCTAAGCAAAAACATCAGACAATGTACTATAATATCTCTGCTAAGCTGGCACCTCTATCGTATCAACATCACACACATTTACAAAAGATAATTTATTAGTGAAATAAAAGAATAGGGTAACAAATACAACCCAAAGGGGCAAAGAAAACACAGATAAGAAACAAAGATGATCTAAATCTATAACTATAAGCACCCATAGCATGATGGAGCATTAAATCATGACTCCTCGAAGGATAGGAAGACCACCACTCCTCATTGTCATGAGCAAGCGCCAAGTTTGAAAGTTTCTCTGCAACTAAGTTAGCTTCACGGTAGACATGCGAGATGCGAAACGGAATGGAATTAAGAGAAACAAGGCAGAGATGCCAATCTGTTTGAACGAATCTAACCACATTCGAAGAATCACTTTCAATCCAAAGAGGATGAAAGTTGAACCGAACAACAAACCATACCGCCATCATAACAGCAATCATCTCGGCTTCAAAAGCAAATTGGGTTCCCAGAGGAGCTGCAAAAGAACCTACTGAAATACCATTGAAAATGCAAAAAATTCCGCCAGCGCCCGAAATACCTGGATAGCCCCTTACTGCACCGTTTGCATTGACCTTGAACCATCCATTTGCAGGCAGCATCCAACAGACAGGTCTGATCACCGGCACTGGTTTTAGAATTCTCAAAACCTGAAGATGATGGAGGATGGACAGGTCTGACTGAGAGTTTTGCATATGGCCAACTTTAAAATGCTCAACCTCCTTAATGCACTTACAAAGAGCTCTAAAATAAATATTTATGGGCACAAAAATTTTATTAAAAGTGACATAGTTTCGGGCTTGCCATAGAAGCCAAAACAAAGACTCCACCCCCACTTGCCAAAGAGATGCTAGCTGACCAGAAAAGCATAAGGCCATGGCAGATTTGAAAATCTGGAGAGGAGAACCGGAAATTGAAAAGCGGACCTGAAACAAATCCTATAAAGATGTCCACAGAGAAACGGCATACGGGCATGTTACAAAGATGTGATCAACCGTCTCACTTGCATGCATACAAAGGTGACAACGTGATGGAAAAGATAAGCCACAACGTTGAAGCTGATCATCTGAAGGTAAAGAATTGAGAAAAACTCTCCAGCAAAGAAACGAGCGACTAGGAGGTGAATAATGTCTCCACAAAACTCAGCCCCAAGCAACTTTAGGAGTAGATGAACGATAAAAATCAAATGCCCATTTTACAGAAAAAATACCTTTCGAAGAGTACCACCAAACAAATTGATCCTGATCCGAAGCCGAAAAAGTGATGTTATGGAGATCAGCTACCACTTCCAGAAAAGCAGAGAAAAAATTATTGGAAAGATGCCAAGCATTATTCCAATAAACATCAGAAATAGAAGTGACTAGCTGCTTGCTGAATGAAATTGGAATGTCAACCGTATCTGCAATTTAGTAACCAAAAAAATTAGAATTCCAAAAATTAAGCTTTGAATTGTAGCATGGCAGCCATTGAGAGGATCCCTGGAAATCATTATAGATGCCTTTGATTGAAGGCCAAATTGAAGAACAAATGAAAAAGATTCTTGGAGCACCAGAACGCAAGAACCTCTTACGAAGAAAACCATCAACAAAATTGGAATCACAGCACAGTAGCCAAGCAACCCTACTAAGCAGAGCATTATTAAAACAGTATAGACGGTTCAAGCTAATTCCACCTTCGTCAACCGGAGAACAACACTTATCCCAAGCAACAGTGACAAGCCTTTTACCATGAATAGACCCCTTCGATAAAAAGTTACAAATTGCTTGTTCCACAGTTTTTAAAAGAGAGGACGACCACTTGTAAATCATAAAACAATGCAAGAGAGAACCATAAATAGTGATCTGATTAAGTCCAACCTACCAAACATGGAAAGGGAATTGTCCTTTCAAAAATCCATCTTAGAAATAACACGACCCACTATCGGTTTAACCACCGAACCTTGGGAGCACCAACAAACATTGGGACACCCAAATAAGTGAAAGGGAAACACCCTGCGTGCATGCTAGCTCTAGTGCAAAGAGAATTAGCCCGACTAACAGAAACTCCACTACTTATAAACATCTCAAATTTATCCCAATTAACAGACTGCCCAGATAAAAAGCCATACTCACTCAAAACATTGGCAATAATGATAATATTAGAATGTGAGGCCTTATAAAATATCAAAATGTCATTCGCATAAAGCATATACAATGGGCAAACAATATTACCATCACAAAGCATAGGAGACAGCCAAAATTTAGCAGATTCGAGAGTCATGGACTAAGACACTCTTCACCAAGTCAGAAAAGCATAGGAGAGGATCCCACTGACAAACACCTCGAGAAACAGAGAAATATCCATGTTGACTCCCAATCAGAAGGATGGAAAGCCTAGCCGAATCAAAGAAAGCCCCAATACAACTATAAAATTGTTCTAAGAAAAAATAGCCTGAATAAAATCTCTTTCCATAGAATCAAATGCCTTCATGATATCAATCTTCATTGCCATATTACCTCCGTAGTAATTGTGATTCATGACATTAAAATTTTCTGAAGTAGCAACAGTACAATCTTCAATCTGCCTACCCTTAATAAAACCAAATTTGGCAAGAGAAATAATTCTTTAAACATTATTACCCAGATGATCCGCTAGAATTTTAGTTATAATATTAGAAAGAAAATTACTCAAAATGATGGTGAAATTTATCCACAGAATTAGCGCCAACAACTTTAGGAATGAGAACCATCAAATTGGCATTGATACCAGGAAATAAAATACCACAGGCCAAAAAACTCTAGTTAGCATGACAAAGATCTGATCCAACAATATCCCAACAAGCACGATAAAAATGCCCCATAAAACCATCAGGGCTAGGGGCACTACGAGGGTCCATCTCAAAAACAACATAGTGAATCATATAATGAGAAGGTATCATAGTAAGTATAAAGTTGTCTGTTGATGCAAAACAATAAGCCTTGGATTGAGATTGTAGAACAATTAATAGCAAATATAATTTATTATTATTATTAGGATTTGGTTTTTTATTTTAATCTAGCATTGATTAGAATTTATCTTTACTATATTGTTAGGGATTTGATTTCTTACCTTAGCTAAGATTTTCTTTATTTTTATTTCCTAATTAAAATTAGGGTTGGTAGGTTTGTATCACCCTATAAATATGTAAGTTTTAGGATTATGTGAGTTAGTTTTTGGTTATCAATAAAATTCTCTTAAAGATGTAATTCTCTTTTTCTCCAAATTTTCGGTATTCTCTTTGAATAAACGAATATTTGATGTCTATTTCCTAGTATTCTTGTTGAATCAATATGTTGTAGAAGATTGTTTTTGGGTATTTATGTGCAAATCAACATACTACAATATTTTATCTCATTTGTTCTTTTATTTTATTTTATTTTTATTCCTATTTCTTTAAGCTTCTGCTACATCAGTTGGTATCAGAGCCGAACTGAACCTTATTAATTATGCTGATAGAGTATTATGAAGAGAGCTTGTTCTATGATACTAATGATGGTAAGAATGAAGATGCATTATTGGAGATGAGCCAATATTTGATGAAGAGGATGAGGGCGATGTTGAATATATTGACTTCATTGGCATTGATAAATTTCTTTATTATTATATTCCTTTAATTTCTATTTTGAAGGAATTAAAAGTTGAAGATAAATTTATAATATTCTATAGCAAATTTGTTTCTCAATATTTTGGCAAAATTCGAGAGCAAATTTTCTCTACCATAGAGGGAATGATGTGGAGCAACAAGCTTTGAAATGAGTTTGCAGAACAATTAATAACAAATATAATTTTATTATTATTATTATTATTATTATTATTATTATTATTATTATTATTTGATTTTTTATTTTAATTTAGCATTGATTAGAATTTGACTTTACTATATTGTTAGGGATTTGGTTTCCTGTCTTAGCTAGGATTTTCTTTATTTTGATTTCCTAATTAAAATTAGAGTTGTTAGGTTTGTGTCACCCTATAAATATGTAAGTTTTAGGGCTATGTGAGTTAGTTTTTTGTTATCAATAAAATTCTTTTAAAGACGTAATTCTCTTTTTCTCTAAATTTTCAATATTCTCTTTGAATCAACGAATATTTGATGCCTATTTCCTAATATTCTTGTTGAATCAACAGATTGTAAAAGATTATTTTTCGGAATTTGTGCGCAAATCAATGGACTACAATATTTATCTCATTTGTTCTTTTATTTTATTTTTATTCTTATTTCTTCAAGATTCCGCTACATCATCTGCCTCATAAACAAGATACATAATAACATCTTTTACACCTAAAAATCCCTAGGATAATGAGTCGAAGCAAAGATATTAGACTAGAATTGCATAACATGGTCATTAATAGCCAAACATTAGTCTTTAAACACCATCAATTAATATAGAGGACCTAAAAGCTTGAGTGCACCATCTAGCTAATAAAACATGGTAAAACTTGGAGTTTCGATTACCATCAGTTAACCTTTAAATTCTACTCTTGTCTTTCAAAAGAGTTTCTTGCCTAGAGAGTTGCAAAGGTATATCATTATTAGTCGCCAACTCATGGCTATGAAGATCTTCATAAAACCCATTAACTTTAATACCTTGTAGGATGGAAAGGAGATTCTATTGAGCCTGAGCAATTAGATTATCAAGATTCCCAAAAACATGTTCCATTGATGCAAAAAAGCTCTTAGAAGTTTTAATTTATGCATTATAGAATGCATATGATGAGCTGAAATATAAATGAACTCCAAAAATTCTTTATTGGAATACAAAATTGATCATACGTGGTCCATATAGAGAGAAAACAAAAAGATTTATGCACTGCATCAATTGACGGCAGATAAGAAAAATAGGATTATGGTCTGAATAATGGGGTGCAAGAGCATGACACTCAATCAACCTCTAGTTCTGAAAAGCAATGTCTAAGCAAAAAGCACAATTAAGGCAGATATCCACTTTATAAATGTCATGTCTTTTATTAGTCCAAGTATAAAGTA
Source organism: Mallotus nudiflorus (assembly GCA_947683625.1). Lineage (NCBI taxonomy): Eukaryota > Viridiplantae > Streptophyta > Magnoliopsida > Malpighiales > Euphorbiaceae > Mallotus > Mallotus nudiflorus. The sequence continues at coordinate 2,583,797 of CANTUR010000156.1, forward strand.
GACCTTTAGTATCCAAATAAGTAAGAGAATAGCTAGCCATAACTATAGAGAATTCTTAACAAGAGTGGGCATTAGGTGGACGACCCAATTTCTCATGAGCTCCAAAACAGACATTAAAATCCCCCATAGCAAACTAATTACCAAAATCAAGAAAGATTATCCAATTCTTCCCAAAGATGACAACAGATAGAAGATAGAAGATAAAACACTAGCATAAATACATGTGAGATATTGTGATTGAGTAAACATCTAGCAATGAGCTATATGTCCTGGTCTGAGATTGAAAAGATCTCAATATTACTTGCACCTATATCATTCGAAACCAACAACCATAAACAAGGGAGATGTAAACCACTAGAAGCCACAAATGATAAATTCAAAGATCTCCAAAAGTTACTACTAAAGGATTCAAAATCCATTTTAGGTTTAGCTAAACAAACAAAAGAAGGATGAAAAGAGTGGCAAAAATTAAAAAGAACACATTGAGTGGTTGGATTACCTAGTCCTTCACAATTCCAATAGAGGGCCTTCAGTGAGAGGTTATAGAATGAGACCTTGTTTGAGGTCTAGTACTAGAAAGGACAAAAGTTATCTTTAATTTCTCCTTCTTTTTCTTTGTTGAAGCAACTTGCCAATAATCTTCTATATCTGCCAATTCTGCCCATGATTGTTTGGAAATGATATCCATCTCCTATTAGGCAAAAAATTAGTTCTTCGAAGGCTTATAAACATTACTTAACAAGGTATTAGCATGTAATAACCTTTTTTTTTTTGAATTATTTTATTATAAATCAAGATATTTAGTGTTAATAATTTAAAAGTTATATTTAATTATTTTACTATTTTGTGATTAATCATTATTATTTTATGTTTAATTATATTTTTTACGTAAATATTTTATTTTGAAACTTATGATTTTGGACATTTAATTTGCATTGTTTATATATATTATTTTCGGATAGTATTATTTTAATAATATTTAATTTAGTGCATTATTATTTTAATATTATTTTTTTTAATAAATTACATTATTTATATTATTATCATTTAAGTGTTAATATTATGTGTGTATATTATTATGTATATATATGTTAATGTATGTGTGTGTTTATATATATGTGTGTGTTTGTGTGTGTGTGTGTGTGTATATATATATATATATACACACACACACATACACAAATGGGAAGAAACAGAAAAACACAGTGCTTCATCTCCTTCTTCCTCACGCCAACCCGTTCCCTAACTGCCGGTGTGCCTCCCTCGCCTCCGCCGTTGACCACTTCCTTCAGCCAGCCACTCCATCACCCTCCTCCTCCTTCCCCAGCGCCGGCAGCAGCTAAAGATAGCAATGGTCATTTCTCCTTTTTTTTTCCAACCGTTCTTGATTTCGGCCACCGTTTCATGCGTTTCCAGTCTCTTTCCACTCCTCTAACTCCGATGAAGTTGATGCCAACTTTCGTTTGAGTTTAAACCTGATCGTTTGTGAGTTTTCTCAATTTTTCGGTTTTGAGCTATTTTATTTTTTATTTTTATTTTTTGAGTTTATTTTTGGTTGATTTATGAAAACTCCCTTAAGAAACTTTGATTGTAGTAGCTTGAGCTTCATTAATATATTTTTTTTATAATTTTTCAAATTTATTTTATTTTTGGTGAATTTTTTATTATTTTATTATTATTTATTAACTTTTCACAAATTAATTTATTTAATTATAAAATTGGTTGATTTGGTGTTATATTAGGTTGATATTAATTTTAGTGTTGAGAAATTAAATTTTTGAGAATATTATGTAATTTTTAGTAATATTTTTAGTTTATGTATATATTGAAAAATTAGGTTAAATATGTATTTTTGTTGAAATTACTAGTTAAATATGTGTTTTAGTTTATATTAGTATATTATATGTAGATAAAATAATTTTAATGATTTTTATATTATTTTTTAGGAATATTAGTTATATTATGTGTATTTTGAACTATTGGGTTAATTGTGAGTTTTTGTTAAAATTATAGTTAAATATTATGTTTTAGTTGGTTTTAGAATTATTTAAGGTAATAAAATGATTTTTATAAATTAATTACTATTTTAAACTAATTAATACTAATTTTTGAAAATTATTTTCAAATAATATATTATTTACTAAATTGGTAATTAAATAGGTTTTTAATTACTTTTAATATATATTTAGGCTATTTGAGTTTTTTGAATATATAAAGTGAATTTTTACTATTTTAATATTGAATTATCGAGAAATTGGATTTTTAATAATATTACATTATTATTTTGGGATTTTTATTTAATTATTGTGAAAATAATTATATTTAATGTTTTGATGTTAAATATGTTATATTTTGATATTTTGAGGATATTTATGGCAATTATTGATTTTTAGTATATTTATTGTATTATTTGTATTTTTTATGGAATTGTGGACTTCAGTTGGGAATTGTATAGTTCGGGGTCCCAACCGAAGATATTGAGTGTTCTGTTTCTAGAAGTGTGTTTTCTTGTAGGATAGGCTCTACTTTTCAATAGAGAGATGTCTATTTTATAGAAGAAGTTCTACCGAATTTTCGGTAGAATTCTAGTAAGACGTGACATTTGGTCGATCCTGAAATTTTATGTCTGTTTGAGTTTCCAATCCTTCATTAGAGTCTTCTTTTAGAAATTCTTAGAACATTTGGTTAGATTTATTCTAATTTCATTGTTATTTTATTGTTTAGTTGTGTCGAGACCGAGGCCTAGTGGACCGAGCCCGTTGAACTAGTCTCGAGGAGCACAAACTTGTGAATTGTTATTTTATATATACATCATACTTAGGTTGCATGTTTTAGAATATACATTTTTTTATTTGTATTTATTTATAAAATTTTTCATTAAATGCTTAAGTATACTTTAGGTATATTTTTAGTATATTTTTTATATATTTCTAAATAAATGCATGTTTTACTTTCGATATATACTTAACAAGTTTTTAAGTATATTATTAGTTTATTTTTGGTATATTTCATGTTTGATTTGAATTTATTTAGCATATATATACTTGAAATATATTTAGTTTATTTTAGGTATATTTCTGATATATATATATATATATATATATATATATATATATATATATATATATATATATATATATATATATATATATATATATAGTTTATTTTGTTGTTATGAATGTATTCTGCATTATTTATTTTTCCCGTATGAATGTTTTATTTAAATGAAGGATATCAATAGAACATGCTACTTAGTGGGTAGCACTAGGACCGTGTACGTACCGGTACGATAGATTTAAGGTTAAGTGAGGATTACTAGTGGCAATTATGATTTGATTGAGAATGATTTGATTGATTTTCATTGAGATGTGATATGATTGATAGTGTGGTTGCTGAAGTTCGATTGACCTAGTGTCTCGGGGCTAATCACACTGATAGTCAGATTGCTGGAGCTCGGTTGACTTAGTGTCTCGGGGCCAGTCTATTGTCCATATGGAATAAGTGAATTTATTTGGAATTAAGTGAGCCTGTATGGCTAGAGTTTGTTGATTGAGGTTGTGATTAAATAAGGTTCTAGTTGATCCTTCATAAACTTATGTTTTTCAGTATTATTATATAAAGTGATTTCAGCATATGTGTGAAATGCTTGCATATATATTTATGATATACAGATGATTGATTGCATATGACATTAGGAGATGCATGTATATATATTATAACAATTCACTCAGTGAGGTCTGACTCCCCTTAGTTGATTTTTCAAGAGATTCTTCTTCAGACCTCAGCAGTAGGCCTATCCACTGGATTTCTTTAGCCCCAGCTTGTTTATATAAACTACTTACTTGACTTTATTTGTACTCTAGAAAACTGTAGTAGTGGGTTGTACTTTGTGTCTATGTGTTGGTTATAATTCAGAAGCCTTTCTCTGAATATTGTATTAATATATTTTATTGTATTTATTTCATGCTTTTATTTTTAAGGCTTGCTACGGGTCTACGGGTTCCGGATTCGAGAGAATTCTCATTCCTTATCGCCGGTCATGACTCCTAGTTTAAGTTGTGACATAACATCCTCCTGATTAACGAGGAGTAAAGCATTCCCCATTGAATCAGTATCAACCACTCCAACATTAATATTTTTAAGAATATGAGAAACAATAATGCCAATGGTCTTATTAAAGTCTTTATTCTATTCAGAAATCGGAGGATTTTAAGGGACTGTATGAACATTGTGATTATGTTTAGGGTGTTAAACTTTTTTGACTTTGGAACAACCTTGAATAGCACATCATTTAGTCTTATCATTGGATGCCATGACAAGTTCTCTTTTGTTAGGTTATGTGGCATGAAGCTGCACTATGCCCAATTGAATTACAAGTATGACAAAAGGCTGGTAAATTCTCATGGATGACGTTAATGTCAAATAAGGTTCCATTACAGTCAATCATGAGAACATACTGTAATATTGAAGCCAGATCAACGTCGACCAAGACTTGTGCAAAATGGCCAAAGTTGCCATTAGTTGTAGCTTTATCAATCCTAATTAGAGAACCGATGTTGCGCGCAATATCCACCAAGGTTTGGGGATCCTAGAATTCCCATGGCAACCAATAGAAACATGCCCATAATTGAGTTAAAGTTGTTTTCTCTTTATATGGATCAAATCCAGGGACCCATTGCTGAATGTGAAGTATCCCATGTTTAAGAGCAACAAAACCACGATTACAAATAATATTTTTTACTATAATCGAATGCAAAATGATGTGGTAAAAACCCCAACCTAGCAAAATCAGTCGCCAATTCTCATTAAGGTTCTAGATTTCTACAAGTTTCTCATTGAGCTTGGATAAAATCCATGGCGATTCACCTTTGTTTAGCATAATTCTAGCAATCAATGATTTATGGCAAAGCTGTAGGCATTTCTAGCAGGCATCATTATTAACTTTTATGGCTTGGAAAGCACCATGTTTAGGGAGAGCAGGAGTACGAAGGGTAATGATGTTGATGAGGTAGCATTGAAGTTTATGGATGGATTTGATAAAGTGGGTTTGCGCACTTGGGCTTTAAAAGGATGTTCGTGGCGACACCGATTGACCCACAGGGCCCATAATATATCAAATTAAAGTTGACTCAGAGGGCTATAACAAGTGCTACACAATTTTTCTGTAGCATTCTATCTTCGGGCCCAAATTCCTTTGTTTAAGCCCTTAAATTTGACATTAAAGTTTATGTTCCTTTTTTGGAGTTTTTTTTTGTCTTTTCCTTTTTCGATTTTAGGGTTTTTTCCCTAGACACTATTTATTTTCCTCTTTGAGTTGTTTTGAGACAACTTTGATTAATTAAAAATAAATTATAGACATAATTTCTTCCAATTTCTCTAGTATTCTTTGAATCAATAGGGTTTTGGTTTATTATTTATAGGTATTCCTAGAATTAACGAATTCAATTCTCTCTTAAGGCTTATGCTACATTAGGTAACCGAAGTGGACGCTACCACCATTGATGCAAATTTTTTCTTTAAAACGTCAACAATGTCATATATATCAGTAGTAGGGTGCATGGGAATGATGATTACGAAAACCAGATGGAGAAAAGAAAGCTGCATGGGAAACGTAATGATCACTGTGAGTGGGATGAAATTTTTGAGTAGAATTGGATGGAGGTAAGGTCTCCGACGGCCCCGTAGAAGGCAGTAGAAGGAGAGAAAACCCTAATTTCACTTATTTATATTGATTTTTTTTTCAATTTGAGTAAAATTTTCATATTTCTTTATACTAATTAATAATTTATGTATTTATTTAAATTTGATAATAAATACAATATAATTATCCTATTTTTATTTAAGTCTATACCATTTTTAAATATAAGAAATTTTAATATACAAACTAAAACTATTCTTATTAAATTTAAAGCTTTTTAAAATCAAATTAAGATTATTTTTATAAATGTATAAAAAGTACATGTCTATTGTTGTCCAAAAATGTTTCCCTATTGTATAGTCACATCTAAAACTATGTTCCATTATCTTAAAATTTCCATAAGTTGTTGGGACTGAGATTGCACTTTGTTGAATATATTATTTTTATTTTTTTATTTATTTTATACATTTCTCATAATTTTCTTCTTATTATTGGAAAATTGAATGAGCTGGAGATACATAACCATGGAAACATATGTACAAAACTCTACATAGGTACTAAATTGATAATATATATTTTTTTGTCATGATAGTTAATTATTTTTTATTTGATTTTGATTTTATAAGTAATTATGGATAAGTTTCTCAAAATAAAAGTTTTCATTGAAGAAAACTAAATTTAATGTTATTTTTTGCTTATGATTTTGATTATCCATTTTGATTATTTTGTTAATATGTTTATTTTGAATGAAAAATTTCTATTATACTAAAGATGAAGTAAAGTTTGCCCCTTTTGAATTTTTTTTTTGGCTCCGCCCCCTATATATCACGATCCCAACATATGTAGAGAATTTTCTCATCCTTTGACTTTGAAAAATAATTAATACGTAGAATTGAGAATTCAATTGTAAAGACAATTGTTTTTGGTTAAAAGCTTTTGAATACTATAAGTAATTATACAAAGTTCTTAGTATTAGGAAGGGCAGACCTTTAAATACACACATAAACACTTCTAAACATATCTTGGTAATTAAATATTCTGAGTTAATAATGTTAGATAGGATAGCCATACATGAAGTTTTTGTTGAGGAAGTAAATATTTTTATTGTATATATTAGGAAGTAAATATTTGTATACAATTAGGAATAAAATTCTATTCTATTTAGGATATTATTCTATTCCTAGTTAGGTTGTGAATAGGATTCCTATACGTATATATAAGGGGTGTAATCCTTTTTTGAATATAATGGAAAAATATTTCCCTTGAATTTTCTCTCTTTTTCTCTAAATTTTATTCTTCATGGTATTAGAGCATATCCATTGAAATCGAATTTTTTATTGAATTCTTGCAAATCGTATTTTCTTCTTCCTTTGAAATCTTCAAAATCATGACCACCGAAAACGCATCCATCGTATCCCATGGAACACCCAACTTTATTTAAAATCTTCAAGATAATTCTCCCTTTCCCATAGGAATTATTCTTGATGATACAAATTATACTCTATAGTCACAGATCATGGAGATGCGAATTGGAGCCAGAAATAAATCTGGCTTTCTGAAAGGCACTACGCCAAAGCCACTAGCAGGAGATAAAGCATTAAAGACTTGGCTCCTTGATAATAATTGAGTCAAAAGTTGGCTGATTGACTCGATGAGTCCGACATTGATGCAAAGATTCATTCGTCTTCCAACAGCAAAAAAGATATGGGATGCTGTCTCAAAAACCTTCTATGATGGGTCTGATGAAACCCAGTTATTTGAATTGAGTCGGAAATCATTCACAACACGTCAGAATGGTAAGCCATTACCTACATACTATAATGAACTGATTGGAATATTTGTAAGTTTTCTTCAAGTTTTTATTTTGGTTAATTTTAGTTTTTAATTTTTTTTAGCTTTATTTTTTGTGTTTTAAGCCAAGTGCCTTTAGAAATGTTGTTATGTGTAGCTTAAGCTTTCTAAATATATTTTTGTTGAATATTTTGCAACTATTTTGATTTTTGGGTTTGAATTTTCCGGCGAGTCACTGTTTCGGTGACCCTCACCAGAAAATCTTTTTATTTTTAATAAATTGCTTGAATTATTTGTAATATAGTTTGTGAAGGAAGTTGATGAAAATTTAATCCAATTATTTACTACGAATTTTTGAAAGTTTATGTGAAAAATTAATTTTTGGAAAAATTGATTTAAATCGGTGAATTTGCTGTTTTAATTGAAATTATTGTTAATAAGTATGATTTGAATAATTTTGGAATAATAAATAGTATTAAAATAATTTTTACAAATTATTTACTATTTTTAACTAATTAATAATAATTTTTGAAAATATATTCAAATAATAAACGTATTTACTATTTTTGTGATTTAATGAATTTTTAACTATTTTTATTGTATATTTGAATTATTTAAATGATTATTTGTGAATTTTACTATTTAATTTTGAATAATTGAAAATTTGAATTTTTTTAATATTATATAAATTATTGAGATTTTATTAACTATTTTAAAAATGATTAGCTTTGATGTTTTTGTTATTTAAATTTATTGAATTGTGGTTTATTATTGACGTTTATGATTTTAATGATTTTATTATATTATTTTTATTAAATATTGATTATTGTGAATTGTGATCCTCGGTTGAAAAATTGTGTAGTTCAGGATCCTAACCTGAGGTGTTGTGTATTTGTGGTTTTAGAAGTGTGTTTGCTTGTAGAATTGGTTCTAATTTCAATAGAGAGACATCCATTTTATAGAGGAGACTTTATCAAATTTTGGATAGAATTCTCGTAAAATAAGACATTGGGTCGATCCTGAGTTTTGATTTTTAGATTAAGTCGTGTCTTAGATCGAGTCTTTCTTTAGAATTCCTAGAAGTGTAAAGTAGGAAATTCTATTATGGCATTGTTATTATTATTTATTTTTCTCATTACACATGATCGAGGCCTAACGGACCAGGCCCGTCGAGTCTGTTTAGAGGAGCGCAAACCTGTAAGTCATTATTCTATATATGCATTTCATATAGGATCCATGATTATGAGCATCCATGTTTTCATTATATATTTAAACATTAATTGTTTTATTAAATGATTAAGTATATCTTTGGTATACTTTTAATATGTTTGATATATAGGTGACATATATGTTTGGTATGTTTTAGTATATATTTGGTATATATGTTGGTATATTTTTTGTGTATATTCAATATATTTTGATATATACTCAGCATATATATTTGGTATATTTTTGGTATACTTATGGTATATTTTGGTATATATGTGGCATATATATTTGAAATATTTTTAGTATATGCTTGGTATTTATTTGGGATATAATAGGTATATTTTTTTATAAAATGTATGCCATTTTTGTTTTTATTATACATTTTATTATTTCCAATAAATATATGATTTATTTGAAGGATATCAATAGAATGTTCTATTTAGTGGGTTGCACTAAGACTATGTATGTACCAGTGTGTTAGATTTTAAAGTTGAGATTATGAAATTATTTTGAGGTGAAATTTGACTATTCGATTATTGAGATTTACAATGAATAAGTAGTGTGATTGCGAGAGCTCGATTGACCTAGTGTCTTGGGGCCAATCACATTGATAGTGAGATTGTTGGAGCTCAATTGACTTCGTGTCTCAGGGCCAGTCTACTATCCAATAATGGAATAAGAGAATTACTTGGGAATTAAGTAAGCCTATATGGTTAGTGAGTTTTGTGATTGAGGTTGCGGATATTTTAGGGTTCTATTTAATCCTTCACATAAATAAACTTTTTGCTACCCGTTCCTTAGCGCCAGTCATGACTTCCAATTTGGGTCATGACAAAGTTAGTATCAAAGCCTAGGTTATTAGTGTTGTGGACCTGGGTTATCAGAGTTATGTTTTCTTTGAAACTACTGCAGTAAATTAGGTTTGATTATGTCTTCGATAAGTTTTCCTTGATTTAGTATTCCGAGTAATCGTTAGCTTTTCTATATGTTATCTTTTTGTTGTCTATTTTTTTATCTCATTGGTTTTTGTCTTTTCAAAATGAGGAGAGGAGCGCGTGTCACTCCACTAGTCATTGAGGCCGAGGATGATGAGTCCTTTCAGGATGAGGTTTTACCTCCAGAGCCACCAGCTAGGTGTAAGGGTAGAGGTAAAGATAGACCTTGAGGAGCAGCAGGTCACTGTAGGCAGAGAGATCTATAGGACAAGAAACCTATAAAGCAGGAGTATGAGGAAGTTGTTATACCTCTAGTTGCACCACAGATGCAACCTTTCTATCAGCAAGGTATGTCTGACCCAAAGTTAGCATTATTTTACGCTAGGGTTGGTAGGATATCTTTCAATGAGACATCGAATCCTTTAGATTTTCTGCATGCCATTGAGATGAGGACTCAAACTGCTCACACTAAGTATTAGCGAATTATGATTATCGAGCTGTCTGTTAAGGGACCAGCCCTGTATTGGTTCATTTAGGTCATTTAGCTACACATAACTACACTCATTTAGGCTCAGTTTTGAGAGAGATTTATGAGTCATTTCTGTCCAGAGCTTGTGCAAATAAGTTACAGACTTCAGTTGACAAGCATCACTAAAGGTGACAGATCAGTAAAGGACTACACCATAGTGTTACTCAGATTGGGTTTATATGCAGAGGACCTGATGCGAGATCAGTACTTCACAATTACGATATACGTTATCGAACTAGGTTCTACATTTGTTGGGATGCCTATTATAGGCCTTACTCTTGAGTCGGTGATAAATTTAGCCAAAGAGATAGAGCTTATATTGGTCAGGCAGGGAGTTATGCCTGATTATTATTAGTTGGGAGGTGCACAGTTAGGAGAATTTTAGAGTACACAATTTTAGACGTTTCAGATTGGCTTTAGTAGATATTAGAGAGGATCTTATCAGTAGAGCTAGAGACCTGAGCAGAGAGTTCATATGAGTAGCAGACATGGCCATGGTGGACCACGTAGACCCATCAGATTTGGTTCTGGAGCTACCAGCAATGGTCAAAGTTCAGGTTATGGTAACATAGGATATACAGCCAGTGCTTATCGGATGTATGGGAGAGTCCTTCAAGGATTGTGCTACATGACTCCTAAAGCTTATTTTTGATGCAGATAGACGGGACATTATGCTAGAGCATGTCCTTATTCTGGCTATCAGCAGCCATTCCCACAATAGTTGATTGCCAGTTCAACTCTATCTCTTTATTAGTTGCCTCCAGCTCAGTCTCTGAGTACGATGCAGCTTATTGCCCAGCAGGGGTATGGCAAACGTAGTAAAGGGGTTGCCAGGAGTTTTGGTTAGGCTTCCACTAGTCAACAGGGAGGTCGAGGTCAGGCCCGAGTTTTCATCCTCACCCAGCAGGATGCTCACGCATTGAATGTTGTTGTTGTAGGTATACTTCTAGTCTATTACTTAGATGCTAGAGTTTTGATTGATCCGGGTGCTACACATTCTTTTGTGTCCCCTATTTTTTCTTTGAAGTCATGTTAGCAAGCTTTGAGGATGGCTTTTCCTTCATCTATCACCACTCCTCTTAGCAATTCGTTGGACATCAATGTGGTTCTTTCTGATTGTTTAGTGTTAATAGGAGGTAGAGAATTGCCAGTGGAATTGGTGTTGTTAGATGTGATGGAGTTCGATGTGATCCTTGGTATGGATTGGTTATCTCAGCACTATGCCATTATGGATTGTCAAAGTCAAGAGGTGAATTTTAAAATTCTAGATGAAAAAGAGTTTAAGTTTGTGAGTGATAAGAGTTTTGCACCTTAAAATCTCATCTCTGCTATCACAGCTAGGAAGATGCTGAGGAAAGGCTATCAAGGATACTTGGCACTTGTTAGGGATACTTCAGTGGAGAAGTTGTCTCTCACAGTTGTTCAGTTGGTTGTGAGTTTCTTGATGTTTTTCCTAAGGAGTTGCTAGGTTTATCACCTCACAAAGAGATCAAATTCTATATAGATGTAGTCCCAAACACAACTCCTATTTTGATGTTGCCCTGTAGAATGGCTCCAATAGAGTTAAAAGAATTAAAGGACCAGTTGTAGGATTTACTAGATAAGGGTTTCATTAGACCTAGTATTTCTCTTTGGGGTGCACCAGTCCTATTTGTAAAAAAGAAGGATGGTACACTAAGACTATGCATAAATTACAAATAGTTGAATAAGGTGATAATGAAGAACAAGTATCCTCTCCTGAGGATAAATGATCTTTTTTATCAACTTTAAGGTGCACAGTTATTTTCTAAGGTTAACTTGAGGTCGGGTTATCATTGATTATGAATCAGTAAAGTTAATGTTCCTAAAATGGCATTCCGCACTCGATATGCCCATCATGAGTTTCTGGTGATGTCTTTCAGGTGGACTAATGCACCAGCTACTTTTATGGATCATATGAATCGGGTATTCAGACCATTTATAAATTAATTTATGGTAGTCTTTATTGATGATATACTAGTGTATTCGAAGAGTATGGAAGAGCATGTATATCACTTGAGGATAGTGCTACAAACACTGAGAGAATATAAGCTTTATGCTAAATTCTTGAATTGTGATTTTTGGTTGGAGAGTGTTGTATTCCTTGGACATGTAGCATCAAAAGATGGTATTCAGGTTGATCCATAAAAGATTGAGGCAGTGTTTGAGTGGTTCAAATTGATGACAATCATAGAGATTTAAAGTTTTCTAAGTTTGGCTAGGTAGTATAAGAGATTTATGCAGGTTTTCTCAAGAATTGCAGGTTATATGACTCACCTAACTCAAATTATGAGAACAATTTTCAGTTACTAAAGGAAAAGTTAACCATAACTCTAGTTCTGACTTTGCCTAATAGAGAAGATAAATTCTCTATGTATTGTGATGCCTCTAGAGTCAACCTAGGTTATGTGTTTATATAGAATGGTAGTGTGATAGCTTATGCTTTAATGCAGTTGAAGAAGCATGAGTAGAATTATCCTACTCATGACCTAGAGATGACTGCAGTGATCTTTGCTCTTAAGATTTGGAGACATTATTTGTATGGGGTGACTTATGAGATTTTCATAGATCATAAGAGTTTGAAGTACATTTTTCAGCAGAGAGATATGAACTTGAGGCAAAAGAGATAGTTAGAACTCTTGAAGGATTATAACTGTGATATTCTTTATCATCCAGGTAAGGCTAATGCGGTAGTAGATTCCTTGAGTAGGAAGTGCTCAAACAGTTTTACTCACATTAGTGTGGAGAGGAGACCTTTGATCCAAGAGTTGCATGAGTTGGTGGATCAAGCCCTGATGATGAAGATTAGCAAATCAGGTGGATTCCTGGCTTAGTTCAGAGTTAGATCAATGTTGAGAGATAGATAGGATTAACGTAGCTCAGGGTCGAGATCCTATTCTAGCAAAGCTTGAGGAGAATGTTCATGAGGGGAAGTTCACTAATTTTACACTTGATAATTATGGTATTTTGTGGATCAGTGGTAAATTATGCATTCCTGATGTGGATAATTTAAGAGAGGAGATCCTTGAAGAAACGCATTCTACAGCTTATAGTGTACATCCATGTGTTACTAAGATGTATCATAGCATTCGAGATTTGTACTGGTGGGATGGATTGAAGAAGGACATAGCTGATTATATTACTAAGTGCTTGACTTGTCAATAGGTGAAAGCTAAGCATCATAAGCCTTCTGGGAAACTTTAGCCTCTTCCTATTCCTAAATGGAAATAGGAGAGAATTGCTATGGATTTTGTTTGTTCGAGGGATTGATATGATTCTATTTAGGTGATTATGGACAAGTTAACCAAATTAGCTCACTTCTTACCAGTTAAAGCCATGTATTCTATAGCTAAGCTAGTTAAGCTATATGTTAAATATATTATGCCTTCATGGAGTACTTGTGTCTATTGTATCTAATATAGGTTCAATGTTTACCTCTTGATTTTAGCAGAAGTTGCAGGAAGTAATGGGCACCAGGCTTGATTTCAGTACTACTTTTCACCCTCAGGCAGATGGTCAATTTGAGAGGACAATCCAGACACTTTGAGGATGTGTGTATTGGATCTTGGAGGTAGCTGGGATGATTATTTGCTGCTAGTAGAGTTTGTTTATAATAATAACTACCATAGCAGTATCGAGATGGCACCATATGAAGCTTTGTATGGAAGGAAGTGTAGATCTCCTTTGAGTTGGAATGAGATTGGAGAGAGAGTGTTGACTGGACCTGAGATGGTTCAAGATGCAATGGAGAAGGTTGTTGTGATCAGAAGGAGATTAAAGACCGCAGCTAGCAGACAGAAGAGATGTGTGGATCCAAAACATAGAGATATGGAGTTTGAAGTTGGAGACTTTGTGTTTCTAAAGGTGTCTCTAAAGGAGGGTATGATGAGGTTTGGTAAGAAGGGGAAATTAGCACCGAGATATATTAGAGCGTTTGAGATTCTAAAAAGAGTGGACATGGTTGCATATCGGTTGGCTTTGCCTCCGAATCTATCTCAAGTGCATCCAATGTTCCATATCTCAATCATGAGGAAGTATATTTCAGACCCTTCACACGTGTTACAGCTTGAGAGTATGGAAGTGAACGAAGACCTGACATAGGAGGAGGAGCCAGTAGCGATAATGGAGAATCAAATTCATCAATTATGTTTAAAGCAGATTCTAATGGTCGAGGTGTTGTGGCGAAGCAACAACATGGAGGAGCACACTTGAGAGACTAAAACTGAGATACGAGTGGCCTACCCTTACCTCTTTCCTCGATGAATTCTTGTTGTTTATACTTTTATTTGAAATTCGAGGATGAATTTTTGTAAAGGGAGAATATTATGATGACCCTTTCTTTTAATTTATTAAAAAATTATTTTGAGATATGTAATGTTAATAATATTTTAAATTTTTATATATTATAATTATTTATAAATAGTATTTATTAATTTTATTTTAAATATTTTATTATGTAGAGGAATTTATTTTAAAGATATTATTATTTAAAAATATTAATGTTAGTATTATTATTATTGGTTATTGTTATTGTTATTGTTATTATTATTTTATTTGTTATTATTATTATCATTACTATTATTATTGTTATTTCTATAAAGTACGTTAATATATATATATATATATATATATATATATAGAGTAAGGGTCAGGACATTATTTTTTTGGGTATTCTTTTCTTTCTTCTCTTTCTTTTTTTTCTTCTCTTCCCCTACGTTTTTCTTCTTCTCCTTATGCGTTCCAACAGACCACCCATACCTCCACTAGCATCCATTGCCACTACCACCCACTACCATCACCTCCCCTCCTTCTATTCTCACTTCTGCCACCTTCAACATGCCTGCCTGACGCCGAAAATAGCAGCAGCATCAACGATGGTTCATCATGTCGCCGGTGGTGATTCCGACAGTGAAAGCTTGCTTTCCCGGGCTCTTTTGAACCCTCTTGGTCCGGGCAAGCCAATTCTAAACTCGGTTTAATCTTAGATTGTCCCATTTGTATGTTTTCTTCAAGTTTTTATTTAGGTTAATTTTAGTTTTTAATTTTTTTAGCTTTATTTTCTGTGTTTTAAACTAAGTGCCTTTAGAAATGTTGTTGTGTGTAGCTTAAGCTTTCCAAATATATTTTTGTTGAATTTTTTGGAATTTTTTTGATTTTTGGGTTTGAATTTTCCAGCAAGTCACTGTTCCAGTGACCCTCACAGAAAAATATTTTTATTTTTAATAAATTTTTTGAATTATTTGGAATATAGTTTGTGAAGGAAGTTTATGAAAATTTCAATCTGATTATTTACTATGAATTTTTGAAAGTTTACGTGAAAACGTAATTTTTTGAAAAATTGATATAAATTGGTGAATTTGGTGTTTTAATTGAAATTACTGTTAATAAGTATGTTTTGAATAATTTTGGAATAATAAACAGTATTAAAATAATTTTTACGAATTATTTACTATTTTTAACAAGTTAATAATCATTTTTGAAAATATATTCAAATAATAAATTTATTTACTATTTTTGTGATTTAATGAATTTTTAACTATTTTTATCATATATGAGAATTATTTAAATGATTACTTGTGAATTTTACTATTTAATTTTGAATAATTGAAAATTTGAATTTTTATTAATATTATATAAATTATTGAGATTTTATTAACTATTTAAAAATAATTAGCTTTAATGTTTTTGTTATTTAAATATATTGAATTGTGGTTTATTATTGATGTTTATGGATTTTAATGATTTTATTATATTATTTTTATTAAATATTGATTATTGTGAATTGTGATCCTCGATTGGGAAATTGTGGAGTTCGGGGTCCCAACCCGAGGTGTTGTGCATTTGTGTTTCTAGAAGTGTATTTGCTTACAGGATCGGCTCTACTTTTAGTGGAGAGATGTCTATTTTACAGAAGAGATTTTGCTGAATTTTCAGTAGAATTCTTGTAATATATGTTATCGGGTCAATCCTGAGTTTTGATTTTTAGATCGAGTCTTTCTTTAGAATTCCTAGGAGTTTAAAGTAGGAAATTCTATTATGATATTGTTAATATTATTTATTTTTCTAGTTGCACTGAGACAGAGGTCTATCAGACCAAGCCCATCGAGTCTGTTTAGAGGAGTGCAAACCTGTCAGTTATTATTCTATATATGTATTGCATATATGATGTATGATTATGAGCATCAATGTTGTCATTATATATTTAAACATTAATTGTTTTATTAAATGATTAAGTATACCTTTGGTATACTTTTAGTAAATTTTTTATATATTTGATATATATGTGACATATATGCTTGGTATGTTTTAGTATATATTTGGTATATATGTGACATATATATGTTGGTATATTTTTTGTATATATTCTGTATATTTTGATATATACCTAACATAAATATTTGGTATATTTTTTGTATATATTCTGTATATTTTGATATATACCTAACATAAATATTTGGTATATTTTTGGTATACTTATGGTATATTTTAGTATATATGTAGCATATATATTTGGAATATTTTTAGTATATGCTTGGTATATATTTGGGATATAATTGGTATATTTTTTTTATAAAATGTATGTCATTTGTGTTTTAATTATACATTTTATTATTTCTAATAAATATATGATTTATTTGAAGGATATCAGTAGAACATGCTATCTAATGGGCTGCATTAGGACTGTGTATGTACCAGTGCATTAGATTTTAGAGTTGAGATTATGAAATTATTTTGAGGTGAAATTTGAATATTCAATTATTGAGAATTGCAGTGAGTAAGTAGTGTGATTGCTAGAGCTCGGTTGACTTAGTGTATCGAGGCCAATCACACTGATAGTGAGACTGCTGGAGTTCGATTGACTTAGTGTCATAGAGCCAGTCTACTATCCAATAATGGAATAAGAGAATTACTTTGGAATTAAGTAAGCATGTATCGCTAGTGAGTTTTATGATTGAGGTTATAGATATTTTAGGGTTCTATTTGATCCTTCACGTAAATAAACTTTTTTTGCATTTATTATATATAAAAGTGAATTTTAGTATCTGTGTGAAATGTCTGTATATATTTATAATTATATTGATACTTAATTGTATACGACTTTAGGATGCATGTATATATATTATAATAATTCACTCACTAAGATTTGACTCCCCTCAATATTTTTTTATAGGATCTTCTTCTTCTTCAGACCTCCCTAGTAGTACTCTACACCGGTTTTCTTCAGCCCCCACTAGATTATGTAAATTTTATATTAGAACTCTTGTTGTATTCTAGAGACTGCACTAATAGTGTTATTGTGATAGAAGTGTGTTGTTTTGGTTTGAGATTTTGTACCCGAATATTGTATGATATAAAGATTTTCTTTTATATTAAACAAATTTTTAATTATGGTGTATTTTCATATTATTATTGCATGTGTCTTATTTTTTTAAGGCTTGCTACGGGTTCAAAATTCGAAAGAATTCTCGTTTGCTAGCGTTAGTCATGACTCCTGGTTTAGGTCGTAACAATATTGATATAGCTGAAGCAATTCTATAACTTGGAAGTGATGAGTCTAAATTTGTTAGTGGGATCAATCTTGTGGTTGATGAAGCTGCAAGGTTGGGAAAGATGCAATTAGCGAGGGTTTATTTCTAGTTACATGTGTGCTAAAGTAAACGAATTTTTAATTTTTAAAAACATTTCTCAATTTGATTAGTGTATTTTTCAATATTTTAAAATAATTAGTTTTTTGCTCATGGTTACAATAGTTAATAAATGTACAGATTGTTTTAATTTTTTATAAGAAAAATATAATATATGATAATATTAATAGAATAAATTGTTGATAATAAATAATATATATTATTAATAATAATTCATACAAAATGCATATCACATTTTAAGAGTTATTATAAAAAAGAGAATACTAATATAAATATAATTGTTTTAAAATGTTCATATATTTATAATAGTGATAGTAAACATCATGTTTGAAAAGTAAAAAATATAATATAATTATAGAATATATAAATTAATAATATGGAGGAGTAATATTGTTTTAATCTATAATCTAATTAAAATAAAAATCAATCTTATATTAATTAATAATTTATGTATTTATTTAAATTTGATAATAAATAGAATATAATTATCCTATTTTTATTCAAGTCTATACCATTTTTAAATATAAGAAATTTTAATATACAAAATAAAACTGTTATCATTAAATTTAAAGGTTTTAAAAACCAAATTAAGGTTTTTTTTTTTTTATAAATATATAAAAATGTCGATTTTCATAAAAAAAAAAATAATTTTCACTATTGTATAATCATATCTAAAACTATGTTCCATTATCTTGAAATATTCGTAAGTTGTTTGGACTGAGATTGCACGTTGTTGAATATATTATTTTTATTTTTGATTTAGTTTATATACTTCTCATAATTTTCTTCTGTAAAATTTAATGAACTAGAGATATATAACTATGCAAACATATGTACAAAATTCGGGTTCAACCGAATTAGTAAAAATTCAATAGACTTTAGATACCGATAGTTCACACCAGAAAAAATGTATGTACAAAACTCTACATGTATAAAATTCAATTTTCTCGTGCATTGACTTTAAATAATTATGAATTTCTAGAAGTGAGAATTCAGTTGTAGAGATATATATTAAGAGTATATATTCCTTTTGCAATTGGATCCCTGAAAAGGTGACGATATTTCAATTGACTTTATATCCCCTACTTGCCTACTATGTAAACACATCCTTGATAAGATACAAAGTATTAAAAAATTAATTTATTTTCAACAATCAGAACAAAAAGAAGAACATGGAAGACTCCTCCTTGCAAACTCTTATTGCCAAGAGGTAACATAATTCAACTTTCTTATGAGCAACCATACGTCCAAATTTATACATCTTATTTATTTTATAGCATATTCTACATACAATACAACATATAATTGCATTGTAAAGCAAAGCCAAAGGCTGATACATATATATACCAAGCTATTCTTGAAAACATTATTCAGATATGTTAGAAGGCAAGGTAACATTGATAACAGGAGGTGCAAGTGGCAAAGGTGAGATGACTGCGAGGCTCTTTGCCAAGAATGGTGCTAAGGTTGTGATCGTAGATGTCAACTTCGATTTGGGTCAATCTGTAGCTACACAAATTCAATCGGAATTCAGACAACTAGTTTCCTACGTTCACTGCTGGGTGCAAAACATGCCTCAAGAGTGATGATTCCTAAAAAGAAAGGTTGCATTTTGTTCATAGGAAGTGCTGCTTCAGTAATTTATATTAGACGACATGCATATACAGTGTCGAAGCATGATGTTGTTGGGCTGGCAAAGAATTTTGTCTTGGAACTAGGGAAGTATGGTATTATAGTTAATTCAATTTCACCTGGTTTTGTACAAACTCCTTTGACCATTAAAGAAATTGGTCTTGAAAGGAATAATGCTAAGTTTTGTATTCCACATAATTAACAATGATGTACATATTACAAAATATATAGTTTGTAAAGTGATAGGCTATTACACGATTACAACAAATACAAAATATAAGTGATGGTAATAATATTAATAACTGAAGGGGATATATCCTTATCAGCCCCCCTAATGCCATTGGGAAGATGATAGGGGAAGAGAAGCAAGATGATGCTGAAATTGTAGAGTACCCAAGGGCTTGGTGAAGACGTCACCAACTTGATCAGCACTAGATATGAATTGAACCTGAATATTGCCTTTAGCAACTTGTTCCCAAATAAAGTGATAATCTAACTCAATGTTTTTTGTGAAGGCATAGAATACCAAATTAAAAGTTAGATATATGGCACCAACATTATCACACTATAGAATTAGTTTTGGTTAAGATTGAGCACCAAGGTCATTAAGTAAAGATTGTAGCCATATGACCTCCAATGTGGTGTTGGCAATAGCTTTATATTGACTCTCTGTTAATGATCTTGCTATGGTAGGTTGATTTTTAGCCATCCAAGATATTAACGAATTTTCCAAGTAGATGATATAGCCACTTGTTGAACGACAATCATTGGGACAACCTCCTCGATCATTGTTTGTAAAGCATTGTAAATTTTGAGCGGAGTTAACAGAGAAGAATAATGAATAATGTAAAGTGTGTTTGAGGTACTGAAGCACTCTTTTAATGGATTGCCAATGTGTTGTAGTTGGATGATGCATGAATTAACATAGCTTATTAATAGTAAAAGTTATGTCTAGTCTTGTGAAAGTAGCATACCGAAGGGCTCCAATAATATGGCGGTACTTTGCACAATCATCAGTATTTAAAAAAGTTCCCATGGATTTAAAGAGTGATGGTGAGGATGCAATTAGAGTAGATAATCATTAATGACGTAGTGGAAGAGTGGATTAAACAATCAAATATTGTTGAATCACACAAGACTGCTAATAAACAATCTTCTATAGCAGTTTAGACTATAGGTATCAAAATTTTCAAGAAATTTTGGAAGAATAAAGAGAATTCAAATTATCAAAAAATTGTTGTCCAACAATAACAAGGAAAGGTTAAATAGTAAATTCTAGAAAAACCCTAAATAAGAATTAGGAAAATAAAATCCTAAAAATAGGAAATAATAAAAAATGCTCATTTAAGGACCTAAATGATAGAATTTGGTCGAAAAGTGACGGATCCCATAAGCAAAGGTAGTGACTTCGAACCGCTGGCCCATTTTCACATGAAATAGGCTTTTGAATCGCTCAAATCCAATACTTAGAACTTGCCCAAAATTACGAAACTACCACTACCGTAAATTATCAAATTTTTGCATAAATTTTAGGGCTTGTTCCTTTATGCGGCCTGCATCAATTAACATGTAACATAGAATTCTAATCAAGTAAATCACAAATATATTTCATTTGAGAAAGAGTGGTACCTTGGGATGTTTTTAGACTTCAATGCCCAGAAAATATGACAAAGGGCCAATATCACAAACCAGAAATTCAAACTATGGTTGTTGAAGAAAATTGGTGAGTAGAGATGGTGAATTTTCAATAACTATGATATCATCCGTGTATATGATAACAAATAAAGAGATAGAACCATGATTTATTATGAATAAGGAAGTGTTTGCTTATGATGCCTGAAAACTATAGGAGAGTACTAAAGTGCTTAGATGATGAAACAATTCTCTAGAAGCCTGCTTAAGGCCATAAAGTGATCAATAAAGAAGACAAACATGATCCATATAAGTAGTGTCAATGAAGCCCTTTGATTGTTCTATATAAAATTTTTGAGCAGGATTTCCATGTAGAAATGCATTGGAGAAGTCAAGTTGATGCATTGCCCATTTAAACATAGTGGCAAGAGCAATTATGGTGCATATGGTAGTGGCCTTCACCACAAGGCTAAAAGTGTTTGCATAATCAACTTCAAATTATTGATCATAACCCTTGGCAATAAGATGGGTTTTATACCAAGAGACAGTGCTATCATAGTTGTATTTAACTCTAAATATCCATTTGTTCTAGAAAATATTAGCATTTGAGGGATGAGGAACAATGCTCCATGTGTTATTGCGTATAAGTGCTTAATATTCTTCACTCATTACAATTCACCATTCATGATTCTTTATGGCTTGTGCAAATGTTTGACGTTTAGAAAGTGGTTTGGTATCGGTGAGAGAGGTAGAAAGATGGGACTCTCATTTATGGAGGGTGGAGGGGTGAAAAACCATTGGGTGATTGCGGGGTGGAGTGACAGCGGTGGTAGGGCATGGCAGGCTTATTGCATTTTATGACGGTGATGGTTAGGATAGGAACTGAGGTTGATAATTATATTTAGACTAGGAGATGATAATGGTGAACACATTGGTGGTGATATGGCAACAGCGAGAATTATTAAAGTTGAGATATAAGAGGGAGGTGGGGCCTATTACGGTGTATTGTGAAATTTAGGTGGTGAGTAGATGTATTGACGTGCAATATAGATTTTATATGTATTGGGATTAAGGCATCGGTGACCACAGTAAGAGGTAACAGGCCCTAAGTAGACATATGTCTTAGTTTTATAATTAAATTTATGCTTATTGTAAGGTTTGAGTAGTGGGAAAATTCCACAATCAACTGTGTGTAAGGATTGAAAACTGAAATAATGACCATGTGGAGAAAAACAAGGTGAGTGTCCTTGAAGAACATCGGTGGGCATATTATAACTAAAGAAATAGTAATGTCAAAAGCATAGCACCAATAATGAAAAGGAATAAAACTATGGGCAAGTAAAGTGAGACCAATGTCAACTAAATGTCGAATTTTGCATTTGGCTATGCCATTTTGTTCGTGTGTATACAAATAAACAATTCTATGAATAATTCTATAAGTTTGAAAATATTTATTTAATTTTTGATACTCTCCACCCTAGTTAGAGTGAAAGGCTTTTATTTTGTTAGAAAATTAGGTTTGAACAAAAGCTTGGAAATTGAGAAAAATTTGGTAGACATCATTTTTATTCTTTTAAAAAATACACTTTAGTATGATGAGTGTAGTCATTAATAAATAAAAACAAAATATCAAAATCCTATATTAGACAAAATAAGGGAGGGTCCCCAAACATCATAATGGATAATATCAAAAGGCTTTAAGCTTTTATGTTCAATAAGAGCAAGAGGAATTCTTGCTATTTTTCCTAACATGCATGATGAACACTTACTAAATTTTTTCTTAGAGGAATACGGAAGAGCATTTTCCGTGAGGATTTTTTAGAGAGTTCTTTTGTGGGGATGGCAAAGACAAGAGTGTTAAACATTAAAAGGAATTGTTTCAGAGAGAAAGGCTTGAACATTCAGTATGAAAGGTAAGATGTACAACCCATTCTCATTCACGCCTTGCAGGAGTGGAGTCTTTGTCTTCTTATCCTTAACAATGAAAAAGGAAGGGCAAAATTCAAAGAAACAAGAATTGTACTAAATTTTAAGACAGAAAGTAAGGGTTTGAAATATGAGATATATGTAAGACATTGGTAAGAGATAAATATTGGGAAGGAGTAGAAATATAGGAAATACCTATGGCTTTAATAGACAAACCTTGGCCATTACCTACAAGTAATTGATCACCATCGGTGTATGGTTGTGGAAAATGGAGATTGGAAATATCTGGAGTGATATAAGCATTTGCACCTGTATCAGCAACCCATGGAGTATAACCATAGGTCAACAAGCCAGGATAAGCAATATTTGCTTGTGGAGATGGAGGTTAATTATGAAGCAGTGAAGTGTACCTTTAGCATCTATCTGTGGTGTGATTAGTCATGCCATATAATTGTTCTAAGGACAACATCTATTTTGCCATGGTGAATGAGATGGAAATGGAAAGGGGTCGATAGTAATGGTGGTTAAGAATGATGTGGAATTTATGGGCGATAGGAGAGGTTGGCAAGAAGAGGTTCATAAGTACTTTTCAAGAGAATCTCATGTGCAAGAAGTTAATTGTGGAGTTCAGTAAAAGAAATAGGTTCTTGTCTTAGGTTAAGAGCAATGATGATACTATGATATTCAACACCAATGTTACGATAAATAA
Organism: Mallotus nudiflorus; assembly: GCA_947683625.1. Lineage (NCBI taxonomy): Eukaryota > Viridiplantae > Streptophyta > Magnoliopsida > Malpighiales > Euphorbiaceae > Mallotus > Mallotus nudiflorus. The sequence goes on from CANTUR010000156.1 coordinate 2,607,462, forward strand.
TAGCATTAAATTCTACCAGAGTCATGGTTCTAACCTACAAAGGCAAGTTCAACAATAAGAGACTTTGCTCGTTGTAAATATTGGGAGATGGACATATCATTCTTCTTTAGTTCTTTCAACTCAATGTTCAATTGGAGTTGTTTATTTTGTGAGATAGAAACAAAATTATTGGAAAGGGCTATCCAAGCAGATTGTGAAGATGTGATGCCAATGACATAAAGAAAGACTTCCTCAGTAATAAAAAAGAGGATCCATGAAAGTAACAATTGATCACGTTCAAACCATGCTTCAAAGTCAGGATTTGGAATTTCAGTCGGTGGAGTGGCAGTATTAAGGATTGTTTTTGGTGGAGAAGGTCGAGTGCCATTAACAAAGCCCATCAATTTTTGATAATTCAATAGAGGATGAAATTGAACTTTTCATGCCAAGTAGTTTTTATTGTTCAATTTGATAGAAAAATTATGAGTTGTGGTGGAAGGAGAAGCGAAAGAGGTTGAAGAAGGTAGAGTAAGTTGATTATTATTAGCCATAGGACTCTGATACCATGAAAGGAATAATGCCAAGCTTTTGTATTTCATGTAATTAATAATAATGTACAGATTTTGTAAAGTGATAGGCTGTTACAGGGTTACAACAAATAGAAGAGAAATGTGATGGTAACAGTATTAATAACTGAAGGAGATATGTCCTTATTAGGTCCAAACTATCAGCAATTTGAGAAGGTGGCATATGATGTGGTAAACTTGAAAGGGGTAAAATTGGACGCTAATGATATAGCTGAAGCAGCTCTATACCTTGCAAGTGATGAGTCTAAATTTGTCAGTGGAATCCACATTGTGGTTGATGCAGCTGCAAGGTTGGCAAAGATGTAATTGGTAAGAGTTTATTTGATGTGTGCTAAATTAAAGGAAAATTAATAAAAAAAAGTCTGAATCTAATTAGTATATTGCAATATTTTAAAAGTAATATTGTCTAATCACATCTAAAACTATGTTCCTTTATCTCAAAATATTCATGAGTTGTTTGGTCTGAGATTGTACTTCGTTGAATATACTATTTTTTATTTTAATTTATTTTAGGCACTTCTCATAATTTTCTTTTTATTAATTCAATGAACTGGAGATACATAACCATGCCAAAATATGTACAGAATTTTCTCCTGCTTTGGTTTGAAGAATAATTAATTTGTAGAATTGAGATTTCAATTGTAGAGACCATTATTTTTGGTTAAAAGCTTCTGAATGCTATTGTTAGCAGGAAAGGTAGACCTCCAAAAAACACACATAAACACTACTAACCATATCTTTGTAATTGGGTATCAAGCAATTAAGGTTCTTATGAAAATAAAAATCTGCTAAGTTAGTAGCAATCTTGGGTGCCAAACATGCCTCAGGGGTAATGATTCCAGAGAAGCAAGCACGTATATAATATAAAGGTGTGCCACACTTGTGAGCATCACAACATATTGTCATGATATGTACAGTTCCACCTGCTAATATTAATCTATAAAATTAATTTATATATAATTTAAAACGCAAGAATTGTCTTTTTGATTATGAACAGTGTAAATTGATAATTTGTTTAGAAATATTGATTAATTAATCAGTACAACAATTTTGATTTTGAATCTTCAAGAAGCTTGATGAATATTTTGAGATAAAGGAACATAGTTTTAGATATTTTGAGATAAAGGAACATACTTGCAATAAACATCCCCATCAATTCATCAAGGACAGAATTATTTTATTTATAAATTAAAATTCAGTTACATCACTGAAAATAAGTAACAATATTTTGGCAAAAGAAAATGAAAGAAGGAAAAACACTACATTGCAAGTGTTGCGTTTAATACACCAAATGTTTTATTTATTTTTAAGTGATCACTGTTAAAAAAAAATCACTTTTGGGTGGATTAACTTAATTTTTCAAGGAAAAGCCTCCATCAACAAGAAGATTCATCCCACTCACATATTGAGCCTCATCGCTTGTCTTTTGTACAAAACTGCAAGTGCAATATATCGTCAAGTATTATAAAAATATCGATCCCATAAAAATTCGTTCAAATCACCTATTAACCTAATTAATTCTTTATTATCTAAGGCTTTCGAATAAGGAATTTTGAATGAAATTTAAATAACAAATAAATTAACCTATAAAACAAAAACAATTTTGAAATCCAAAGAATAAACAATCAATAACTAAAACTTGTTAAGAATTAAATCACCTCACAATCACTAAACTACCCAAATTTATTACTCAATTAGCTATGCATATCTTGAGTTTTTCTAAAGCATCAATTAATCTCTCTCAAGTATCAATTAATTTAAACTCACAACTATCAATCAAGGCAATAAAGACCCAATTCTCATTGCAATCCATACACCTAGATATCAAAATCATGAATTATGAAGCACAATCTAATGGGAATTTAATCAACTCAATTTATCTATAATTTTGAGTTAAGTTAAACTTGTGTTTGTTAGCAAGACTTTAAACTCTACCGAAACATCGTGACACTTATCTTCAATAGCTATCGGTTTCCATTTGTTGTTCTGTATTTTTTATCATATTCTTGTATTGTTCTATATTCAACATCATGTAATCATCCATTAATACATATATATACACATAGAAATATGCTTCCTCTTCCTTGTTCATTTCATTGTATCAGAGCTACTTAACAATGGCAACTCAAATTGTTCCCGTTTCTTCCAATTATTCTACACCTTTGGTATCCAACGCAAGCTATACCTTTGCCACAAAACTAACCTCCCAAAATTTCCTTGCCTAGAAAACCCAGTTTGTTCCTCTTCTTAACTTTCACAACATAACTCATTTAATCGATAATACATCTCTACCATCTACTATGGTGGTCTCTTTTACCAATCCAAATGAATCCATTATCAATATTGAATATACCTCATGGTTTAAGCAAGATTAGTTATTGTTATCTTGGATCCTCTCATCTCTAACCAAATAAGTCTTTTCATATATAAATGTTTGTAAGACATTATTAGAAACATGGAGAGCACTATAGAGTGCTTTTGGTGTTATATCTTAAAACACAACCTCTAAATTTATGTTGAACTTCAAGAACTCAAGAAACATGATATGAACACTGCTCAATATCTTTAAAAAGCCAAGGCTTTGTCAAATGAATTGGTAGCAATAGGTAAACCTCTCTCATCTTTAGAATTCAATGCAATTATTTATCGAAACATTGGAATGGAGTTCCACCCCATTTTTTCTACCCTCAATCTTCATGTTGAAGCTGTTACTTTCTTTAAATTATATAGCTAATTAATGTCTCATGAAATTTTGCTTAAAAGCTATGCCCTTTTTGCCTCAAATATGACCCATCCTGCCTCTGCTCATCTTACTTTCAGACCTCCCTAACCTTTTAACCGATCCCCACAACCTTCCTTTTCCAATCATAATAACTCTTCCAAATCAAAGTGTCAAATATATGGCTTCCACAATCACACTGCTAATCAATGTAAACATTGATATGAACCTTACTAATAAGCAGTTCATCCTCATTCCAACCTTATGACTTCCTCTTATTTGCCACTACTATCCAATAGTACTGTTGCTCATGCCTTTCTGCCAAATTTTCTACTACTATGTTCAAATTATTTAGCTACTTCTTATACTCTATCACTTGCACAGTGGCTACTTGACATGGGAGCCATACATCACATGACTCCTGTGCTTTAACCCCTTCAACATATTCAACCTTATGGTGGTTTAGATCAAATAACTATTGGTAATGGTCATACTATGCCAATATCTCACATAGGTATAACTTCCTCCCTTTAAATACTAATACTAAATTGATTTTAAATGAGGTTCTTCATGTTCCCAAACTCTCAAATCCTTTACTCTCTGTCCATCGAATTTCCACTAACAATAAGTGCTTCTTTGAATTGCATCCCCATCAGGTATATCATCCTCTCCTACCTTATCTTCAACTCTTTTTACTACTCCTTTATCTCCACGAACTTTCACTAATTCACAATCTTTATCACCCACCCGTTATACTGTTACTACTCTTCCTACCTAATCAACATCATCCTCATCCCCTACATATTCTTCTTCTTCTCCTGCTATCCCACTTGTTGCTGACCTTACCCACTTTACCTTTTCGCCATCTCCTACCTAACTTGATCATACCCAAACCCATTCTATAGTTCTACACCCATCCATCATAAGCAAACGCTTTGCCAATATCACCACCAAAAAAACCAATTATCTTGAACATGAACCTCATACATTTAATCAAGCTAGTAAGTATCCTAAATGGCAAAAGGCTATATCTAAAGAGATTATACAACATCATGTAATTGTCCATTAATACATATATATGCACACAAAAATATACTTCCTCTTCCTTATTCATTTCAGTGTTTATAGGTCTATTAAAATTACCATATCTCAATGCATAATCCTAGTTAAAATCATGTTATTAATGGCCAAACAACAATAAGAATTAAGATTAATAAATACAAAATGCAAAAACTAACAAATTTATTAAATTGGAAGCCTAGATCATGTTCAGATCATCAATCCCTAACAAAAAAATATTTATCCTAACATATTGTCAATAAACTCCAAGAAATTAAAAGAAAAACCTAGAATAAAAATATAAAAAAGAGAAGAAGAATGAAATAATTATAATTAATCTTTAATTTTCAATTTTCAATTCTTCAATTTCTTACTCCTTCAATCTTCTAGGGTTCTTGTTTGTAACCTTGGTTTCTAATCCCTCAATATGGTTCAATATGTTTCCCTTAACTTAGAGCTAAAAATCTCTATTTATAGAGAAAAATACCCTAAATTCATCCAAGAATCAAAACAACAATTATCCACCTTCAAAACCTCCTCCAATGAGGAAAATAACTACACAAAACAACTCCTTTATTATTGGTTTGAATCCCTGACTCTTTAGGAAAGCAAAATTCCTACAAAAATATACCAAAAGATGCAGAAGTTAACTAGGAAACTAAAAAGAAAATAAAACTAAGCTAATAAATTAAAATCCTGATAAAACACTAATTATAAATAATAAAATATAAAGAACTACTAATAAATCCTATGGAAATTAAATAGAAAACTATGCAATAATTGACACTAACACACATGATTTTTTTTAATCAAGAGGTTATATAATTTAGACAACAATGATAACTAGACAACATAGGGCAGTTCTTCATTTTTAAATTATTGATGACAAAATTTGAATTTTATATCTCAAAACCCTTAAAGAGACATTACTATTCCCTCACTAGCTAACATATCTTCTTTAAAAACTTAAATTTTAACAGAAAATTTCAATATATAAAAATTATATAAAATATATAAGTATAAGAATTCAATGAATAAAAAAATAAAATGATAAAAGATCCAATAAAACAACATTGATGGCTATAAACTTGTGAAAAAAAAAATAGAACAAATAGTGCAAACTTGAACACATATAATGCATTGGAATTGAAACTTGAACACATATAATGTGAAGGGATGCAAGAAAACATAAGAAATAAATAAAATGAAAGGATGAGGATGACGACAAGGATGCTTAGAAGGAAATGTTGAAGAAAATAGGGAAAGTGGGAGTGCGAAAAAGTGCAGAGTGAGGAATAGTTTTTCCTTTGTAAGGATAAAAAAGAGAGAGATAGCCAGCCATAGTAGAAGCTAGAAGAAATGCAAAGGATAGGTATCCCAAGACAATGGTGGGTTCAAATGGATACTTGTAAATAACGACTCCTTTTCCAAGGATAGGAGTTTCAATTGTAGGCAATATATAAATCAAAACAAGACAAACAATCAAATTGTGATGGATACATAGGAAGTAGAACAATTGAAAATGCAAATAATGAAAAGGATAGGAATACCTTTTTCTTTTCTGCAACTATCCCAAAAATAAAGAGAGAGACCTAAGAGCGGCTACAATTACAGACATTTGTCGAACATATACAACCATGACTTTGATTGAATGAGTCAATTGATGCTTGTGCCAATTCCTTTCGACTAATAACTATTTTTATTACAACCCTAAATTAAATAAATAAACAGCAACAATTTTACTTTGACAAATCAGATTAGATGATAGCAAAAACTCAAAAGAAACATACGTTTAACATTAAGATTTTTGAAGTAGTAGTGATAGCGTGGATTGTTTGTTGCTAAAATTACAGATTGGTGTGTTGCGATGTAGTGAGTGAGTGAGTCAGAATATATGAGAAGAAAATTTTTTAGAACAAAGTAACATGATACGAGTAGGACCTAATGAACAAAGCGAGTCAAGCAAGCAACAATAGCTGCAATGCAGGAGATGAGAGGAGTAGCAAGAAAAATGGACTTTAAGTTACACGAAGTAGAAGAATATGATTTAATTATTTTCATTCCTTCAGCTTCTAAACGATGCATCTTGGTGTGCAAAACGTAGAGTTTCAACGTCGATTATAAATAGTCCAACGTGGATTAATGACCCAGTGCTTGCCTAACATGTCAGCATTAGTTAATTAGAAATGTGATTGATGATTCGAATTGTCAAAGTTTATAAATTACTGTTTTATTTTGCTAAAATTAAAATATTATGATTAAACTACAAAAAACACTAAATGTTATGATTAAATTTACAAATATTCCATATATATATATATATTGCATTTAATGATTTGACGGGAGATTCTTTCAGTTTAACTAAAGATTTCAGGTTCATACTTTGAATATATAATTACTTTAAAACTCTTAAAGTAGATTTTTACAACTCTTCGAGGTTCTTCTCAAGTTAAATGTTGATTAATCGGGTTTTACAGGAGATTATGTACCAGATACATCATATGTAAAAAAAAGATTTTTTTTATTAATAGCAAAGTTATATGATTATATATTAATGGACTGTATAATAAATAATGACTTTTTTCTTTTAAGTCAAATAAAGTGAAAATAAATTTTATAAATTAATAACATAAAGATTCCAACCCCATATCTAAGAATATCATTGATAATGAGTAAATATTTGACAACTCTTTTAGTGAAAATGAATAAAATATTAATAGATATAGGCGCATAACATGACTTCTTTGACTTTTTACGGCACACAAGAGGTACGTTGCTATAAATATTTTTATTTGTAGTGACTTAAAAATAATATTTAATTTCTGTCACCAAAAGGTAGAAACACAATTACTTTTTATTTTTTAAAAAATAGTCACTATTTTTTCTTTCTTTAAATATTTCCATATTGAAACCATAAAATTAAGGGAATGTCTTGCCTATATTTAGTTTATTACACATAATAGTAGAATTTAAAATACATAATTCAAATATTATGTACTTAGTTGATAAAAACAAGACATGACATGTGTATTGTGTTTTAAATCCTACCATTTAGTGTATATTGATACAGTAAAGGTAAGAATTTTCTTAAAATTAATTAGTATCATGAGAGTCTTACGGAAAATAGACAAACGTTTTTTAATTAACTATAAAATTCTTTGTGTTCGTGGAATGCGTGAAGTCCAAATGTATAATTAACTATACAATTTTTACTTTCATGGCTATAGACTATATATAGCTACAATTTTTATATTAATGGCTAAATTTTATAGTTGTCTGTGCATATTATTATAGTGATATATGACGCTTATTTTAATTTTATTTTGTAATTATATGTATGTATTCAGTTAAATCGCTGGATAGGTAATAATAGTTGACGAAAAATGAAAAAAGAAATATTATGTGTGGGGTTGATATAAATAAATTTTATAAAATGGTATGAAATTTATTTACAAATTTAAGTGGATGTATTTGATTTAAATGAACTATTTTGTAAAATCTATTTTCAATTTTAACTTCTTAATTTTATGAAATTGTTTATTATTAAACCAAAATTTATAATATTTATTAAAATTTTTAAATAAATTCATTTTATAAAATATTTAGTTAAATGAAATATACTTCATTAGTAGTAAGAATTCATTTGAAAAAAATGAATTCTATTTCAAATGAATTCTTATTAATGGAGTATAATTCATTTGAAAATGATTTCTATTTATTCCTTACGAGTAGTTTAAGAGATAAAAAGTAACATTAAAAAATATAGAGTAAGTTTCAAGTCTCATCCCTCTTACATTCTCCTTAACGGTTGAAAATTAACCACTTCAATAAACCAAAAAAACAAATTCAATTTAGAATTATTTGAAAATAAAATAAATTCCTTTATTGGAATTGAAAAGATTTCTGGTAATACACTAAATGATTTATTAATTAAAAATGATCACCTTTTAAAAAGAGAAAAAGAAAACTAATCACTTTTGGTAGGATGAATAGTATTACTCAAGGAAAAACCTCCATCAACAACAAGATTCATCCCACTCACATATTGAGCTTCATCACTTCCAAGATATACAGCAGCTTCTGCAATGTCATTTGCATCTAACATAGTTTCTTTTAGATTCGCAATGGAGTAGAAACTTGCTTGGATGTTTTTAAGTTCAATACCTACTGCTTTAGCAGCAGCAAGAGTAGGAACTCCAGCTGGCGAAATGCAATTAACTCTAATCCCATACTTGCCTAATTCAACAGTCAAGTTCTTGGTTAATCCAACAACTGCGTGTTTTGATGCCGTGTAAGCTTGTGGTATCCCGCAACAAGTAACAGAAGCAATGCTTGATGTGAATAAAATACAACCTTTCTTTCTTGGAATCATTACTCTAGCAGCATGCTTCGCTCCCAAGAATGCACCATGAACGTTTACATCCAAAACCCGATTGAAATCTTCGCTTTCGATGGACAAGATGTTGGAATCGTACTTACCTATGATTCCTGCATTGTTGTACATTATGTCAAGCTTTCCATGCATTGAAACTGCTTTGTTCACTGCGTTTTCCACGTCTGATCCTTTAGTCACATCGCAATGGATGTAGGAAACTTTTTCTCCAGATTCTGAACTGATTTCCTTGGATACAGAGTGACCCAAATCGTCTTGGACATCTGCTATGATAACCTTTGCACCATGTCGAGCAAATAGTCTCGATGTGGTCTCGCCAATTCCACTAGCTCCGCCTGTTACTATGGCTACCTTGCCTTGCAATCTGCAGATGATGACAAGTTCAAGTTATTTCGAACTACCCTTGAAGATTAAAAATAATGATCTTCGAAAAAAAAAAAAAAACATTGACTATATATTATATAGAAGGAAAAGCACGTACCAATAAACTCAATTAGTTCAAATGGTTGTAAGAGTTTTTTCTTTTCTCAACGTTGATTTTTAGGGATGGCACTTGGAAATTTTTTTTCTAAATGCACCATAAAAAACAAATAAAATATATAAAGCAATGTGAAAAAAAAAATTATTGTTTTCTCAAACTTGGTCAAAGTATGAAACTTATAATCCTTTCAATAATGATACAAATAGTGGTGAACCAGTGATAATTTTTCTTAAATTACATTTATATTCTCAAATACAGGGACAAATTCATTGGAAAGGTAAAAAAATCATTTGTCGCTGCTCATGATATATAGCTTTATACTTTTCCTTTTCATATGTGTTTGATCTGATCAGAGAAATACAGAAATGCTCTCACTTAATTAGTTACAACATTATAGAAATTGAAATGCGGCAAGAACTTAAAAACAATATATAAATATACAGAAATGTGAGTGCTGTAGGTGAAGAGATGTTGGTTGCTTACCTCTTGGCAAAATTAGCAAGGGAAGAAGAGGCCGCCATGATATGTTTTTTCTTCTATTAGCTTGCTAGTTTCTTGAGGAGAAGTTTAAATAATGAATTTTTCGGGCTTTGATGAGGTTATTTATATCCGCAACCAATTATACACCAGTCTACTGACAAAGTGCAGGATGCCAGCCTCCATCTGAGAATTTTTTTCCAGTTCACTATTGTTTTTTTATGGGGGGGCTGAACTTGGGAATGTTCAAAGTTTTGTGAATAATAATAAGAGAAAAGATTTATGGAGCAGAAGCGGCTCGAATAAAAATATAGGGGGAGGGGCTTTTTACCAAAATGTCAAGCAAAATAAACTGCCCCCATGTAAGCAAGGGGCAGTTTTGTAAAAAATTAATAAAGAATGAAGTGGCCTGCTATATCTATCAACATTCTAATAATAATAATAATAGTAATAGTAATAGTAGTAGTAGTAGTAGTAATAATAATAATAATAATAATAATAATAATAATAATAATAATAATAATAATAATAATAAAGTATATAATAATATCACTAAAGATTAACGGATAGAATCTATCCGGATAGAAAAATTATTTGTTTATGCAAAAGACTAATATACCTTCATTGAGCCTGCTGTACCGCGTTAATTGCTATTGTTAGGCGTGTTAAGTTGACTTGTATTTTCCAAATAAAAGCACCAAAATCAAGACATATAATTAAGTGTTACTGAATTAGGGAGGAAACATAACAACAAAAATGGATAAAAATGACTATTCCATTGTATTCTGTGACTATTGTTTAAGGAAATAGAGCATAGAGAAACAATTATGTAGATTTTTGTCTCTGTCATTTATGATTATTCACTGAATGGAGAGGAGAACTTTTTTGAACCAGAAGAAAACTTTGTTGAACTTGTTGGGGATGATGACGATAATAGTGTCGATGAAGTTAGTGAATTAAATTCTTAAACTACTGAGAACATAAATTTCAATGAATGTATTACAGAGCATGGTCCTACATCAGGTATGTCTTTTCCAACTATAGATAAGTTGGTAGAAGCTTATAAAAAACATGCTAAGTTGAAAGGATTTTCTATTGCTAAAAGATTTGCTCACATTAGTGGAGATGGTGTAAGAAGATATAAGACCGTTTGCTATGATAAAGGGAAGTTAGAAGAAAGGATACAATTGAAGAGATCATGTTGCCCAACTCATTTGAATGCAGTGCTGAGAGATGGAATGTGGATTGTTAGTTCAATAAAACAGGAATGCAACCACGAGTTGAATCCTTTAATGACTAGGTTAATGAGTGGCCACAGGAGTTTGACTCCAACACTTCAAAGAACATTAGTTGCTAATGACATTGTAGGACTTAGGCCTTGTAAAAGCATGAAACTAGCAATCGTGCAATCTGTGGTCCATGAAATTTAGTATCCTCACAAAGGGACATGAGGAATTTCATAGATAAGGAGAGATGGTTAAGGATTAGTGAAGGAGATGTAGAAGCTATTAGCAGATTTTTTATATTAATGCAGTAGAAAGATGAAGGAATTTTTTTATTTGATTTATCTTGATGAGGAAAACTATTTGAGAAATGTGTTGTTGATTCATCCTAGAGGTAAAGTGTTAACTAATTCATTCACTGCAAGTGCAAGGGTCAACAGGTAATATAGAAGTAAGTAAAGTATTGTTTCCCATAGAGATTGATACTAAACACCTATTAATCTTAATTGTATATTATTAGAGCTAATAATAATGATTTGGCTAAAATAAATAAATTATTAAAACTACAAATAAGGTTATTAGTAATTAAAATAAAGGAATAATCAATGGAAGAGGCATGCTATTGAGAGATTAAACACCACATTTTCATTAAATTAACTTGATATAGTTTATCAACTTCTCTGTGCATATCTCAAGTTTTTCAATAAACATTGAGTACTCTTTCTCAACTAGTTACTCAAATCCATAAGTAACAATCAAATTAGATTTATAAACATAGCTTAATTCTCATCATCACCATGAATATAAACCCATATCAAGTATGCAAGGCATTACATAAAGCCTATAAGAGAATTAGAATTGATTAAGCTTTCTCAAGACATTTAATCAATCTAACATGTGTTTGTGGGTTTATTAAATCCATAAACTCTGATTACATAGATCTAAACTAAAGTTATATTTGGCCATAATATTACATTCTATCAAATTAATAAACACAATATGCATTTAAGAAGTAGCAATAAACATCAAATTAACATTAAATCTAATGGGTCTCAAAATTCTAATAAAATTCAAGAACTTAGGCACACATGGCTAAATAAACCATCATTCAATATTTATAAATACAAACAAGAGAATAGAATTAGAAAGAAAGTAAGAAATGTTATCCAAGAAGCTTGAATCTTCTAGTGCGTCTCATTTTATCATTTTATTTTTCTCCTTTTTCTTTTCTTTTCTTGCTTCTATTGTGTGTCCTCCTTATGAGTGAGAGAGAGTGTGTGTAGAATGTATCCTCCTCCCTAAGTAATTCATAGCTTTTATCCTTTCTAGCCTTTTTCTAGAATATATCCTTTAACCTCCCTTAGATTTTTCTTTAAATTAGTGCACATCAGCATGTTCTATGTTGGAAATGTGCTTTTCGTGATTATGTATAAACTATGCTCACGCAGAAGGACCTCTCATGAAAGAGTCATGATCATGCATCTTTCACACTCGTGATAGAAGCATGGTTTATAGGAACCCACAATCGTATATGAAATGCGATCACAAAAGACTTGACATCACTTAGGGCTAGTGCTTTGGCATTCCATGATCATACATTCAATTGTGATCACGGGAGTAAGCTGCTCTTTTTTTTCTTCCTCTTTTGCTCTAAATTAGATCAAAACTTCTTTTCCCTATTAAAGACAAATAACATTTAAAAGTATTTTTTTCTATATGCTTTACTATACTAAATGCTAATTAAAATGTATATATGAATGCAATATTAAGTTCTAAATCTATATGTAATTTGACACCAATATAAAGTTGCTTATCAGGAGTTCAATGATGTTATATCTTTCGACATAACTTACCTTGTGAATAGATATAAGATGCCTTTTGGCTTTCGTCTGTGTGAACCATGTTGGTCAGTTAATTTTATTAGGATGTGCTTTAGTTGTAAATGAGAGTGCTGAATCATTTAAATGTTTGTTCTCTTCATGGCTCGCTGCTATGGTGACATTCATCCTCATGCAATTATTATCGATAAGTGTGAGAGCATTAAGGCAACTGTAAGAGAAATTATGCCAAATACAATTCACCATTTCTATATATGGCATATAATATGCAAGGTAGTAGAACAGTTTAAATGCATTAATGAATTTGGTAAATACTATAAGGAATTTAAAGATTTTGTGTATGACAACCTAAGTATTGAGATGTTTAAGAAAAATCAGAGAAAGTTTATAACTAGGTACAATCTTATTAGAAATGCATGGCTGGTGAAGTTGTATAATGAGAAGGAGAGCTGGGTTCTTGTATTCTTAAATCATAGATTTTAGGTTGGATTGGCATATACTTATAGGACTGAAACCATGCATGCATACTTTGATAGTTTTGTCCACTTAAAGAGTACATTAAAATAGTTTGTTGATCAATATGAGATATCATTGACCTATATGGTTGATAAGGAATTTGTTGCCAATTTTAATTGTTAAAATAAATAAGTTTTTTGTTTTACAAATTTCAACTGGGAAAAATAATTTTACTATTGTCACGACCCAAAACAGGGGCCATGACCGGCGCTAGGGAACGGGAATTCTTTCGAATCCGGAACCCGTAGCAAGCCTAAAAATAAAATAAATATGCAATAATAACAATAAAAATATAATATGCAGCGGAAAATAAAAATCATAAATATTACAATATCATCCATATCAACTAGATTCAATTCAAAACTCATCACATCACATATATAATCTCATAAATGTATAATCTTTATACAAATCCAGTTTTACTATAATACATCTCTTTAAAACAAAGTACATAAAATCCAATACTTTAATTTACAACTACTGAAAATCACAACTACTGAAAATCACAACTACTACAGTGTCTAGATAAAATAAATAAGACTCAAGTATACAATTTACATAAAGAAGCTGGGGCGGAAGAAATCCGGCGTATTGACATGCTACTGAGGTCTGAGGAAGTTGACTTTCCTGAAAAATAGTCAACGGAGGGGAGTCAGACCTCACTGAGTGAATTACTATAATATATATACATACACTCTAAGTGATAATGCATACAGTCAACAGTATATGAGTAATATGTATATATACAGGCAAGTTCATACAGATGCAGAAAAATCATTTTATATATTTTATCTGAAAAAAACCTCTTTTATGAAGGATCACATAGAACCCTAGAATATCGCAACCTCAGAAAATAGTGTTAAACAACACTCTGGCCATACAGGCTCACTTATACCAAATATATCCACTTAATCCATATGGACAGTAGACTGGCCCCGAGACACTAAGTCAACCGAGCTTCAGCAGTCTGACTGCCAGTGTGATTGGCCCCGAGACACTTGGTCAACCGAGCTCCAGCAATCACACCCAAACCACATCTCACACATATCAATAATCATAATCAATTCAATATCCACAAATAGTCAGTAATAAAGCCTAAATACTATAGGCGTACCGGTACGTACTCGATCCTAGTGCTGCCCACTAGGTAGCACGTTCTATTGATATCCTTCATTCATAAATAATAAAACATTCATTCACAAATACATGATGCATGAATTTAAATAAATCAACAATATAAACCATATATATACTGAAAATATACCAAACATAAACCAGGTATATTTTGAGTATATACATGTCAAATAAATCTAATCAAATCATGAATTAAACTAAAAATATATTTAAAAACATTTTAAATATATTTTATTAATAAAACATGTATATAATTTATTATATACCAAAAATATACCAAAAATATACTTGAATATAAATCATATTATTTATGCATATTTAGTCAAAATAAAACATGCATTTTCTAAATCATGCATCCTAAGCATATATATATAATATAGTAACTCACCTAATGCGCTCCACGAGACGGGTCCGACGGGCCTGGTCCACTAACCCTCGGTCTCGGTGCAACTAAGCAAGAAATAATTAATCGACATCAGAATAACCCTAACAGAAATCCTAGAATTAAATCTAGAGTATTCAACACAGAATCGGAAATTAGGGTTCGACTGGATATCACGTTTTACGAGAATTCTACCGGAAATCCGGCAGAACCTCCCCTGTAAAACGGACATATCTCTACTCAAAAGAGTAGAGCCGACCCTGCAAAGAAAATACACTTCAAAAATAAACACCACAATCAATCACAACCCCTCGGTCGGACTCCAGACTACAATCTGTCGACCGGGGTCCACAAACACAGAATAATTCCAGATATAACAAAAATATCCTTAAATCATAAAAATACATTTCATACATAGAAATTACATAATAAATCTTGAAACACTGTAAAAACCGATTAAAACTCATTTTATTAGAAAAACCGTATATTATATATATAATTGAAAATAATTCCCGAAAAATAGTTTTAATTAGTTAAAAATACCAAATATTTTGTAGAAATCATTTTTATACCTTAAATAAATATTAAAACCAATTAAATTACATTTTTAGACAATTTAGGGTAAAATTACCAAAATACCCCTATATATATATATACCTAAATTACTTCAAAAATTCACCAAAAATCATACAATTATCCAAAATTAATTTTCTCAACATATTTATCAATAATATCAATAATTAAACTCAATTAACCACTTAAATTCAATTTAAAACACAATTAACTTAATTTTACAAATCACATAAACTTCAATAATTAAAAATAAATACTTAGAAATTCATAAAAATTCCAAATAAATTCCTATAATTCATTTCAACACCTAATTCAACCATAAACTCCAATTTCATAATTTAAATAATTAATTTCCGAAAATTCGAAAATAATATTAAAATATTCAAAAATACCCAAAAATCCAAAAAATCTCCAAAAATTCTACAAAAATTCATACATGAAGATTAAGCTACCAGGAACAACATTTGTGAAGGAAGTTTCCATGAATCATCCAAATCGAAGCTCAAAAAAATCAAAAACCAAAAGTGGCCGAAAACTTCAACTCAAAACCTAAGCAATTCTAGACCATTTTAGCTCAAACCAAAGCTAGAATAACACTCACCGGAGCTCAAGGAGAAGATAGAGACCGGCGGTGTCGAAAACGGTGGCCGGAGGAGGAAGAAACGACGATGAGAAGAAATGGCCGGCGTCGGGCACCCACGGGAGAAGAAGAAGAAGAAGAAAAAGAAAAAGAAAGAAAAGGAAAGAGAAAGAAAAAAAGAAAAAGAAAGAAAAAGGAAAAGAAAAAGAAAAAAAAAAGAAAAAAAATAATAAATTTTAATAATTTAATAATAAATAAAATAATCAAATAATAATAAATAAATAATAAAATATTAGGGTAATAATAAACCCTAATTAAATAAATATACACACACATGCTTTATTTAATAATTTAAAAATATGTATGAGTTCATGCAAACCCGTAAATACATTTAAAATAATTAATAATACATTGTTTACGTGGAAATTTCCCCGAAAATGAAAGTCCCGGGAAAATTTTACGTAAAACACTGTATATAAGACACAGTAATTAAAATAGGTTTAAAATACATATTAACTCGTAAAAATATCACATATATAGTCAAAATTATTGACACTGCATATCCCGGTACAGTGTAAAAATATTTTAAAAAAAACACGGGATATTACAGTCTTCCCCCCTTACAAGAATTCGTCCCCGAATTCTAAAAACAAGATTACAGAATCAGGAAGGAAAGAGATACGGGTAAGAAGCTCGCATCTCAGCTTCAGTCTCCCACGTATGCTCTTCAACTCTGTCGCTACGCCACAGAACCTTGACCATCGGAATCTGCTTCGATCGCAACTGTCGAACTTGAAAATCAACGATCGCCACAGGTTCTTCCACAAACGTCAAATCTTCACTCACTTCCACACTGTCAGGTTGCAACACGTGTGAAGGATCTGAGATATACTTCCTCAACATCGAGATATGAAATACTGGATGCACTTGTGGCATACTCGGAGGCAAATCCAACCGATATGCAACAGTGCCAACTCTCTCCAGAATCTCAAACGGTCCAATATATCTCGGTGCTAACTTACCCTTCCTGCGAAATCTCATCACACCCTTCATCGGAGATACTTTCAGAAAAACGAAATCTCCAACCTGAAACTCCACATCTCTGCGCCTAGGATCCGCATAACTCTTCTGTCTACTAACTGCGGTCTCTAATCTACGCTTGATCACGGCGACTTTCTCTGCAGCATCCTGAACCATCTCTGGTCCAGTCAAAACTCTCTCACCAATCTCATCCCAACTCAACGGGGATCTACACTTCCTTCCATACAACGCCTCATATGGTGCCATGCCAATACTGCTATGGTAGCTGTTATTATATGCAAACTCAACAAGCGACAAATGATCATCCCAGCTACCTCTCAAATCCATGACACACATCCTCAACATATCTTCCAGTGTCTGGATCGTCCTCTCAGACTGACCATCTGTCTGAGGATGAAAAGCAGTACTGAAATCCAACCTAGTGCCCATCGCTTCTTGCAGCTTCTGCCAAAAACGAGAAATAAACACCGAACCTCTGTCTGACACAATGGACACAGGTACTCCATGAAGGCACACAATATGCTTCACGTACAACTTCGCCAATCTAGCAACTGAATATATGGCTTTCACAGGCAAGAAATGTGCAGACTTCGTCAACCTGTCTACAATCACCCAGATGGAATCGTATCCATCCTTCGAACGAGGTAAACCAACTACAAAATCCATAGTTATCCTTTCCCACTTCCACTCGGGAATAGGAAGAGGCTGAAGCTTCCCAGAAGGCTTCTGATGTTCGGCTTTCACTTGCTGACACGTCAAGCACTTAGCAACATAATCAGCAACATCCTTCTTCAATCCATCCCACCAGTATAGATCTCTGATACTGTGGTACATCTTAGTAACACCAGGATGTACGCTGTAGGCTGTAGAATGTGCTTCCTCTAGGATCTCTTCTCTCAAATCATCCACATCAGGAACACACAATCTACCACTGATCCACAACACACCATCATCATCGAGTGTGAAATCAGTGAACTTCCCTGCTCTGACATTCTCTGCAAGCTCTTCTAGAATAGGATCTCGGCTCTGAGCTGCTTTAATCCTATCCCTCAGTACAGATCGTACTTTAAACTGAGCTAACAGTCCACCTGATCTACTAATCTTCATCATCAGACCTTGATCCACCAACAAATGCAATTCCTGGATCAATGGTCTCCTCTCCACACCGATGTGAGCAAGACTACCTGAAGACTTCCTACTCAAGGCATCTGCTACCACATTAGCTTTACCCGGATGGTAAAGAATCTCGCAATCATAATCCTTCAACAGTTCCAACCATCTTCTCTGCCTCATATTCAAATCTCGCTGCTGGAAAATGTACTTAAGGCTCTTGTGATCAGTAAATATCTCACAAGTCACCCCGTACAAATAATGTCTCCAAATCTTCAAAGCAAAGATCACTGCAGCCATCTCTAGATCATGTGTAGGATAGTTCTGCTCATGCTTCTTCAACTGCCTCGAAGCATAGGCTATCACCCTTCCATTCTGCATCAACACACAACCAAGACCAATTCTAGAGGCATCACAGTAAACTGTGAACTTATCCACACTATTAGGCAAAGCTAATACTGGCGCTGTGGTCAACTTCTCCTTCAACAACTGAAAACTATTCTCACAAGCTTTCTGACCACTCGAATCTAACATTCTTCTGAGTCAAGCGAGTCATAGGGGCTGCTATCCTGGAAAAATCCTGCACAAACCGCCTATAATACCCGGCTAAACCCAGAAAACTCCGAATCTCAGTAACTGAAGTAGGTCTAGGCCACTCAGATACTGCTTCAACCTTCTGTGGATCAACCTGAATACCTTCTTTAGACACTACGTGTCCAAGAAAAGAAACACTCTCCATCCAGAAATCACACTTCGAGAATTTAGCATAAAGCTGATGATCTCTCAGTGTCTGTAGTACAATCCTCAAGTGATATACGTGCTCTTCCATACTCCTCGAATATACCAGTATATCATTAATGAAGACTACTACAAACTGATCCACATACGATCGGAATACTCTGTTCATCAGGTCCATAAAAGCTGCTGGTGCATTAGTCAAACCAAAAGACATCACCAGAAACTCATAATGACCATATCTAGTGCGGAATGCTGTCTTAGGAATATCAGCTTCACTGATCCGCAGCTGATGATAACCCGACCTCAAGTCAACCTTAGAAAAGAACTGTGCACCCTGGAGCTGATCAAATAAATCATCTATCCTCGGGAGAGGATACTTGTTCTTCACTGTCACCTTATTCAACTCTCTGTAGTCAATGCACAGTCTCAGGGTACCATCCTTCTTCTTCACAAATAAGACTGGTGCACCCCAAGGGGAAACACTAGGTCTAACGAAGCCTTTATCCAACAACTCTTGCAACTGCTCCTTCAACTCTCTCAACTCTGCAGGAGCCATACGATAGGGGTGGCATAGATATAGGAGTAGTACCTGGGACCACATCTATACAGAACTCAATCTCTCTATGAGGTGGTAAACCTAGTAACTCCTCGGGAAAAACATCAGGAAACTCACAAGCAACCGGAACATCTGTGAGTGACAACTTCTCCACTGACGTATCCCTGACCAATGCCAAATATCCCTGGCAACCTTTCCTCAACAACTTCCTAGCAGAAATAACAGAAATAAGATTCTGAGGTGCTGAACTCCTGTCACCAACAAACTTAAATTCTACTTCACCAGGAATTCTGAAAATCACCTCCTTATTCCTACAATCTACCACGGCAAAGTGCTGAGACAACCAATCCATTCCCAAAATAACATCAAACTCCATCACATCCAACAAAATCAAATCAACGGGTAATTCTCTATCTCCCACGAGAACTGGACAACCAGAAAGAACAATATCGGCGTCCAAAGAATCACTCAGAGGAGTGGCAACAGACAAAGGAAAAGCCATCCTCAAAGCTTGCCAACAAGATTTAGAAGCAAAAATGGGAGAAACAAATGAATGCGTGGCACCCGGATCAAACAAAACCAAAGCATCCAGGTAACAAACAGAAAGAATACCTGCCACGACTGCATTAGATGCCTGAGCATCCTGCTGAGTCAGATGAAAAACTCTGGCCTGGCCTCGACCTCCCTGCTGACTGGTAGAAGCCTGGCCAACACCTCTGGCACCTCCTCTCGTACCTCTACCACGACTCTGCTGTGGAACAAACTGAGTAGAACTCTGATGCTGAGCTGGTGGTAACTGAAATGGCACGGGTGCTGCACTAGCAATCGACTGCTGTGGGAATCGCGGAATCTGCTGCTGCTGATATCCAGAATAAGGACACGATCTGGCAAAATGTCCTGTCTGCCCGCATCTGAAACATGTCAACGGTGTCAGATAACACGGTCCCTGATGGACTTTACCACAAGTCTGACAAACACTGGCCGCTGATCCAGAACTACGACCACTGCTGCTGCTCGAAGCACCTGACCCAAATCTGAATGATCTACGCTGACCTCCATGACCATGTCTACTGCTCCGATGCACTCGCTGCTGCTGTCTCTGACTCTGCTGAGTCGAACCTCGCTGCTGACTACTCGAACCAACATGAAAACTCGAATACGGAGTAGCCTGCAATCCACTCGACTGAACTCCCAACTGGTAATAATCAGGCATCGCTCCCTGCCTAACTAACCTCAGCTCAATCTCCTTAGCTAGCTCAATCACAGACTCCAGAGTAAGACCTGCTGTAGGCATACCAGCAAAAGCTGAACCCAAACCAGTAACATAGGTAGTAACAGCGAAATACTGATCTCGCATCAGATCCTCAGCATATCTACCCAGACGAAGGAACTCTCGGGTATACTCCTCTACTGATCGATCTCCACGAGAAATACTAGTCAATCGAAGATGATAGCTCAAACGAAGAGGCTCTGGACAAAATCTCCTCATGAATCGCTCTCGAAACTGAGCCCAGGTCATCGTCATCATATAAGGCTGGATCATCTGAATAAACCAATCCAAGGCTGGTCCCTCGACAGACAACTCAACGATCATGATCCTCTAGTACTCGGTATGAGCAGTCCGAGTCCTAATCTCAATCGCATGCAGAAAATCTAAAGGATCAGAAGTCCCATCAAAAATAATCCTGCCAACTCTGGCATAGAACAAAGCTGCCTCAGGGTCAGACATACCCTGCTGATAGGCAGGCTGAACAGGCTGAACAACAGGAGGAACAGGAACATCAAACTCAGGCTCAACAGGCTCCTCGTCCTGTAACTCTCTCTGCCTACGGCGACCTGCCGCTCCTCGAGGTCTACCCCTGCCACGACCTCTACGTCTAATTGGCTGCTCAGGAGGTAAAACCTCGTCCTGAAAAGACTCATCATCCTCGGCCTTAACGACCGGTGGAGCGACACGCGCTCGCCTCCTCATTCTGAAAAGACAAACGGAAAGATTCAGACAAAACAGACAACGGAGGAATAACGCTGAAAACTACAGCAAGGAATACTCATCAAGACATACTCGAACCTAATACACTGCAGTAGTCCAACAGAAAACACAACTTTAAAACTAGGGCCACAACTCACAAAACTAAGCCCTGACACAGAACTCCACTCTGAAACGAACTTCGCTCTGATACCAACTTTGTCACGACCCAAAACAGGGGCCATGACCGGCGCTAGGGAACGGGAATTCTTTCGAATCCGGAACCCGTAGCAAGCCTAAAAATAAAATAAATATGCAATAATAACAATAAAAATATAATATGCAGCGGAAAATAAAAATCATAAATATTACAATATCATCCATATCAACTAGATTCAATTCAAAACTCATCACATCACATATATAATCTCATAAATGTATAATCTTTATACAAATCCAGTTTTACTATAATACATCTCTTTAAAACAAAGTACATAAAATCCAATACTTTAATTTACAACTACTGAAAATCACAACTACTGAAAATCACAACTACTGCATTGTCTAGATAAAATAAATAAGACTCAAGTATACAATTTACATAAAGAAGCCGGGGCGGAAGAAATCCGGCGTATTGACCTGCTACTGAGGTCTGAGGAAGTTGACTCTCCTGAAAAATAGTCAATGGAGGGGAGTCAGACCTCACTGAGTGAATTACTATAATATATATACATACACTCTAAGTGATAATGCATACAGTCAACAGTATATGAGTAATATGTATATATACAGGCAAGTTCATACAGATGCAGAAAAATCATTTTATATATTTTATCTGAAAAAAACCTCTTTTATGAAGGATCACATAGAACCCTAGAATATCGCAACCTCAGAAAATAATGTTAAACAACACTCTGGCCATACAGGCTCACTTATACCAAATATATCCACTTAATCCATATGGACAGTAGACTGGCCCCGAGACACTAAGTCAACCGAGCTCCAGCAATCTGACTGCCAGTGTGATTGGCCCCGAGACACTTGGTCAACCGAGCTCCAGCAATCACACCCAAACCACATCTCACACATATCAATAATCATAATCAATTCAATATCCATAAATAGTCAGTAATAAAGCCTAAATACTATAGGCGTACCAGTACGTACTCGGTCCTAGTGCTGCCCACTAGGTAGCACGTTCTATTGATATCCTTCATTCATAAATAATAAAACATTCATTCACAAATACATGATGCATGAATTTAAATAAATCAACAATATAAACCATATATATACTGAAAATATACCAAACATAAACCAGGTATATTTTGAGTATATACATGTCAAATAAATCTAATCAAATCATGAATTAAACTAAAAATATATTTAAAAACATTTTAAATATATTTTATTAATAAAACATGTATATAATTTATTATATACCAAAAATATACCAAAAATATACTTGAATATAAATCATATTATTTATGCATATTTAGTCAAAATAAAACATGCATTTTCTAAATCATGCATCCTAAGCATATATATATAATATAGTAACTCACCTAATGCGCTCCACGAGACGGGTCCGACGGGCCTGGTCCACTAACCCTCGGTCTCGGCGCAACTAAGCAAGAAATAATTAATCGACATCAGAATAACCCTAACAGAAATCCTAGAATTAAATCTAGAGTATTCAACACAGAATCGGAAATTAGGGTTCGACTGGATATCACGTTTTACGAGAATTCTACCGGAAATCCGGCAGAACCTCCCCTGTAAAACGGACATATCTCTACTCAAAAGAGTAGAGCCGACCCTGCAAAGAAAATACACTTCAAAAATAAACACCACAATCAATCACAACCCCTCGGTCGGACTCCAGACTACAATCTGTCGACCGGGGTCCACAAACACAGAATAATTCCAGATATAACAAAAATATCCTTAAATCATAAAAATACATTTCATACGTAGAAATTACATAATAAATCTTGAAACACTGTAAAAACCGATTAAAACTCATTTTATTAGAAAAACCGTATATTATATATATAATTGAAAATAATTCCCGAAAAATAGTTTTAATTAGTTAAAAATACCAAATATTTTGTAGAAATCATTTTTATACCTTAAATAAATATTAAAACCAATTAAATTACATTTTTAGACAATTTAGGGTAAAATTACCAAAATACCCCTATATATATATATATACCTAAATTACTTCAAAAATTCACCAAAAATCATACAATTATCCAAAATTAATTTTCTCAACATATTTATCCATAATATCAATAATTAAACTCAATTAACCACTTAAATTCAATTTAAAACACAATTAACTTAATTTTACAAAATCACATAAACTTCAATAATTAAAAATAAATACTTAGAAATTCATAAAAATTCCAAATAAATTCCTATAATTCATTTCAACACCTAATTCAACCATAAACTCCAATTTCATAATTTAAATAATTAATTTCCGAAAATTCGAAAATAATATTAAAATATTCAAAAATACCCAAAAATCCAAACAATCTCCAAAAATTCTACAAAAATTCATACATGAAGATTAAGCTACCAGGAACAACATTTGTGAAGGAAGTTTCCATGAATCATCCAAATCGAAGCTCAAAAAAATCAAAAACCAAAAGTGGCCGAAAACTTCAACTCAAAACCTAAGCAATTCTAGACCATTTTAGCTCAAACCAAAGCTAGAATAACACTCACCGGAGCTCAAGGAGAAGATAGAGACCGGCGGTGTCGAAAACGGTGGCCGGAGGAGGAAGAAACGACGATGAGAAGAAATGGCCGGCGTCGGGCACCCACGGGAGAAGAAGAAGAAGAAGAAAAAGAAAAAGAAAGAAAAGGAAAGAGAAAGAAAAAAAGAAAAAGAAAGAAAAAGGAAAAGAAAAAGAAAAAAAAAATAATAAATTTTAATAATTTAATAATAAATAAAATAATCAAATAATAATAAATAAATAATAAAATATTAGGATAATAATAAACCCTAATTAAATAAATATACACACACATGCTTTATTTAATAATTTAAAAATATGTATGAGTTCATGCAAACCCGTAAATACATTTAAAATAATTAATAATACATTGTTTACGTGGAAATTTCCCCGAAAATGAAAGTCCCGGGAAAATTTTACGTAAAACACTGTATATAAGACACAGTAATTAAAATAGGTTTAAAATACATATTAACTCGTAAAAATATCACATATATAGTCAAAATTATTGACACTGCATATCCCGGTACAGTGTAAAAATATTTTAAAAAAAACACGGGATATTATAACTATGCCTTTATGAATTATTATGTTTGAAAAAGTGTGAGAACAAATTAAAGGATGCAATACTATTATGTATTAAATGATGACCATACTCAAGTCAGTCAAAGAGGCATTGATGCTTGAAAGATGTGTAATGAATGATTTTTTTTATAAAAGAGTTTGTTTACATAATTGAGTTTAGGACACCATGTGCTTGAAAGATGTGTAGTGAATGATTTTTTTTATGAAAGAGTTTGTTTACATAGTGGAGTTTAGGATAAAAGATAATTACATAAGCTGCAAATGCAAAAAATTTGAATCAACTAATATATTGTGCTACCACATACTTATAGTATTATTTATTAAGGATATTCAAGTTATTAATTATTGGTATATAAGTAAAAGGTAGCAAAAGGATGTACATCATCCTCATTCAACAATATTTTTTATTAGTGGTTATCCTAACATAATTGAGGAGTAAAAGAAAAGCATTGAATTGCAAAAGTACTTTAACAAATTTATTGATTTAGCTTTGTTTGAAAATGCTAAAAGGGTGTTATTAATTGAATGGTTAAACACTACCTACAATGAGCTTTTCCACTGGAAAGGAGCATTAGATAATAATAATGTCAAAAAGCAAAATGCTAGTGAAGGTGATCAAAATGTTAGTGCTCCAATTTCGAATCCATATGTCATTGTTCCTCGAGGAAGGCTTGCCAGTACTAGAATTAGATCAAAATGAGAAGCTACTACTCTTTATGGTAGGAGAACAAGGGGACATGGCAATCAAAGGGCCAAAGGTTAACGAGGTCATGGGGGAGATGTACCATCGTCTATATAAGATAACCCAGTATAATGAATTCATACCATGTAACTTGTTTTCACATTTTGTTTGATTTTATATTTTTTTTATATTAGAATAATAACAGGGGACTATTGTTTTCATTGTTTTATAGTAGTAAAGTGTTGTTGGTGCCTTGAATAATGTGATAGTGTGGAGGTAACTATTTAATGGTGGTGAAGTACTATGTAGTCAAGCTTGCTTTGCAAATTATAACAATCTTAGCGATGCTAACAAACAATATATGGGCCAAATTTGGTTAGGAGTGTAACATATAAATAGTTGAATGGAATTTTTATATGCAATTATGGTTATATATAGTAAAATAAATTGCACAAATGAATTCACTAAGGATTGCTATTTTATAACAAACATAAATATGCTTCACCAAGATTGTTACACATACATAGGCATAGTCAGACATAATAATACATAAATCACTGATAGGCCAAATGAAGTAAGTAGATTAATATTAAAGTCTTTAACATGGTTTTGAATACATGTTTCAAATGATGGTAGGGGAAACCAAGCAAGTAGAAGTCAATTTCAACAATGTAATTGAAGGTAGTAAGATGATATGTAACGTGTGAATTTATCATTAATTTAAGTTTAGAGTACTATATATTAAATCAATCATATTAAACATGTAATTTAACTTCATTAACTATAAGGTTGAACATATTTTTCCATTAATATTAGTTTAAATTCACCTCTTTAATGAAAATTTCATTGAAGGACATTTACATTATGTTTGAAAGTAACATGTTTATAAATTTATTTTTGAAGTTAGTTTTTTACTAATGTTTTTCAATTGATGTTAGTTAAGATTGAGGACATTGATGTTATTTAAAAAAAAAAGACATTACCATTTTGTTTGAATGTAAAATGTTTATGAATGTATCATTAATTTTTTTAGATTAATATTAATTTCATTAGTGACATTAGGATGCATTTGTCATTTAACATATTATAGAAAAAAATTACATGAAGCAAATTGATGTTAATTTATGTAAGCATATTGATGTTTTAATTTATTTTCAAGTTGAACACATATGTAAAAGAATTGATGTTATTGGTTTATTCCATATTATTTGTTGCAGTAACAAAAAATGGACATCATGCAACTTTATTAAAAGTTAATCAAAGCAAAATTACTCGATAATGAAATGATGTGTATTACCACCATAAAGAGGGTTTGAAAGTATAGCGCTACACTAATAAAATGCTGCGTATTGGCACCACGACGATTCAACTTCTTATTAATGATTTGATAATTCCAAAGTAAACTCAAAATACAAATGTCTAACTTTTATCATATTGTATCTTTCTCTTATCAATCATTTTATATCTTTTATTTCTTTGATTATTATTCATAATGTCTCTAACAATTGACAAATCGAGAAAGAAAAACACATCCAATCTATTGACATCCATCCAAGATGTTACCTAGGATGTTTTGGTGAACATAATTGTTAGAGTAAGATCATATTCTATGAGAGATTTGTTTAATGTGAAAGTATGGTAAGCATAATATGTTAGATTTAATTATATTTCTAAAAAAATTTAATTTTTAATAATTATTGATTAAAAATATGCCAACTCATAGTTGTAAGGAATTTTATAGAGTATCCGAGCACCTATACGTGTACAAAAAGGCAAATTTAGAAAACTATACATTATGAGGGTGGATTCATTTTAGATTTTTATTACTGTTTTTAGGAAGATGTTTGAGGTTTGGAAATCCATAAGCACTGTATTGGGAAGGGGTGGTACATAGATTGTGTATCTTATGATGCATGAGTTAGCAATTGTAAACAACATAAATATTTATACAAAATTTGTACTAATTTTTATAACTAGATAGGAAGAGTGCTTCAATAAATCCCAAAACATGGACTCTGGTCATCAGCACCTATCTCAGGTTTCTGCATTAAGAAATTATAGAGCTTTTTATATTCTTGTTGTAATTTTATTATGTAGCAGTAACATTAAAGATGAAGAGGAAGGAAAAAGACTTATTAAAAATGTGTTGCGCATGAATAAAATTAAAGAAAGCAAATTGAAATTTTGTTAATTAATCAGAAGGATATGTGTTAAGGAGCAATTGAAACCTAAAAAGAATAATTGCCCTTGTAGCAACAACCATCTGCAGTTTGCATGGCAGACTTGGGTTGTTAATTGAGAATCATGAAATGGAAGTTATTTATGCTTGTTACCAATTAGTTGGAAGTGATTAATTATAGATATAGTAATTTGGTAAATGACAATTTTTTTATTGTAGTGGAAACTTTATTTCATTAGTGAAAAATTGATGATGAATTGCAAATTATAAATTGATTTCATTAGCCCATTGATTTCAACAACCAATTGATGTAATTTTTATACTTAAAGGTGTTTCACCAAGCAATTTTCTAAATAATGAATCTTATTCATTTTGTATTCAATAATATGATAGATTTCAATGACTCCTTTTATAATTTAATTGATAATAATCTTCAGAAATAAAGTTGGCAAATTTTATTGGGACAACTAATAAGAAGTTATTTTTCACATTGTTTGAAGAAAGGAAAATATTATTTCACCATGATATGGAACTCGAAAATGTCATGATCCATAGTGGTTTCCCTTAAAATGACTACCTTATACTTCACTTTTACAATTCATAGTGCTAAAATAGTGTAAAGTTTTAATTATCACTTTATTGATTCACTGCTTGAAAAAAATAAAATACTATTTCACCAATATATGTGCATGACAGAACTTAAACTTTTTTATTATGTTCATTTTAATGTTACCTGATATGACTCTTTTCAAATGCACTTAATTATAGCATATAACGATATGACCACTAATAGTACAAATTTGATTCATTAAAAAGTCATCCTTACAACACAAATTTAAGTTAACATAACTAATATATTATATCACAAACAAAGAAAAATGACATTTCACCTAAACACACAAAACTTACACTTCACCTTAAAACACAAAACTATAACTGTGGAAAAAAGGTAACATATGTGGACATAAAACAATTTGTGTAATTATATTGATGTTTCAATTTATTTCCAAGTTGAATACATATGTAACTTTAAAAAAAAAATTTCTTGATTTGTTTTACATTATTTGTAGTGGTACTAAATTATTACCTTTCAACTTTATTATAAGTTAATTAAAGTAAAATTACAAATTATATTATACAACGAGGGTTTTAGAGTAAAAGTATAGGGTCCTACTAATGAAACAATGCGTATTGGCGTACCATAATGAAACGATGCATATTAGCACCACAATGGTTCCATTTCTTTTATTTTGTTTTTTAGAAAGGTTCCACTACTTATTTAATGATTTGATAATTTCAATGTAAACTCCAAATATAAATGTGTAAGTGTTATCAACCAAAAAACATATTTCTCTTCTCAATCATCTTATATGTTATGTTGCAAATTTGTTTGTTTGATTTTTATTCATGTTGTCTTTAAGCATTAATAAACCAAGGAAGAAAAACACATGTAATTTGGTGACATCTATACAATATGTACCCTATGATGTTTTGGTGAACATAATTGCTAGAGTGGGATCATATTTTATGAGAGATTTGTTCAACATTAAGTTATGGTAAGCACAATATGTTAGATTTTATTTTATTTTATTTTGAATTTTTTTAATTATTTATTAAAGTATTGCTAACTCATAACTGTAAGGAATTTTATATAGTATCCAAGCACCCATATGTGTACAGAAAGGCAAATTTGAAAAACTTTACATCAAGATGGTGGATTCATCCTAGATCTTTGTCACTATTTTTATGAAGATGTTTGAGGTTTGGAAATCTAAAAGCACTATATTAGGAAGGGGTGGTATGTAGATTTTGTATCTTTTGATGAGTTAGCAATTGTAAACAACATAAACATTTATATAGGATTTGTACTAATTTTTTGTAATTGGATAGGAAGAGTGCTTTGATAAATCCAAAAACATAGAGTCTAGCCATTGACACTTTGCTTAGGCTTTTGCATCAACAAATTATAGAGCTTCATATATTTTTAGTGTAATTTTGTTGTAGAGTGGTAATGTTGAAAATGAAGAAGAGGGAAAAAGACTTATTGAAGCTATGCTACACATGAAATTGATTAAAGAAAGCATGAGTGAATTTTCTCAATTGCTTTAAAGGATATGCATGAAGGGGAAATTAAAACCTAAAAAGAATAATTGCCCTAATTTCAAGAACCATTTGCACTTTGCATGCCTATATTGAGTTGACAATCGAGAAATCATGAATTATATTGAGTGCATTTATTGCCGTGAAATTATATATGTTTGTTCCTTAATAGGTTGCAAGTGATTAATTAGAGAAATTGAAATTTTATAGATGGCAATTTTTGTTGTGCAATGGAGACTTGATTTCAGTAGTGGAGAATTGATAATGAATTCCAAATTTTAATTTGATTTCATTAGCCTAATGATTTTAATAACCAATAGATGTCACAACGAAATTTGAATGTGTTTCACAAAGTTATTTTCTAAATAATGAATGTCATTCATTTTACCTTCAATCTATTATTATAGATTTTGATGTTCCTTAAAATAACTTGTTCCCAACATGACTACTTTATACTACACCACTTTATAATATCATAGTGCTAAAATGGTGTAAAGTTTTAATTATCACTTCATTAATTGACCTTAAAAATAATAAAATACAATTTCACCAATGTATGTGCATGGTAGAACTTATACGTGTTAATCATTTGATTCACTAAACATTATTCCTTATAGGCTTGATGAGATAATCGGTAGTGAAGGTTAAATGTGTTCTATAGGGGCTATTAGAGTAATGGTGCAATGCTAATAGAGGTAATTAAATTGAATTCAGATTTGACAATTATAAAACATATAAATGGTGATAATTTTTACACAACTGATATATTATATCATGAAAAAAGAAACAAACATTTCACCTAGACACACAAAAGTAACACTTTACCTTGAAACATAAAACTAACAATGTGGACAAAAGGTGACTATGTTGACAGAAAGCATTTAAAATAGCAAAACTAAAAGTTCTCATTATTGGAGTCATCCATATAACTTATAAGATGCAACAAACCTCCTAATCTCAATGGTGGAGATGGTGGTGGTTCTATTTCACTATGAGGCAAAGGCCTATAATGTATCTCATCTCCACTATTCATGAAACTACATTGAAGTTAATGCGCTAAGGTGTAAGTATCCTAAAATACATTAAAACATTATTGTCAATGTTGTAGTTATTGAACACTTCAACAATGCCATTTGCAAGAATGTTCTTGTCCCAGGAGGCATTGTTATTAGTATTGATATGAACCCTACCTATAACAGAGATGAAACGCATATCCAACTTTGAAATCTTGCCCAAGGATCATCAAGGATAGGTTGTGTTGATAGAGCTAAACCCCTTGCTTATTAATTTGAAGCAAGATACTTAGCTATTATAAGATGAACAATCACACAATTCTAAGTTTAATCTAACCTAGCAATTGTAATGAAAGGTAGAAGTGAAATAATTCAAGTAAACTTACAAAGTTTCAATAGAACAAAGTTTAAAGAAAAACCTTACTTTTAATATTTCAATGCTTCAATTCGTATGTCATAGGGTTAGCCCTTATATAGGCATGTAAACAACCTAATCCTTAAAGGAAAAGGTTCTATTCCTTATTCCCAAAGATACCTATATAGGAAAATCCTTAATTAAGGAGATTTCCTTTAAAATAGGACAACTAATGAAAACTCATCTTTGAAAAGTCAAAATTGACAACTCATTACAACTCATGACAACTAAGCAAAATGACAACTCATGACAACTAAGAATAGAAGCATGCCATGTCACATGTTGACTGTTGACCCTTGACTTTGACTTGTTGACTATTTGACTTTGACTTTGACTTGTTGATTTTGACTTGAAATATTCTTGAATCTTCTCACATCTTCTAGAATCTTCATGAATCTTCCTTATTGACTCCAAAATAGGAATAACTCCAAAATTCATCCATATCAAGCTAATTAATTTCAAAATAGGAAATTAAACTAATTAGCTTGAATTCTTAATATTTAGGCACTTTTGATCCCTTTTAGGGTTTATATTAGGTATGGACTCTTATTTGCCATAAATGGTATGGCCTTGAATATGCTACTCTTGGCATAATCGTTTCTGCAAGTGATTTGCATAAACTTCACAAGCAATAATCAAGTACCCTTTATCAACATATCAAGGAAAATTAATAAATTAAAATATTTGAGAAAAGTATATTCATTACGATATAAAAAAATAAAATAAAAATAATTACCATAGTATACTTAAAACTTCTATCATTTTGTCATTATAATGCTTTGCCCGAACATTCAATGATTGCAACGATTCGTCAGGGGTTTTCCATTTTGGATATGATTTAGCCATTGATGAAGGAAAATGAAGGACATAAGTAAATAGTGTTTTTTAAAGGATTGAAAGTTAGTCACATAGTTTCACTAAGGCAGTTTATATAGAGTTCATTTTAATGCAAAGCAATGGTATTTTTTGATGAATTTGAATTTCAAACTGCCAACAAATGAATGGTCATCAGATATAGTTGTGATCTTTGGGTGACTTTTGACATAGGGCTAAAATATTGGCTTATAATAAACTTTGTAATTTGAATTTTGATGAATTGCACTAGGGAATAAAATCCCCAAGTATGGGGAATATACCATGTGGCAAATTACATTTAACATGGAATATATGCAAACATATTCTTATAAAATTATAAATGTATGATTATAATTATCATATAAAAGAATATCAATTAATAGCATTGTTATAATTTTTGGTCAATAGAAGAAATATTCATGCACCATTATTACAAACAAGTTTACAAAGTAACCCAAGGTGTTCATGTACATTACTTTTAATTTTATAGATAACATTGATATTGAATCATTTAAAATGTTAATGTTAATTTCATAAATGACATTGACATTAAAGATGTGACATTAAATTTTATTTATGTGTTCATGTAGAATAGTGTTAATTTGACATTGAAGCTTGGTTTAGAATATAATTTGAATATATATATGTGTGTATGTGTATTTTAATGTCATATCTTCAATGTCAATGTCATTTATGAAATTAAAAATATACATCAATGTTTGTATATGAGTATGTATTATAAGTAGAATTGATGTCAATTCCATTGAGTGGTACCAATACATGGACAACAAAATACAAATAAAATTATTAATCAATGATATATAATTTGATTAATTTCATACTCTAATTTTAATTTGTACAATTATATGGCAATGTTGTATATGATTAATTAATATTTGAATTACTTATTACACATACATGTACAAGTATCGTACTAAAGTTGAATTTAAAAAATGCTTATGTGAATCATGTTGATTCCACTTCTTAATTAGTTTGAAATAACATCATATTCATATTTAAATTAAAGTTGCAGTTCTCCTTCGTAACTCACCATAACTTACAATTTTTATTTATTTCTCTTTAACAAAAAGCACAAAAAAATGGATATTGAGAATAACAAAACCACATACACTCTGATGGCATCCATCTATAATGTACTAGAACATTTATTGGTGGAGATAATATCTAGAGTAGGAGCGCATTAGCAAGAGATTTGTTCAATTTGAAACTATGATATGTTTGGTGAATATTAGTTTTGATTGTTTTGAATATCCTCGTTTATTAATGAATATTATATTTTTCTTGTTCATTCAGTTGTAAGGCTTGTCATATCGCATCAGAACACCTAGAAGTTTATAGATGAGCTAATATAGATAGCTTGCCTCATAAATATTTAATTTATCCATGATCGATGTTCACATTTTTAAGAAGATGTGCGAGGTTTGAAAATCCAAAGTCATTGTATAGGGAAGGGGTGGTAAGCAACTTGCATAAAGAAAGATAGTGAAATATTATTTTTTCAAAGATAATAATGCAACCTTAAATTTTAATAATTTGTTTTCTTTTTAGAAAAAGTGCATCAGCATACATCCTAACATGACGTTAGGTCATATGCTAATGTAGTAGGCTACAATAAGAGGAAACTACTAACCATGTTATATTCTTGGTGTTATTTTATTATGTAGTGGTAACACTGATGAGGAAGAGGAGGGTACAAGAATTGTTCAAATTATGAAATAATTGGGCAAGTTAACATAATGTAGGTTCCAATTTGTTAAAATAATTTATAAGGTTTAGGTCATGGGCACATTAGTATAAAAAAAACATGTGTCTTGAAAGATTGCACCAATTGCATTGTGGATGGGTTTGGCCATATGACTATAATGAAGTGATCAACTGCATCGAGTGCAGCTGCCACCATGAAGTTTTATTTGTATGTAGTTGAATTAATTATAGGAATTAAGTGAATTGATAAAGAATTATGATTTTCTATTCATTTCACTAAAAAAATTAGTGTACTAATTACTAATTTTAGAAATGATTTCACAAAATAGTCGAATTCATAAAACAAATTTATCAACGAGTAATTTAATTTCTGTTAGTGATATGCATTAGGTCAATCATTTGCGATTATGTATTGACTTTCTTATTTTATTAATAAAGAGGTATTTCATTATCATTTGATTTTATGATAATTATATGAATGGTTAATTCTTACTAAGGCCATCAAGTATGTGACTTGATAGTAAAACCTTTAAATTAAAATAAGAGTTCTATTCTAATTATCCCTAGCCATTTATTCATTATATATAAATATTAAAGTATTAAGACTAGTATGAAGTTGACTGATGGTTATGTTTTACTAATCATGAATATGAGATATTAAGTCAACTCATAGGTACATGATGAGAGATCATGTACTGGATTGACCCACTATGAAAATACTACATAGATTATTGTCATAAGTATTTCTCATCATAGTAATTTTATTTTGGTCCTTTGACCTTGAAATCATCATGGATTTCTACATAGCTATTTTATGTTTTCACACATTCTAACATTGTCTTTAACCGGTGTCACGACCCAAAACAAGGGCCATGACCGGCGTTAGGGAATGGGAATTCTTTCGAATCCGAAACCCGTAGCAAGCCTAAAGTAAAATAAAACATGCAATAATAATAATAACAATACTTAATGCAACAGAAATAAAATCATAAATATCAAAATAACATTTCCACCAAATGAAATTAAATCAAATCTTCAACTTATATATAAATAAACGTTTAATATAAGTTTCAGTTCAAATATTTAAAGTATATAACTCACAAAAATATAATACAATATCTTTTTAACAATTTTATGACTACTGCAGTGTCTAGATCATAAAATAAAACTCAAGTGAGGAGTTTACATAATAAAGCCAGAGCGGAAGAAATCTGGCGTACAGGCCTGCTACTGAGGTCTAATGAAGATGACTCTCCTGAAAAATAGTCAACAGAGGGGAGTCAGACCTCACTGAGTGAATTTCCATAATATATATACATGCATACTAAATGGCAATGCACACAGTCAATAGTATATATATATAATAAGTATATATATACAAGCAAATACACACAGATGCAATAAAATCATTTTATATATTTTTACTGAAAATCACAGTTTATGAAGGATCAAATAGAACCCTAGAAAATCGCAACCTCAAAACAGTGTTAGACATCACTCTTGCCACACAGGCTCACTTATTCCAAA
Source organism: Mallotus nudiflorus (assembly GCA_947683625.1). Taxonomy (NCBI): domain Eukaryota; kingdom Viridiplantae; phylum Streptophyta; class Magnoliopsida; order Malpighiales; family Euphorbiaceae; genus Mallotus; species Mallotus nudiflorus. The sequence goes on from CANTUR010000156.1 coordinate 2,642,642, forward strand.
TATATTCACCTATTCCATTTGGACAGTAGACTGGCCTTGAGACACTAAGTCAATCGAGCTCCAGCAGTCTGACTGTCAGTGTGATTGGCCCCGAGACACTTGGTCAACCGAGCTTCATCAATCACACTCCCAATTCATATCTCACACATCAAATAATCATATCCAATCAATATCCATAAGTGGTTAGTAATATAGCCTAAATGCTATCAGCGTACCGGTACGTACTTAGTCCTAGTACTGCCCACTAGGTAGCATGTTCTATTGATATCCTTCATTTTAAATATAAAACATACATTCATAAAAATAAATGATGCTTGAATTTAAATAAAATAGCAACATAAACCATATATATAATAGAAATATACCAAAAGTAAACCGGGTATATTTCGAGTATATATATGTCAAATAAATCCAATTAAATTACAAAATAAACTAGAATATACCAAGGATATACCTAAAAGCATTTTAAGAATGATTTATTAATAAAACATGCATATAGTTTGAAAATATACCAAAAATAAACCAAAAATAAACTAAAAATAAACTTAAGTACTAATTAAATCATTATGCATATTTAATCAAAATAAAACACATATTTCTAAAACATGCACCCTAAAACATATATATATATATAAAATAGCAACTCATTATTTATTGCGCTCCTCGAGATGGGTCTGACAGGCCTGGTCCACTAGGCCTCGGTCTCGGTGTAACTAAATAAACAATAATAACAGACATCAGGATAAACCTAATAAAAAATCCTAGAAACTCGATCTAGAATATTAGACATAGAATCAAAATTAGGGTTCGACCGAACATCACATTTTACGAGAATTCTATTAAAAATCCAGCAGAACCTCCCCTGTAAAATGGACATCTCTCTACTCAAAGAGTAGAGCCGGCCCTGCAAAGAAACACACTTCCAAAAATAGGCATAGAACCACAATCATAACCCCTCGGTCAGACTCCAAACTATAGTTTATTGACCGAGGTCCACAATTCACAGAACAATATAGAAATACCAAAAATACCCTTATATACTAAAAAAACATTTTATAAGTAGAAATTACATAATTAACCCTAAAACACAGTAAAAATCGATAAAAACTCATTTTATTAGAAAAATCATATATTATATATATAATTGAAGATAATTTATGAAAAATAGTTTTAATTAGTTAAAAATACTAAATAATTTATAGGAAGCATTTTTATACCCTAAATAACTATTAAAACCAATTTAATTACATTTTTAGCCAATTTAGGGTAAAATTACCAAAATACCCCTATATATATAAATATACTAAAATTCATTCAAAAATTCACCAAAAATAATTTAATTGCACAAAATTAATTTTCTCAACATATTTTTCAATAATATCACTAAATAAACTTAATTAATCAATTAATTTCAATTAAAAACACAATTAACCCTATTTTCTCAAAATTACATAAACTAATTAAATTCAAAATAAATACATAGAAATTCAAAAAAATTCCAAATAAATTTCTATAATTCATTTAAACACCTATATTTACCATAAAACACAATTTCATAATTTAATTAATTAATTTTTGAAAATTAGAAAATAATAATAAAATAATAAAAAATACCCAAAAATCAAAATAAATTCCAAAAATTCTACAAAAATTCACACATGAAGATTAAGCTACTAGGATCAACATTTGTTAAAGGATTTTTCATGAATCGATCAATTGGAGCTCAATAAAAATTAAAAAGCTAAAATGACCGAATTTGAAAAATTAAGAAAAACCTTACCAAATCGAGTTTTAAGCTCAAATAAAGCTTGGAATCGCCTACTATGGCTTTAGAGGAGTTCAACGACACCGGAAAGAGGGGATTTGGTGGTCGGAATCGCGAGGTGTGGAGGTAGAGGGAACTTCGGTCAAAATAACAAAAATTCAGTTCATCGGTGCCGGAGGAGACGTCTGCAGGCGGTGGAGTGGCTAGAGGAAGAGGGTGGACGTCCGGGAGGCACACTGACGGTAGTCGGTCGAAGTTACAGCGGGAAGGGGAAAGAGGTGGCGTCGGGAGGAAGAAGAAGAAGGGGGGGTAGGTTTGGTAATTTTGCAAAGTTATATATATATATATATATATATATATATATATATATATATATATATTAATAACATTAATAATTTTTTTATTAAAATATATTAATATAATATTTAGGAAAAACATACACCTCATGTTTAAAATACACAATATATATATATACACACACATGCTAATTAAATAATAACTATATAACACAATATGATTTAATGGAACTAAACCCTAATTTAATCAATTATGTAAATATATGTGCATGTATATATATATTCTAATATGAAAATTAAAATAATTCATGGACTCATGCAATTTTATGAATCCATTTAAAATAGTTAATATTGAATTCCTTACGTGTAAATTTTCCCGAAAATGCGAGTCCCGGGAAAATTTTACTTAAATGTCTTAAAATAATATAAAACAATTAAAATTAGCTTTAATTAAATAACAAACTCATAAAATATCAATATTATATATAAGAATTATTAACACTGCATATCCCGATGCAGTATAAAAATATTTAAAAACACGGGATATTACAACCGGATGATCAGATAGGATGTTGTTGGATATGAAATTAGTTATGTGAGAAATGTGATGAGTGATTTAGAAGGGATTTATTCCTCATTAATATCGGAAAGATAACTATGGGCCCCTTGATGAGATAGGCTGAAGGAAAAATGCATAGCCATACTGAAATGAATTAATAAAGAGTTATCATTTTCAGTCTACTTGGAATCAAGTCATAATATTGAACTATATAAGGATGACATTCTATGCCTTATGTTCAATTAAGATATCATGTGATAAAGGGACGATAAAATTCATTGTAATTAGGTTATGTTGGATTATTGATTTCACATGACTTGGGTAGTCATAATGTCTTGCTAGAGGCTGTTTATGACTTGTAGGCCTAAATAGAGATTTAGGCCCATTACCAATTTTATGTGAACCTACAGGGTCACACACTTAGAAAAAGCCCAAAACGAATATGGATTTAATAAGCCCAAAAATAAACTCTGTGGAAATAAATAATTAAAGTGTTTTATTTGTTTATTTATTTATTTAAGATAAATGTTATTTTAAATAAATAAATAAGATATTATTTCTGATTTATTTTTAAACAAAATCAGAATATAATAAATGGAAATTACCAAAAGGTCATTGGTAGGTGAAACCCTAATTTGGAGTCTATAAATATGTTATATTCTCTAGGGTTTCACATACTTGTTTTTCCTGCCTCCAAATTCATTTTCTTTCTTCTTAGAAAAAAAAGACAGAGTTTTTCTTTTGTTCTTGATTTATGAGACAATCAAGGAGGTTGCTAGCACACACACTCCAATTCGTTTTGTGAAGGGTTGTTCGTGTGGATACCTATAGAGGACGCATCCTTTTGGAGACGTCTTGATCCGAACAACCAAAGCAAAAGGCTTAAGGTAAGGTGTCACCGGTGTGAACCTCCTCTCATCCTTCCAGAAAATTTTACCTCTTCTGTGTTTTTGGTGAGATTCTTGAAATCCTAGATTTAATCAAGTAGTCGAATTACATGGATCTAGGTTTGGGAATGTGATAAATTTTTAATTTTTTCACTGCGTTTGTATCACAAAACCCAACAATTTCAAATTGAGTTCATAAATCAATTGGTTTAATTTATTACTATGACTAGTTTCAACAGGCCATGTATAATAATTAGTCTACTCTAGTTTACAGTAGCTAAAAATGCATGATGCAAGTGTAATCAATTTCAATATGGTCAATAAAGAAAGAAACCTTTCAATTGACGTCATAATTGACATGATTATCTGTAATAAATATTATCATTAATCGAGGATGATTGAGTTATGTATATTACTTGTCTTGCATGTAGTAACATTAATCTTACTTCCTCGAGCCCCTAACTTCAAAGACCTTAGTAATATCACTTATCCAGTTATATTGTTGTAATTAATGTTTACAATTTACAAAGTAGTGCTTCACTAATATTGGCATAGTCCTTCTTTTTCAAATTTTAAAATATTGATTCACCAATAGGTTTAATAACAATAAAACGTAATTTTTAAGGTGCAATATCAATTTACAAGGTATGGTCAAATAAGTTCACCATGTATTATAATCTTCAAAAAAGGATTTAGGAATATAGTATTGGAAATTTCAACGTGCATTCATACATTGACATTTTTAAAAAATTGGAATAACAAATAACAATGATGGTGAATAAAATAAGTGGTTAATGGATTATATTCACTAAGTATGTTGAATAAAATAAGTGGTCATCCAGGTGCAATATGACTTCTCATGTGATATTGTCACATATTGTATTTATTCATGTTCTTATGTTTGGAATGAAATATATGAATTTTTGGAAGGAAATTAAGTTTTAATTTATTAATAACATAAAGTTAAACAGTTGAATTCATAAAAAATCTTGAACATCATTTTATATTTCAAATTATTTCATTTTAATAAGGATCGAAACATATATGTTAACATTAAGTTTTATGTATATGTTGTTGAATTTAATTAAAAGTACACATTTTAATAGTCACGTCGATTTAACTTCGTTAATTGCAAAGTTACATCGATATAACAGTCACATATATATATATGTATATATATATATGTATATATATATATATATATATATATATATATATATATATATATATATATATATATATATATATATATATATATATATATATACATGCAGAGTCATTTTTCTTACTCTAAACAAAACTTTTTATTCCATTCCTTTATTTTTCTGACTTTCAAATTATTGTGGCTAATAATGGCTAAAGATAAGTAGAAAAACACATATATTCTGGCAACTTCCTTACGCGATATACCTAAAGAGTTAATGGTTGACATAATCTCAAGAGTTAGAAGACAGTATATGAAAGATCTTTTCAATTTTAAACTAAAGTATAAACAATATGATAAATTTGAGGTTTTTTTTTCTTTTTTTTAGACTAATTGATAAAGTATTATAATTTTTTCCCCATATTAATTGTAAACACTTTTTATAATGCATTAGACAACCTTGATGTTTACTGAGGGGTTAATTTGTATAACATCCTTGGTGAACATTAGGTTTATCCAAGGTCAATGAATTCTTTTTTAAGATGATGCACCGAGTGTCAAAATCTAGAGTCATTGTACAGGGAAAGGGTGGTATGTACATTTGATTTTGTTCTTAATTGTAACAACAAGTATAAAATTACATTATTTTTATGTTGTGTGTAAGGATACATGTGTAAGGATGGTGAATGTTCTATGGTCAAATAATATATATTTTGATATTGTGTGTTATGTGTTTCATAAGAAACATGCTTTGGCATATCACCTGACCTTAAGAAAGGATGTGGCATACTAGAGTTAGTGTCAGTAGTAGGACATTATAGAGCATGGTATATTTTAAGGGTAATCTTGTTATGTAGTAGCAATAGTAGGGATGAAGAGGAAGACAAACGACTAGTTAAAGTTGTGAAAAAAATGAAAAAGGTTGGAGAAAGTAGGGCATATGTAGTTCAAGTACTCAAACAGCTATGCGTGATGGGGAGTTTAACACCCAAAACAAACGAATGTCTTGAAAACCTTTTCCACAGGCATTTAGGATCAGGTGGCTTAGTGGATGATGATGTTATAAACTGTGATGAGTGTAGCTGTGACTGTGAAGTTAAATTTGTTTGTCATAGATTGGATTGTTTGTGAAATGATAGTACTTTGAAGGTAACATATTGTGTACAATGTTTTGAATATATAGCAAAATTATAATGTAATTTCAATTAATACATAATATAATGTATTTATCATATTAGCTTCACCATACAAAGCAAATTCCCTAATGATGGTTGGCGAAAGTAATTTCACAATTCAATTGGTTTTATAAAAAAATGTTGATATGGTTTAAATTTTAAGTGAAAATAATTTTAATGTGGTTTTGTTGTAATCACTGGTGCATGTTATTAAAAAGGTGCCCAAACCTTACAATGAAGCAGTGAAAAAGTTGAACATTCCATTACTTGAAAATTGTAGTTGTGACCATGAAATTATATTTGTTTATGGTAGACTGGATTGTTTAAATTAATTATATAGAGACATATGCACTTATATTGTAAATATTAACTAATCAAATTCCCTAATGTTTTGATTTTCTACAAAAATTATAATGTAAGTTCAAATATGACAAATTATAATGTGCTTATCATATCAACTTCACCATACAAGTAGTTTCTATGATATTATTTTAAAAATTTTATTTCAAAATTATTAAGTTCACCAATTAAATTCTCTAATGAGGTACTTTCAAAAAGTAATTTCACCATGATAATTTGTTTCACTAAAAGATGTTAATATAGTTTACATAACTGACAAAAATAGTTTTATATGCAAATGTCACGTTGTTCAATGTCTAATGCATAGGATGCAGTATATTTGCACTTCTTGTTATAATGTTAAAAATAACACTTTTTTCTTTAATTCACATTATAAAATGAAGCCGATTGTTCAATTCACCAAATATGATTAATGGTTTTGGCAAAAAGAGAGGGAAAATGAAAAATCAAACTAATGGAGTGCAGGCGTTACTCCCTTCCTAATTTGGGGCACCTTATGTCATTAAGTCTAAACTTTCATTACTGATAACCTAGAGATTAGCTCCTATCTTCAACATGGGAAATAGTTCAAATTCAAATCCCTTTCAAATTTATTCTTCCAAAATAGGTTACTTTACCATAAAAGGGTGTTTAGTTAACCTTCCATTATCAAATCCATGTTCAAATCTATCATAACCCATCCAATTACCACCATAGCTTGTGTTCAAATTTGACATAAGCCATCCAATTAACAATTGTCATCTGCAGAACAATTTCAATACCCTAATTTTATAACACCCTTATATGATCCATTTTTTTTGTTAGAATCAAACAAAGGACATTCATTTAATATAGTCAAATATCAACCTTCAAATATACACTATTAGATAGCCACTTACCACTTCTCCCTAGTTGGTTAGGAAATCCCATTTCTATCACCCTATTAAAACTTATTTCAAAAGACATTACAAATCAACAAAAGGTATCTTTAGATTAAATATCTAAATATGTTTGTTTGCATCAATAATTTCACAAAATTATATATTAACTAACATATTTTTTAATTTTCATGAATTAATAGCCAGAATGGGTGATGTCAAATCCATTCGTGATTCAGATGACATACCTACACAAAATGCACTTAAGGTTAGTAAGTTATACATACTAATAAGTATTTCTAATATTGCGAATGGTTTTGATTAAAACACAACATTTTTGCGTACTTTTAAATGAGTCAATGATATAACTTGCGTTCAACAAACTATTAATTTTTGAACAATTGACTAAAATAAATAGAAATTTTATAGTTACTATTATTTTTGAAATCACATGTAACATTGAGTGATGCCAAAAAGTTGGATATGAATCGAACTTGTGCTTTAGTGGTAATTTTAAATTTTTAAATACAATGGTGTTATTAAATGCTATATAAGTGTGTAATACCAAAATTGAATAATTTGTAAGATGAAAACCTTATATATATATATATATATATATATATATATATATATTGAATATGAATCAAACTCATGCTGTGGTGGTAATTTTTAAATACACTAGTAAATACACCTAGCATGAAGTCCTAGCACAAATCTCATATTGAGTGGATTAATTGGATTAATATATTGAAACCTCATTATGAAAAAATGTGGGAAGTAATAGGGATAAAGTAGCTAATAGATATGGGGAAACTTAGACCACCATGTGAAATAAATTGCAGCTATGCATTTCTGGGTGCCTAGTGTTAACTCTTTTTATTTCCCTTTTGGTCTTTGTTCAATTACATTGCATGATTTTTTTATTCTAATGGGATTACCTGTATTTGCCCCAAATGCACCGTGTTTTACTGATTCAAATGATAACAAATTACCAACATTTTTAGTAGCCTTAACTAACTATTCTTCTTATCATTCATTGATTCAACATAAATTTAAGGCATCTAGTATGCTTTATAAAAAAGAACATATTTAATTTCTTTGGGTGGATTTGAAACTTTTGATGTGTCCATTCTTAATAAAGCCAACAATTGAGTACATAGATCCAGCAAGGGTTGTTGCATTAGGAAAGTATCTCACCCTTGGTTGAATTTTATTTAGCCTAACTTACAGATCCTTAAGGTATTATCATACATCAAGGCCTTTTTCAAGGTTCGGTTGAGCATTTTAGTTATTGCAGTTATGGTTGTTCATGTAGTTCCCAAAATTAAGAAGTAAGGAACTTCCTCAACTAGATGAACTAGTTGCCTTAAATGTTTATTGTTGCAGCTGCTCAATGTCATTCCATGAAATTTTATCATTTTTTACAAAGTAGAGAATACAGATAAATGAGCAGCTTTTCATCTTTTCAGGAGAAAAATAAAAAAACACTTGGTTGAAAGAAGTATTGGAAACTAGAGTTCTTGAGCAAATTTAGTGAAAGTTTTTCTATGTATATATGACTATAAGATATATTTACATAGGTGGTTTTGGTTCATTTTACTCAAGCAAGACAAACTTAACTATAGAGCACTATATGCCTTATCTATAGAGTTGGCAGTTTGGATTGCACCAGTCTATGTATCCAAGTTGAATCCTAATAGCAACTAATTTCAATTGTCAGTCTGTTGAAGAAGTGAAAAGAACTGTTTCTAATTTGAAATATCTTAAATGTAAAGCTGATATATCATCTCAATAGAATGTCAACCATTTCAACAAGTGGTGGTCTTAGAGATTTATTGATCTAATTCTACATGCTATTGAAACTGTTATAGCAGGTGAGCTAAACTTGGTACATTATTTTATATTTCATTATTAAGTAATTTTATTTTGAATTTTTTCCTCCCATGATAGGTCTGAAGTCTCCCATTCCATCATAACATCCAAAAATTAAAGTCCAATGTTGAAGAGGGAAAAGAACAAACCATCAAAGCATTTGCACATAAACAAGAAAAATCTAATATCTATGTCAAAAAAGAGAAGACCATTGCTACGACACATAAGAAAAAGGTATAGTCAACTTTTGCTTCTAGATTAAGAAGATCTAACAGGCCGATCCAAATTGGACCCTTTAGTAACACTAAAGACGATATAGTGTAGATTATTGATGATGTCTTTGAGGATTTACAAGAAAGCCTTAGTGCTAATGATGATGGTACTACATCACCACAAAAGTCCTTGTCTAATCATCAACAGAATGAGAATTTCATTTCTTCACCAATAATTCCAGGGAGAAAATATATTGATAGTGGAATTGACTATGTATATGTCAACTACTTTGATTTATATAAGGAGCCAAAAAAAGAAGCCACATCACCTCAATAGGTAATTAACTAACTTCATCACTATTTTTCTATTCTAATATGTTTGTTTGGTACAACTTACTTAAGCGAATGTTTTTATCTTTATGAATTACTTAATTTATTAATTTCACTAATTTATTAGTGTAAAGACTAAAATCAATGAAAGAAGTAAGAAGACATTTTCAATTCCTTCACCAGAAGAACCGATGATTAATTTTGAATTCGATTTTTTAGAATAATCTACAGCATCTACTTCAAAACAACACACAATTTTCACAAAAGATATCATTGAGTCATTTAAGAAAACTGTCAAGTATCTTTTGACATATAAATTCTTTACACTAGGTAGTCATCAATGGAGTTCATTTCTTTCTGCTATCTTAGTGCTTTATAGTTCTTCATCAGATATAGATAAATATGAGTGTGTATCAAAAGCACTCAGTGACATTAAATCACTTTTTAACTCCTATAACATATTGAATCACTTTTTAATTCCTTTGACATATTAAATCACTTTTTAATTCCTTGGACATAACCACCAAGTCCATTGAAAGCCTTTTAGGTAATATAGCGAGTTTAAAAAGTGATGTCAAGAAGCATAAGGCTATGGTGAATGCATTGGAAGTGCATAATAAGGAAATTACTGATATCCACCAAAAGTTTATATCCGAGCAGTGCCAAATTGAAACTAGCCGAGATTGAAATGTATAAGTAGAATCAACTATAGATTCTGAAAAAGGCAGAGGGAGTGAAGCTTTAAATAAAGCAAGTCAGTTATGAATACCAGCAAATTACTACTCAGTTATCCCAAGAGAGAGATCAATCATTAAATGGACTGAAGAGTACAAAAGGGCATATGAAATTATAGAGGCTTGCTGCTCACACTGGCGTGAGTTAAGGTCTTTGGATTTTAGCAACATATAATGCAACTATGTTAATAACCACAGTTTTTTTAGACAAATATTTGTTTAATCTTTTGTTGTTTAGACATATGGCCTACTGCTAATGAACTCTAGTCTAATTCTATTTTTTCTTCAATATGGTTTAATCTTTATGTTAATCTTTAATATGGTCCTTTTGATTATGTTTTTTCTTGTATACTGTCAATAACCTTTTTCCTTAGTAACACGTATGTTTCCCTCTATTTACAAATTCATAGATGTTTATACCATGCCATAAATAATGGAAGAACATTTAATAAAATGGACACTTGCTATTACACATCAAATGAAAAGGAAACCATCACAATGATACACTACATCAAATTAAAAGGACACCATCACAATGGCCCCAGCCATTTATGGAACCAATTTTAGGATATGCAAATAATAAATAAATAGTCATCGATTACCATAATCATGATTTACAATGGGCATCTAATAATCATACATATAAATAATAAAGTATATGGGGGTACACGAAGAGTCACTGTATATATAAAGCTAATAGTTAATTTGTAATGCACATCCGTATAAGCAAATACTAACTGCAAAACTTATCCTTTGAATCATGAATAATAGGAGAAAATCTAGTGAATGGAAGGTTTCTCCATCACCACCCTCTATTGAAGCTCTATATGCATTAGTTTGAGAATAACTCAAGGCATTAAAGAAGGAAATAAGTGAGTATGTATCGAGAAACGTTGCTGATTTTGGATATGACGAGACTCAACAAGGGCTCCTACACACATTTCCTTTTCTCGCCATGTACAAAATATTTTTTTGGTGAATATGAAGAAGACGAAGAAGAAATGAATGAAAAAACTAAACAAAGGATAATTGAGGTTCATATTACTGATGCTATTGAAGAAACCACCCCGATAAGGAGAAGGGCACCACAGGAGATAAGAGTAGTAGTAGCAGCACAAGCAATAGCATTAGTTCAATTTGGCGATTATATTGAAGTATTAGACACCACTTCTTTTAAAGTTTAAAACTTGATAATTGCCCTTTAAAGACTCTTTTTATTTTTTAATGATGTTTAATGATGGAGTTTACTCCTGCTGAATGTTATCCCTTTCAGTTTTAGTAATGAATGAATTTTAATTCATGAAAAATAATAGTAAATCTTAAAAATTGTTTGATTAATTGTATTAAGTACCAACTAATCAAAGTAAAAAAAATAAATCTAAGTTATTTAGAAATGTGTTAGAAATTTACACTTTTTGTCCCTTATATTTCTATTAAAAAATTGCATTTTAATTATTCAGCCAAAACACTATATATGAAAACATAACTTCACTACTTATATTTCTAACAAATCAAAGTGTAAAAATTGTGAACTTACTTTTGAAATTATTCGTCACCTAGTGAAAGAAACATTATATTAAACAAACTATATCATATTAGGCAACTCTTAAGGTTGAAGCCATTGATATTAGCCTCAATTAAATAACTTGGTTCACCAATGTATCCATAAGTATGATTTTTCAATGTGCCTTTAACCAAAAGCATTTTAGTTCTAAGTTCAAAATTAATAAACATTATAAGATAAGAAACCTTAAGTTTAGTAATAAGGTAATACGTATCATTAATTTGAAACACAATCCTCTAATAAACACAGAAATAATACATCCAAAAAACAACAATAGTCATAATTTATACTTTTCAATTAAAAAATGTTATAGAACCCATAGTGCAATTGCCCAACTAGTGCAAAGGCTTCAAATTGAACTTTTGTTATCTTCCCTAAATATAAGCCAATTATAAACATAGTTATAATGATTCCCAAATGAAGAAAACTAAAACCATAAATAAAAATTATGATTGTTCCTCCTGATTAAAATGGTTTTGTTCTCAACCTTCTCCACTTTAAATTCCTTCTTAGTAGGGAATGTGGCTATGACAAAACTTGCCTCACTGAATTTCTTCCATGTAGATACAGCTTCACTCATACTATTGAAAGACTAATACATACACCCTTTAAAGCTAACAACTAAATGAGCACATTCTTCCCAAGATGTGTAGATCTCAAGTGCATGTCCATTGAACACAACATAATACTTGTTTCTTTGTCTTCTGTTATAAAATAATTCCATGTTTTCTTTTGTTCATGAATAAGAATCTACTGTAAACATATGTTTTCTTTTGTTTTTAATAACAATATGCTATAAAAAAATTATAATTTGGAGATGAGTTGTTTAAATACATATATAGACCTTTCATATGGGTTTATTGCATCGTTGGTACCATAACTTTGGGTCATGTTTCACTTTAATGCTAAAATTTTAATTATTTTCTTTTCAGTCCTAAAAATTCTATTTTTGTTTCAAGTTAAAATACCTCAAATATATCTGATCAAATTTAACATACGTGGTAGCTAGAATAAATATATTTTTAGTATATTTACCTTGTAAGTATCTCATTAAACAGTTTAATCATCTTGTTGGCCCCATCAAACAAAATTTGCTTGTGGGCCTCACAAAATAAAAATTTAGTAAAATTTATTTTATGGAGCCCACAAGGTGATTAAGCCGGTTAATAGGATGTTTACATGATGAAAACACAAAAAATATACTTATTCTGATTGCTATGCATGGTAAATTTGATCGAATATGTTCGAAATACTTTAACTTGAAACAAAAATAGAATTTTTAGGATTGAAAAGAGAAAAATTGAAAACATAGTACCAAAGAGAAACATGGGCCAATGTTATTGTACCAACGGTGAACTAAACCCCCTTTCATATTCAACATGTATTTAATAAGGAACCTTATTACATTTACGAGACAATCTCATTAATGAAAGTTTATTATCTCCCAAGACGTCAGTTAAATTCTTCACCATCTACACTGTAAGGGTACAACAGTAAGTTACATTAGACATTAATGATGGAAATTCATTTTTTTTAATCTATTTTGGACAAAAATACCTTTTTATCTAGATAGATTCTCTCTATTTATTACCTCTCTAATAATATAACTAAAAGAAAATAGAGATGATGACCATATTCAAGCGGCTTTAGTGTAATAATTAAAGTCTTTTTCACGCCCTTTAAATTGTAATTAGCAAAAAAAAAATGATGACCACATATATTTTATGAAAATAACAAATAATCATAAATTCAACAAAATCATATTGGTTACGTAAATAATCATAAATTATAATTAAATCTAACATTATCATAATTTTTTTTTGTCTAACTAATATCGCCAATATATCAATTAAGATATACTGTTTATTTTAGTTAAAATGATAAAAAATTTAAATATTTACATGAGAATAGTAGGATTCAAACTCCATCATTTGTTATTCTTTTCCTTATGGTGAAAATTAACCATTTGAATTAGTTAAAAAAAGTATGACCACAAGAGTGGCTAATTTCTTTAAATAATTAATTCAAAGCGACTGTATAAACCAGAATTAGAACCCAAAATCTCACTTAAGCGGGAATAACCCTCTACAGACTGATTCCAATGATTATTGGTGTTGTAAGTGTCATTTAAAAACATTAAGAATCATTTTTTAGGGCTAAATATGTAAATGTTTTTTGCACATAAAACTATTATACACTTCTTATTAACGTTAATGCATATTTAGTTTTATGGTCGTTAAATTTGAATTTATTTATTTATTTATTTTTTCTTAACCCTGTATAATTATTAGTTGTTAGTAAAAATTGTTGAGGAAGTAAATATTTTTATTGTATATATTAGGAAGTAAATATTTGTATACCATTAGGAATAAAGTTCTATTCTACTTAGGGCGTTATTATATTCCTAATTAGGTTGTGATTATGATTCCTGTGTGTATATATAAAGGATGTAACCCTTCTTTGAATATTATGGAAAAATATTTCCCTTGAATTTTCTCTCTTTTTCTCTGAATTTTATTCTTCATGGTATCAAAGCATATCCATTGAAATCAAATTTTTTATTGAATTCTTGCAAATCGTATTTTCTTCTTCCTTTGAATCCTTTGAAATCTTCAAAATCATGACCACCAAAAATATATCCATCGTATCCCATAGAACACCCAACTTTATTCTAACTCTTCAAGATAATTCTCCCTTTCCCATATGAATTATTCTTGATGATACAAACTATACTCTATGGTCACAGATCATGAAGATGCGAATTGGAGCCATAAAGAAATCTAGCTTTCTGAATGGCACTACACCAAAGCCACCAGCAGGAGATAAAGCATTGAAGACTTGGCTCCTTGATAATAATCGAGTCAAAAGTTGGCTTATTGACTCGATGAGTTCGACATTAATGATGAGATTCATCTGTCTTCCGACAGTAAAGGAGATATAGGATGCTGTCTCAAAAACCTTCTATGATGGGTTTGACGAAACCCAGTTATTTGAATTGAATCAGAAATCATTCACAACATGTCAGAATGGTAAGCCATTACCTACATACTATAATGAACTAATTGGAATATTTCAGAAAATCGATGCCCGGACGTGTGTACAAGGGGAGGATGTTAATAGAGTAGTATCACTCCATAAGCATATTACCCAGGTTTGAACACATATTTTCTTAACCGGGCTTGATTCAGAATTTAATAATGCTTGGAGTGAAATACTCCGAAATGATCCACCTCTTGATCTCGAGTCCAATTATGCATATGTTTGGCGGGATCATAACCAGTGACATACGATGGAAGAGCCGAAGATACTGCCGGACCATTTTGTACTTATAGCAACTCGAACTCGTCCTCAGTTCAAAGAAAAAATTTCAAGTAAGTCCATCACATACACCTGTACTCATTGTGGTAAAGTTGGACACTCCAAGGAATGGTGCTATGAAATGGTGGGATATCTGGAATGGTGGGATTTCAATAGAAAACCTCATAAGAAGCTCAGCAAGGCTGCTATTGCTACTTCTACTAAACCAAGTGGTGATCTTAGTACAACTTCAGGTATGATAAATATTACTAGAAATATTTAATACATGGATTATTGATACAGGTGCTACTGATCATATAACAAATTCCTCTCACCATCTTACATCTATCCGTCCATCAACCCAATAAAATATTCTAACTGCTAATGGAGGCATAACACCTGTCACTCATGAGGGATCAGTATCTAACTCTGACTCTCTTAATTTAGATACTGTTCTTGTTGTTCCATCTCTTTCTTGTAATCTACTATTTATTGGCCAAATCACTAAAACCTTGAATTGCATTGTCAATTTTTCACCTAATTATTATGTATTTCAGGACATTGCAACACGCCAGATTCTTGGCTCTAGTGTTAAACGTGGAAAATTGTACTATCTTGAGTTACATGATGATTCAAGTCAGAAATCTAGTCAAGTTAATAGGGTTGATATAAGTTGTTTAAGTAAAGACCAAGTAATCTTATGGCATCGTCGTCTTGGTCATCTTTCTTTTCATTATCTTAGACAAATAAAACCAAATTTATTTTTGCATACCACAGACTCGGAATTCAAGTGTGATGTTTGTGAATTGGCAAAAGGCCATCGAATTTCTTATGTACCGAGTTATAATAAAAATTCAATTCCATTTATGACCATTCATTATGATGTTTAGGGACCTGCTCAGATTCCTACTCTATCTGGTGCTCAATATTTTGTAACATTTATTGATGAATGTACCCGGATGACCTAGGTATCTCTACTTTCCAATAAAGGAGATGTGTGTTCCAAGTTTCAAGATTTGTACAACATGGTGGCTACACAATACCAGAGTAAAATTTGAATTTTACAGTCTGATAATGATGGGGAGTATGTTAACTCAATTCTAAATGATTTCTGCCTTAAGAAGGGCATTCGCCACCAAATATCTTATGCCACCTCAACAGAATGGTATAGCCAAACGAAAGAACTAGCAATTATTGGAAGTTGTCTGAGCATCACTATTTGACATGAATGTTCCTCAAAAATACTGGGGAGAAGCTGTTCGATCCGCTGCATACCTCATAAACTGGACACCATCACAAGTACTCGATTTTAAGACTCCTCAACAAAAACTTCAGGAACTTGTCATATCTCCACCCTTCAATAATCTCGAACCATGAGTTTTTGGATGCTCATCATATGTTCATCAGACACTCAGCAAATTAGACCCTCGAGCTATCCGGTGTATCTTTATTAGCTATGTGGATTTATAAAAGGGATATCGGTGTTATGATTCGAATACAAAGAAGATGTATGTCACTCAGGATGTTCAGTTTTATGAAAATTGTCCTTTCTTCTCCCACTCTGAGTGCTCTCTTCAAGGGGAGAAAAATCTGAACCTCTTTGAGCTTGAAGATAGCATTCAGAGTATTTTGAATCCGAGTCTCCCAAATGTTCTGAGTATTCTGAGCATCTCACATGGACAGACATCTGGTGTTCTGAGTATGAGCATCTCACTCAGACAGATCATCGAAGCAAATCTGAGTAATCAAGATAGTACCTTTTTCCAACCCACACCAGAAGCTGAAGAGACTCCGGATGCGGTGCATAATAAGGTAAACATGTCTCCTTTAATTCAAAATACTATGCCTCGTTATCCTTCTAGAATTAATAGAGGGGTTCCAAAGAAACAATATGATCCAGACCTTTATTCCAAAGCTAAATACCCTATCAACAACTTCATATCAACCAACCATTTGTCTAACTCACATGCACTTACTGTAAATCAATTATCTACTATATCTATTCCAAGTAATGTGCAGGAAGCCTTAGATGATCTGGATTAGAAGAAAGCTATAAATGATGAAATAGAGGCATTACAGAAGAACCGAATGTGGGATCTTATTCCTCTTCCAGAAGGAAAGAAAACGGTGGGGCACAAGTGGATATTCACTGTCAAACTCATTCCAGATGGAAGCATAAATCGATATAAAGCTTAGTTGGTAATAAAGGGGTATACTCAGAAGTATGGAATCGACTATGAAGATACATTTGCCCCAGTAGCAAAAATGAACACCATCCGAGTCCTTATTTCCTTAGCTGCCAACCTAGACTGGCCGCTTTGACAATTTGATGTAAAGAATGCATTTTTGAATGGAACCATATATGAAGAAGTATATATGGATCCACCACCCATAACTAAATGTACTAACCGAGTATGCAAATTAAAGAGAGCATTGTATGGACTCAAGCAATCGCCTCGAGCATGGTTTGGACGACTCTTAACCTTCATGAGGAAGCTCGGATATAAGCAAAGTGATGCTGATCACACACTATTCATTAAACAGAAGTTAGGTAAAGTCACTGCGCTGATTGTATATGTTGATGATATGGTGGTCACTGGAAATGATCCGAGTGAGACAACAAACTTACAAAGACAGTTAGCATCTGAATTTGAACTTAAGGATTTGGGTAACTTGAAGTATTTTTTAGGAATTGAAGTTGCAAGATCAGCTCAAGGAATTTCTCTTTGCCAATGAAAGTACATAATGGATCTATTGACAGAGATAGGGATGCTTGATTGTAAGCCAGCCGAGACTCCTATTGAAGTCAATCATGGACTTTCAATCCTATAAGATCAAGTTCCAACTGATAGAGATCAGTATTAAAGGTTGGTAGGAAGGTTGATTTACCTATCTCATACTCGGCCAGACATTGCTTATGCAGTAAGTGTTGTAAGTCAGTTCATGCATTTTCCAAATAAAAAATATATGAATGCAGTATACCAAGTATTAAGATATCTAAAGTCTTCTCCGAGTAAGGAGTTATTCTTTTGGAGGAATAAGAATTATGAAATTACCGGCTATATTGATGCTGATTGGGCTGGAGATCAGACTGATCGAAAATCAACGTCCGGGTACTTCACATTTGTTGGAAATAATTTAGTCACCTAGAGAAGCAAGAAATAGAAAGTTGTAGCAAAGTCAAATGCTGAAGTTCAGTTTAAAGGAATGGCTCATGGAGTATGTGAGTTGTTCTGAGTAAAGCGAATTATTCAGGATCTGGGTTTAAAACATCCAAAGCCTATGTTGTTACATTGTGATAAAAAGGTAGCCATAGCAATTGCAAACAATTCGGTTCAACATGATCGAACTAAGCATATAGAGTTGATAGACATTTCATAAAAGATCATCTGAACCAAGGGACAATTGATCTTTCATATGTTTCATCTCAGACTCAATTAGCTGACATCCTCATAAAGGCTGTATCCGGAAAAGTATTCTACAACTCACTTGTCAAGTTGGGAATAATTGACAAACATTCACCAACTTGAAAGGGAGTGTTGAGGAAGTAAATATTTTTATTGTATATATTAGAAAGTAAATATTTATATACAATTAAAAATAAAATTATATTCTATTTAGGGTGTTATTCTATTCCTAATTAGGTTGTGATTAGAATTCCTGTGTATATATATAAGAGGTGTAACCCTTTTTTAAATATTATGAAAAAATATTTCTCTTAAATTTCTCTCTTTTTTCTTTAAATTTTATTATCCATTACCCAAATAAGTTTTTGGATGGTGAGAAGAGCTCTCAAACTTGAGATCTCCCGTTCGGTAAGGTTAAGTATGGCACGATGGTAAATTATGAGATCATCAATCATTATAAAAAAAATATCTTAGAATATCTTTGAACTTGTAACAATCAACAGCTAGTTAGTCAACAGCCAGCCAACAAAGTCCTTTTTCCAACTTAAATTTTACTTGTTAGAGCCGTCCAATTTTCCATGAACAAAAATAAAATCTAAATCATTATTATAATAAATTATTCCTAGTTAGTCAACAGCCAGCCAACAAATTACTAATGACTAACTTTGGTCCTTTTTCCGACTTAAATTTTACTTGTTAGAACCTTCCAATTTTCAATGAATAAAAATAAAATCTAAATCATTATTATAATAAATGATACGACTAAATGTATTTCTGATGACGACTGATATTGAAGACTAAAGAAGCCACCGTTTCAGACTTGAATTTTCGACTTTCGTTTTTTTTTCCTTCCGATCAAAAATAACTTGCTCATCTAGAAAACGTCACTTTCTTCCTTCCTTTTTTTCGCAAAAAGAAATCAAATTCCGCTCTCAACCTTTAAATGTCCCATCTCTTGAGCTACTTGGACTATTAAAGGCTGACAACCAGCAATTTGCTAAAATTAAAATCCTTTTTTTTTTTTCGTTTTTGTATTAGTATATCATCTTAAAGTTCAAATGCAAGGTAAAACATTAAAAATTTTATAAAGTGAATAACCTGAATTTTTAATGAATAAAAAAATAAAAAATTACTATTTTCTAATTTCATCGAAAAGTGAAACTAATTAAATTTAGAAAAAAAATAATTTATTTCCTTTTATTGTGAGAAAAACCCACAAGCATATGGATCGTGAATTGTAGTATAGAAAGTTATCGTTCCCTAAATGATTGTATATTGAATAATAATATTCTACTTATGATCTCAACTAGTAAATTGAATTAGAGTGATTTAGCAAATAAACTATGAATAAACAATTTAGACTAAGAGAATATCAAATGATTAAAGCTTAGAGCTTAGATTTAATTTCACTATTCCAATATGATAATGAACACTTCACAACTAAAAACATTGATTTTAGTTAAGGGTAATTATTCTAAATTACCTAAAAACTTTCTCAAATTCAATTAAACATGTTAAGATTAAAGTTTAACCTATTCTCGTGGTTAAGAAGTTAATTTAAATTTATTGAGTTTCTTAACAATTATTTTATCCTCGAAAAGCTCACATACTCTCGTGGTAATGTGATCTAAGTCATTCGAGTCTTAAACTAGTAAATTTCTCTAATTCTTGTTGGTTAATCTACCTATAAGCATGCAACAAACTAGTTAAGAATGAAAACATACACTAAGTTCAACTCATAGAATTAAGTAAAAATCAAATTAATAAAACTTGTGTTCAATCACATAATAAAATAGCTACTCCTAACTTAAACCATAAAGAGAGCTCAGCCATGTATGATTGTGGCGAAGAACACAAACATAATTAAAGAATGATAGATGAAGAAGAAATAAATCTCTTGAACTTGGCTTCAAGGATTGCTCCACGAATGAATTGAATAGCTTCTCTATATCCCTCTTTATAAGAAAAGCCTGATAGAAGACCTCCTTACCCTTAAATTTCCAATTCTTTCTCAAAAAGAAAAACTTCATTTATTCGACATGGCTTAGACACAGCCTTGACATGGCTGTGTCTCTCCCTACATTCAAGTGCCGCTTTTCGGCATAGCTTGGCACATGGGCGTGCTTGTCTTTGAGTCAAGTTTCTAGTAGGTTACATAGCCTACAACATGGTCGTGTTGAATGTTCATAAATTATTCAATTTGGACAGAAAGATGCATGTCTAAAATATAACTGTGTCGATCCTCGTGTCCAATGTCTTTTGAGTTCCAAAAGAAGACACGGCCCGGAACACACTCATGTGCATGCCATGTCGTGCAAATCCTTGACTTTTTGAAATTCCTTTTTAACCTTTTCTACAAAAAGGAAACACTAATAAGTACTTAAATAAAACTCTTAATTTGACTAAAATTAAACCAAAAGCAATAAAATACTAAATAAGAAACTAAAATTTTTTTCTTATTAACATAATTAAAATCTACCCAATTAACATTATTTATTAATTCAAAATTATTAAAATTCAAAATCATTAAAATTCAACTCAAAAAATATGTAAATATTATACACATCATCTTTCTTCTTCTCTAAATAATTTGTTTTTTCAAATTCAAATCTTAATCATCTTTCTTCTTCTCTAAATAATTTGTTTTTTCAAATTCAAATCTTAAATCAATTAGTATCATCATAGTTTACTACAGAAGTCATATATATACCAGCATAGTTTACTACAAAAGTTCTTACAGTCTTATGTTTTTTTAGAGTCAAGTCTAGCACCAACTAGACATTGAATATAGAGGTTTTAATTGAATTGTTATTAATGAAAGTGATGAATTACTTGTTTTTGAAATATATGAAGTTTGAATCCAATTTTAATACCTTTCCTAGTCTGTTTTCATTTTTTTTTCCTCTTGTCTAGTATAAGTCAGAAAATTTTTCTAAATACACATCCACTTGTAAAATGAAAAGTTAAATGTGTAATTAACTATAATAGGTGAAAATTTTGGTGTATAACTAAGCATCTGGCCAATTTTTTTTAATGAGATTTCGTTTTTTTTTTTTTAAATATGCAGTTGCAATTAATGAACTCTCTTGTTTCTGTAATTTTTTCTCTCAAATAATATAGATTTGAGCTCCATCAATATTTGAATCGGAGTTAAAGAAATAAGATGTAATAGTTACAAGTGTAACTATTAAGGGAGTAATAATTACAAATATAATAACAAAGAACAATGCATATAAGTTGTACAGTTGATTTTTTTTTTAAAAAGACTATAAATAAATAAATAAATAAATATATATATATATATATATATATATATATATATATATATATATGAAACAATTAAAATAATATAAATTAAATTTTTGATAAACAATAAATAATTAAAATTATTAGAAAAACTTCATAAAGATAAAGTTACATAATATATTTTATACATTTTTACACAAAAAATAGTACAAATAGTATAGAATATAATTAATACATAATAAAATTACAAATTAAGAAATTACTTGCAACAATTAAACTAGGAATAATAAAATCACCATAAAAAATAAATTGATTTATATATTTTTTATAAATTTAATTTATATTTTATTAATGTAAAAAATTGAGAAAATGAGTAATTTATAAATAAGAATAAAATGATAGAACAATAAAAATCATATATTTTTTAAATAAAATTTTCTTATAGACCTTTACCTACCCCAACTAAATTAACAAAAATACACGTAAATGGGGTTAACTGTTAAGAGGGTTAATAATTAAGCTTGAGTGTCTAAAATTTGTCAAACATTATTAAAGGGGTTAATGCATTACACACACACACATATATATATATATATATATATATAATCAAATCTTAATTATAATAGCTCTAATTTTCTAGTTTATCCCTTGAGGAAAGTTACAAATTCCTCTTATAGTAAGAAATTCTGGACTTTTGCATCAAGAATGCTTTTATACTTTATAAATTAATTTTGGTACATGCATCTGATTTTATTTTGATTTCTTTGTACATGTTGGATCAATGGTTAAGGATTTTCTTATATATTTTCGTTTTTACTCTTTGTACCTCCTCTTTTATGCAATGGAAATCGATTTCATTATTTTGAAAAAATGTTTATTGGTATAAAAGGATTAAATCTTTCAACTTATTGTAAATTTAGCTTATCCCTTTTTTTTTAAAAAAAAAAAAAAGAAATTTGGTATAAATATTCTGATCTGACAGTGTTGAATTTGATTAAAACTGAATACAGATATGTTAACACAATATTTTATCCCGCACTATTAACATTGGTTCAATTGCCCCATCAACTTTTTATTTGCATTAAAAAAATCAAATGTTTCTTATTTATAGTAAATTTTTTCTAAATTTTTAATTTTGTCATCAATATTTTATTTTTTTAAAATATATTGCATTTTAGTATCAAACATATAACAATTAGTAGTTATATTTAACTAATTTATTATTTAAATATAAAATTTTTAAAAATATATAATTCATTTATTAGTAAAATATATTGATTTTTTTTAATTATTTTAAAAATAAAATATATTAAATCATTGATAGCTCAACTTCATAGCTAAATTTAATGATTTTTTCTTTTTAATAATTCGGAGTTCAGGGGGAGTGTCACGACCCGAACCTGAGGGCATGTGATCGGCACTAGGGAATTGGTAGGCATAAGGCCCCCGAAACCCGTAGTAAGCCTAAAGGAAAAGAAAATAAAACCATTCATATTTTAAACTTTAATTAACAACAGAACATATTATCAAGCTGCTTAATAAAAATATGTTTCAACATCTCATATTATAAATTGAATTTAAATCTTATACATGAGCGTAGTTTACACAAATAAATTACACAATTATATTTAAACCATACAAATCCTTAGTACATATACTACTACAGCAACCTAGATTAACACACAATACAGCTTACAATGACCTACATAAAATGGCTGGTGAAGAAGAAACCCGGCGTAGAGGTAGTCTGAGGTCGAACTCCCAAGCTCCTGAAAAAAAAAATAAATTGAGGGGAATCAGACCTCACTGAGTAAGCCAATAAGAAGAGTTGTACGGTTTGAAAACCTTTGAAAACTATATATGTTTATAGTGAAAATAATTTATAATGTATAAGTATAGTTTTTGAAAAATCTCGGTAGAACCCTAAACCCAAAATCTAAATGGCCATCCGAGCCCACTTATTCCAACTAGACTACCGATCCCCGAGAGCAAAGGCATCAATCGAGGCACCAAGCCGTAGTCATTCACTTAATCCAAATATATGGCACTGGCGGTTCCCGAGAGCAAAGACATCGACCGAGGCACCCATCCCAGTCCATTATTAACCTTTCGATCACTGGCGGTCCCTGAGAGCAAAGGCTTTCACTGAGGCACCCGTCCCAGTTTAACATTCACCAATCATATATATTACGGATCCATCTCTCAATCTCTACCATGTGCACATAGTCCTGGTGAAGCCCACCAGGTAGCCCGTTCTACCAAAATTTTTCAAAGTCGATTTTAAATAAATAAAATGCATTTAAATCATAAATAATAACATTAAATTAAATGAATCATATAATCAATATAATAGGAATACGAGCACATGCATTCTTTAAATAAACACATGCACATATCGTTCTATTGACTTATAGGATGAATGCGAAGGCTGACGACCACGCGTCTGCCTCGGTCTCACAGCTTCTGCTCTGATATGCTCTAAAAGAAAAATAATGAATCGACTCTTAAAACATGACTAAGGAATCAAAATCAGAAATCAACAGAATAATGAAATTCCAGACTGACTCGACAGACAGGATTTAACCTAACTAATGGTAGAAATTTTACGAGTATCACGTTTTACGAGAAAATCTACCAAAATTTCGATAGAGTATCCTCTGTAAAACGGACATCTCTTTACCAAAGGTAGAGCCAGACCTACATAGAAAGTGTACTTCTAATAATCACAAACACCCACAGTCGAGTCGGGCTCCCAAAACTACATTTTGCCCCGACCGAGATCACAACTCAATGAAGTATCGAGAATCAATAACATTTATTTCTAAAAATACATATTTCATATACACATATACTAAAAATAAACAACAATATATAAAATCTCAATTATTTAAAATTAACAACTAAATTTGCATATCATTATCAAAATATAAATATAATTATAACCTAAATTAAAACCATTGTAATGTATTATATGTATATATATATATATTATTTGAAATTTAATATTTAAAATTTACACTACTTAAATAAAAATATCAATTAATTTATAAAAATGGTCTAAACCCTTTAAATATTAATAAAACTAATTAAAATATATATTTTACCATATTTAGTGTAAAATTACATTTTTACCCCCCTAAAATACATAAATTACATAATGTGCTTTTAATACTAAAAATAATTCCTTAAAATTATTTAATCATGCCAAAAATTCATTTTCTCAAAATAAATCTTCCTAATATAATTAAAACATACAATCAACCAACATATATTTTTTTTTCCAAAAATATTATTTAACCTAAAATCAAATTTGGCATAAACTAAAAAATATTTATAAAAATAGTATAAAAATCACAAAAATTATAATTTGAGTTCTAAAATTAATAACATTCACTAATAACCTCATTTATCAAAATTTCACAATTTTTAATCATAATTTTTGAAATTAGCCTAATTACCCATTAAATACCAAAAATTTACATAACCCTCTAATTGACACCAAAAACTCTAAAATCTTACATAAAATTAATATACTAAAACAATTAACTATAATCACTTTGATTTCACTAACTAAACCAAATAAAACCCAATAAATCAACTAAAAAAATTAAAATAAATAAATAAATACTATGCAAAAAAAAAAAATTCTGTAAATTAAGAAAAATATTTAAAAATCCAAATTGAAGCAATTTATGGGCATAATCCAACATATACTCAAAAACAACCTAAAATCAACATTCAAAATCGAGTAGCAACCAGAAAACAACCTGTCAACAACCTAAGAATAACTTTGTGCAACTCACCTTCAACCTTCAATTCCGGCGCCGGAGGTGAGTTGCAGCGGCGACTCTTGGCTTGGACGGACACCTAAGACTATGAGGGAAGTTGGAGAAGCTTGGGTGGTGCTGGATCAGCTTAGATCAAAGCTGACAGAGGAAAGAAATGAGGAATGGCAGCAGCAGCTCTTCCCCTGGCAGATTGGTGCGACGACAATGGTGATTCTAATGGTGGCAGGACGAACAACACAGTGAAGGAGGAGGGAGAGATGGTGAGGGACGAAGTGGGAGAGGGTACAGGGCTTAGGAGCTTCTGTTTTCTCTTCTTCTTCTTTTTTTTTCACACTGTTCTTTGCTTTCTTTCTTTCTTTCTTTGTTTTTGATTTTTGTCTTCTTTTGTTTTGTTTTGATCCCGTTTTTTTTTTGTCCACTTCCCATCACTTATACATACATATATATATATATAATACTATAAACTATTAATATAAAATAATATATTATTATACATATAGGTGTGTCTAGGTAATTATTAGTGTGTATATATTTATACAGACACTACATGCACTTATATAAACACAAGTTATTTTAATATACACACATCTTAAATAATATTTAACCCTAAATATAATATATATATATATATATATATATATATATATATATATATATATATATATATACCTCCATTAGATAGAAAAAAAAAATCTTTTATATAATATAACCTAAAAGTATTTATTAAAGATTTAAATATAAAATTACTTTATATATATATATATATATATATATATATATATATATATATATATATATATATATATATATATATATATATATATATATATATATATACCTCCATTAGATAGAAAAAAAAAATCTTTTATATAATCTAACCTAAAAGTATTTATTAAAGATTTAAATATAAAATTACTTTATTTAGTTAAAACATAGGGTATTACAGGGAGTTAATGAAATTTAACTAAAGTAGTTTATAAATTATTAGTATTAGCAATTAATATTTTATCTAACATCTAACTCTATTAAAATTTAACATTAAATTGAGATTAGTGTACATATAAATATATATTAAATTAAAAGTTCAATAAAATAAAATATATAGGATAAATCAATATATTAATTTTTGTAATTAATATTATTTATTATTTCAAAATATTTTATTACAATCATTTAATTTGGAAATTAATATTATAAGCTAAATATATTTATTTTTTTGTGGAATATTATAAGTTAATTTATTTATAGTCTAAGCATCTTATCATATGAAAGCATGTGTTATAAGATTGTGATTATTTTAAAATAATAATAATAATAATAATAATGATGATGATGATGATGATGATGATGATGATGATGATGATTATTTTATAAACCTTAGCTACTTTCTTTCTTTTGTTTTTTTAATTTGTTTTTCCACTAAAAATTTTAATGTTCGACCATCACTCATCATCTTTTAAATTGAAAATGGTCCTCTATTTTCTCTTTCTATTTTATTTTTTTTTATTTTTTACTTTTAATAAATACATATCTCTAATCTATTTATTCTATTTGTTTTCCATTTACAATTTTTGAATTTGTTTTTGAAATTTTTATCCTTTATATAATGTTATTGGTTGGTGTTAAATTACATATACTTTTAGAACTCATTTTAGCATGCATTCATACATTTCAAGTTGCATTTACCTTAGTTAATTAGTAGGAAAAGATACTTTTATATTTTCATTTTTTTAGGAAAAAGTAAACTCAGAGGTGGATAGTACGAAGTTGAGCAAAAGGGAGCAAAAAGCAACCGTAACTTGATACATAATCGTTGAATGAGCAATGCAAGGCTATATAAGATTAGTGCTGAGGTTTTATAGTGAGCACAACAAGGTAGCGAGCGTCACTCCTTCATAGTGGGTCCCTCTGTCGCAATCATTAAGTAGCTCAATTCTAGCTAAGGGAGATGCTTATATGTGCATTTAAAAAGGAAAATATAGGAAAATATGAAAGGACATTCTAGAAGGGGGTATAAAAGGACTAGAGCCATGAATTTCAAGAAGAGATCTCAATTCCAAGATCTTACAACCAAAAGAGAAAAAAGGAGGAGAGAAAGAAGCTTGGAGAGAAGGAAACCATTAGAGACTTTTAGAAGCTTCTTGATAACATTTTCTTAATCTTTCTTTGTTAATTTTAATACAATTTTGATATTCTCTTTGGTTGTATTTGAATTGAATACTAAATATTAAGCCATGAGTGGCTAAGTTGCTTATTGTTGTTAGGGTTTGAAACCCATTTGATTTAAGTTAATGTTTAGATCTTGTTTTTATTATCTTATGTATTATGTTTATTATGCTTGTTGAATGCTAGAAATGGCCAATTATAGCTCTAATCTAAGGTTATGCATTGAGAGATGGTAACCTTATAAACGTATAAACACAAGTTAAATGGGGGTTATTAATGACTTAAGAGAGCTTCATTTAATCTAACTTTCATTGGGTTTGCTTAATGTCTTACTTGTTTGATATCAATTCATTTCCTTAGTAATAATGAGAGTTAAGCCATGGTTTTGTGCTTTAGTTAATTCACGCATATTAAGTTAAACATTGCTTGAGAGAGATTTGCAAACTTGAGATTTGTAAGTAATTTAAATATTGATGAAAACCTGAGATTTGTAAGTAATTTAAATAGGTCTATTCATTAGCTTAATGATAACGTGGTGCTCGAATTCCTAATGACATTGTTCATATATTGTTAACACATTGCATGATTAAGGTTATGATCAATCTTAATTCAACATTCGTTTTAACTTTAACAATCAATTTTGAATCATTAATACTTTATATTCAAGTGTGTTTATAAGTTTGGGTATATAATTATGCTCAACAAAAGCAAAGTCATTATGTTTAGTATATAAGTGGTATATTATTTTAAAATGGATGCCATTATGTTTTAATTATGCATTTTATTATTTCTAACATTTATACGATTTATTTGAAGGATATCAGTAGAACGTGCTACCTAGTGGGTTGTACTAGGACTGTGTATGTAACAGTGCGTTAGATTTTATGGTTGAGATTATGAAATTATTTAGTGTGAGAATTGATTATTGAATATTGAGAATTCTGGTGAAAGAGTAGTGTGATTGTGGGAGCTCAGTTGACCTAGTGTCTCGAGGCCAATCATACTAATAGTAAGACTGCGGGAACTCGGTTGACTTAGTGTTTCAAGGCCAGTCTACTGTCTAGAAATGGAAAAGAGAATTATTTTAGAATTAAGGAAGCTTGTTGGCTAGTGAGACTTATTGATCGAGGTTATGGATAATTTAGGGTTCTATTTGATCCGTCACTCAAATAAACTTTTTCTGTATTTATTATTATATAAAAGTGGATTTTAACATTTGTGTGAAATGCTTGTATATGTATATTATTATACTGATGCCTGACTATATATGACTTTAGGTTGCATGTATATATATTATAATAATTGACTCAGTGAGGTCTGACTCCCCTTAATAATTTTTTTACGGGATCTTCTTCTTATTCAAACCTCCCCAGAAGTACTATATGTCGGTCTTCTTCAGCCCTGGCTAGATTATGTAAATTTTATATCTGAACTCTTATTGGTATTCTAGAAACTAGTGTTATTATGATATAAGTGTATTGTTTTGATTTGAGATTTTGTATCTGAATCTTGTATGAAATATTTTTACTATGTATGATATACAGATTTGTTGTTATATTAAATAAATTTTTAATTCTAGCGTATTTCTATATTATTATTGCATGGGTTTTTATTTTTAAGGCACGCTAAGGGTTCCGAATTTGAAAGAATTCCCGTTCCCTAATGCCCGTCATAACTCCTTGGTTTGGGTCATGAAAAAATTGGTCTTAAAGCCTAGATTATTAGTGGTGTGGACCTAGGTTATTAGTGTCGTGTTTTCCTTAAAACTATTGTAGTAAATTAGGTTCGATTATGTCTTTGATAAGTTTTCCTTGATATAGTATTTTACATAATCATTAGGTTGTCTGTTTGTTATATGTTTTAGTATGAATCTTATTGGTTTTTATGTTTCAAGAATGAGGAGGTGAGCATGTGTCACTCCACCGGTCATTGAGGCTGAGGATGATGAGTAGTTTCAGGATGAGGTTTTACCTCTTGAGCCGCTAGCTAGGCATAAAGGTAAAGGTAGAGGTAGAGGTAGACCTTGAGGAGTAGCAATTTGTTGTAGGCAGAGAGAGCTATAGGATGACCTATAGAGTATGAGTACGAGGAAGCTGCTATACTCCAGTTGCACCATAGATGCAACCTATATATTAGCAGGGTATGTCAAACCCTGAGGCAGTGTTGTTTATGCCAGAGTCGACAGGATATCCTTCGATGGGATGTTAGGCCCTCTAGATTTTTGCACGCCATTGAGATAAGGACTCGGACTGCTTACACTGAGTATTAGTGGATTATGATAGTCGAGCTGTCTATAGAGGGACCAACCTTGGATTTGTTTGTTCAGGTCATTCAGTCGCATATAACTACAATCACTTGGGCTTAATTCTGAGAGATATTCATGAGACGCTTTTGCCTAAAGCCGATGTAGATAAGTTATAGACTTTGGCTGATGAGCATCACCAGAGGTGATAGATCAGTTAAGGACTACACTAGAGAGTTCCTCAGACTAGGTTGATATGCAGAGGACCTGATGTGAGATTAGTATTTCAGTATTATGATGTATGTTACGAGACTGGGTTATGCATTCACTGGGATGCCTACTGTAGGCTTTACTTTTGAGTAATTGATAGAGTTGGCCAAGGAGATAAAGCTTACACTAGTTAGGCAGGGTGTTATACCTGATTATTATTAGTTGGGAGGTGTGCAGTCAGGAGGATTACAGAGTACTCAATACACCACTTTCCAGATTGGCTCTAGTAGTCGTCAGAGTGGATCTTATATGTAGAGCCAAAGACCTCAGTAGTGAGTTCACAAGAGTAGTAAACATGGTCATGGTGGACCACGTAGACCTATTAGATTCAGTTATAGACCTACCAGTAGTAGTAGTGATCAAAGTTTGGGTTATGGTAGCATAGAATCAGTATTCAGTGCTTGTCAGATGTGTGGGAGAGTCCATTAGGGATCGTGCTACATGACTTATAGAGTTTTTTTTAGATGTAGATAGACATGACATTTTTCCAAATCATGTCCATATTCTGGCTATCAGCAGTCGATTGCCAATTTAGCTCCAGCTCTTTATTAGTTGCCTCCAGCTGAGTATCTGAGTACCATGCAAATTATTGCCTAACAAGGGCGTGGCAGAGGTAGTAAAGGGGGTGCTAGGGGTTTTGGTCAGGCTTCCACCAGCCAGTAGGGAGGCTAAGGTCATGCCAGAGTTTTCACCCTCACCTAGCAGGATGCTCAAGAATCTAATGCCATTGTTATAGGTATACTTCCAGTTTGTTACTTGGATGCTAGCATTTTGATTGATCCGGGTGCCACAAATTCTTTCATGTCCCCTATTTTTTCTTTGAAGTCGTGTTGGCAAGCTTCATGGATGGCTTTTCCTTTATATGTTGCCACTCCTCTAAGTAATTCATTAGACACCGATGTAGTTCTTTCTAGTTATCCAGCGTTAATGGGGACAGAGAATTGCCTGTGGAATTAGTGTTGTTGGATGTGATGGAATTCAATGTAATCTTTGGTATGGATTGGTTATCTCAGCATTATACCATTGTGGATTGTCAGAGTAAAGAGGTGACTTTCAAAATTTTAGATGAAGAAGAGTTTAAGTTTATGGATGATAAGAGTTCTACACCTCAGAATCTCAACTCTGCTATCACGGCTAGGAAGATGCTGAGGAAAGGCTACTAGGGATACTTGGCACTAGTTAAGGATACTTCAGTGGGGAAGTTATCTTTCATAAATCTTCTAGTTGCTTATGAGTTTTTGACATTTTTCCTGGGGAGTTGCCATGTTTACCACCTCACATAGAGATATGGATGTGGTCCCATGCATAACTCATATTTTGATGTTGCACTGTAGAATGGCTCTTACAGAGTTGAAGGAATTAAAGGAGAAGTTGCAAGATTTTCTAGATAAGGGTTTCATTAGACCCAGTATTTCTCCTTGGGGTGCACCAGTCCCATTTATAAAAAAGAAGGATGGTACACTGAGACTGTGCATTAATTACTAAGATATGAATAAGGAGACAATAAAGAACAACTATCCTCTTACAAGGATAGATGATCTATTTGATCAACTACAGGGGGTTGCACAGTTCTTTTCCAAGATTGACTTGAGGTTGGGTTATCATCAGTTGTAGATTAGTGAAGTTGATGTTCCTAAAATGACATTCCGCACTTGATATAGCCATTATGAGTTTCTGATGATGCCATTCAGGTTGACTAATGCACCAATTACTTTTATAAATTTGATGAGCAGGGTATTCAGACCGTTTATGGATCAATTTATGGTAGTCTTTATTAATGATATACTGGTGTATTCTAAGAGTATGAAAGAGCACATATATCACTTAAGGATAGTACTATAGACATTGAGATAACATCAACTTTATGCTAAATTATTGAAGTATGATTTCTAGTTGGAGAGTGTTGCATTCCTTAGACACTTAGTGTCTAAAGATGGTAATCAGGTTGATCTACAAAAGGTTGAGGTAGTGTCTGAGTGGCCTAGATCGACATTAGTCATGAAGATTTAAAGTTTTCTAGGTTTGGCTAGGTACTATAGAGGATTTATGTAGGATTTCTCTAGAATTATAGCTCCTATGACTCACCTAACTTAGAAGAATGTGAAGTTTGTGTGGTTAGATGTTTATGAGAATAGT
Organism: Mallotus nudiflorus; assembly: GCA_947683625.1. Lineage (NCBI taxonomy): Eukaryota > Viridiplantae > Streptophyta > Magnoliopsida > Malpighiales > Euphorbiaceae > Mallotus > Mallotus nudiflorus. The sequence goes on from CANTUR010000156.1 coordinate 2,674,949, forward strand.
TTTCAGTTACTGAAGGAAAAGTTAACCACAACTCTAGTTCTGGCTTTACCTAATGGAGAAGACAAATTCACTAGGTATTATGATGCCTTCAGAGTTAGCCTAGTTTGTGTTTTAATGTAGAATGGTAGGGTGATAGCTTTTGCTTTGAGGCAATTAAAGAAGAATGAATAGAATTATCCTACTCATAAGTTACAGATGGCTATAGTGATCTTTGCTCTCAAGATTTGGAGACATTATTTGTACGGGGTGACTTGTGAGATTTTCACAGATCACAAGAGCTTGAAGTACATTTTTCAGCAAAGACATCTAAACATGAGGCAGAGGAGATGGTTAGAACTCCTGAAGGATTATGACTATAATATTCTTTATCATTATGGCAAAGCTAATGCGGTAGCAGATGCTTTGAGTAGGAAGTCCTTGGGTAGTCTTGCTCATATTAGTGTGGAGAGGAGACCTTTGATCTAAGAGTTGCATGAGTTAGTGGATCAAGGTTTGATGATGAAGATTAGCAAATCAGGTGGATTACTAGCTCAGTTCAGAGTCATATCGGTGTTAAGAGATAGGATTAAAGCAGCTAAGGGCCGAGATCCTATTCTAGCAGAGCTTGAGGAGAATGTTAATGCAGGGAAGTTCACTAATTTTACACTTAATGATAAAGGTGTTTTATGGATTAGTGGTAGATTATACATTCCTTATATGGATAATTTAAGAGAGGAGATCCTTGAAGAAGCGCGTTCTACAGCTTACAGTGTACATCCAGGTGTTATTAAGATGTACCACAACATTCGAGATCTATACTGGTGGGATGGATTGAAGAAGGATATAACTGATTATATTTTTAAATGCTTAACTTGTCAACATGTGAAAGCTGAGCATCATAAGCCTTCTGGGAAGCTTCAACCCCTTCCTATTCCTGAGTGGAAATGGGAGAGAATTGTTATAGATTCTGTGGTTGGGTTACCTCATTCTAAGGATGGATATGATTCCATCGGGTGATTATGGATAAGTTAACCAAATTAGCTCACTTCTTACTAGTTAAAGCCATTTATTTTGTAGCTAAGTTGGCTAAGCTTTACATGAAACATATTATGTGCTTTCATGGAGTGCCTATTTCCATTGTATCTGAAAGATGTTTAGTGTTTTACCTCTCAATTTTGGTAGAAGTTGTAGGAAGCAATGGGCATTAGGCTTGATTTCAGTACTTCTTTTCACCTTTAGATAGATGGTTAATATAAAAGGACGATCCAGACATTTGAGGATATACTGAGGATATGTGTATTAGATTTTGGAGGTAGTTGGGATGATCATTTGCTGCTAGTAGAATTTGCATACAATAATAGCTACCATAGCAGTATTGAGATGGCATCGTATGAGGCTTTGTATGGAAGGAAGTGTAGATCCCCTATGAGTTAGGATGAGATTGGAGAGAGAGTGTTGACTGGACCTAAGATGGTTCAGGATGCCACTAAGAAGGTTGCTATGATCATAAGGAGATTAGAGACCACAACTAGCAGATAGAGTTATAAAAATTTGAGGTCCAGAGATGTGGAGTTTCAGGTTTGAGACTATGTGTTTTTGAAGGTATCTCCAATGAAGGGTGTGATGAGGTTTGGAAAGAAGGGGAAATTAGCATCGGGAGATATTGGACCATTCGAGATTCTAGAGAGGGTGGGCATGGTTGCATATCGGTTGGCGTTGCCTCTGAATGTATCTTAAGTGCATCTAGTGTTCCATATCTCAATGCTGAGGAATTATATTTTAGACCATTCGCATGTGTTGTAGATTGAGAGTGTGAAAGTGAATGAAGACTTGACGTACGAGGAGGAGCCAGTCTTGATAGTGGACTATCAAGTTCGTTAATTGCATTCGAAGCAGATCTCGATGGTTAAGGTGTTGTGGCAGAGCAACAACATAGAGAAACACACTTAGGAGACTAAAGTTGAGATGCGGGTGGCCTACCCTTACCTCTTTCCTTAATGAATTCCTATTTTTTGTACTTTTATTTGAAAATTCAAGGATGAATAGATTGTGATGACTCGATATTTTAAATTATGAAAAATTATTTTAGGATATATAGTGTTAATAAAATTTTAAATTTTTATATATTATAATTATTTATGGGTAATTTAATTTTAGTATGTATATGATTATTTATTCATTTATTAATATTATTATCGTTATTGTGGTGAACAATATTTATTTATTTTATGTTAAATATTTTATTACATAAAGGAATTTATTTAGAAGTTATTATTATTATTATTATTATTATTATTATTATTATTATTATTTTATATATGTGGGTGTGAATAATTTTGTCTTTTCCTATTTTTACATATAAAAAAATAGGATATAATTTTTTTTAGGACTCTCTCTTTCTTCCTTTTCTTTTCTTTTTCTTTTTCTTTTCTTCTTTTTCTTCTTCTTCTTCTTCGTTCATTTCATGCAGAATTGTGTGCCACCCAGCCAAACACCGCCTGCCACCACCACACCTTATCATCACCTACCCTCCTTCCCTTCTTCCTTCCCTCGTTAGAAGTCCCCTCCATTTTGCATGACAGAGCACAGTAGCAGCAGCTCCAACTTGTTGCCGATGATGATTCTAGCGATGAGAGCTCATGTTGTAGGGCTCGTTTAAATCCTCTAGGTTTGGGCAAACTAGTTCTTAGCTCAGTTCAAGCTTAGATTGCCTATATTGTGAGTTTTTGTCAATTTTAGTTGAGGTCAACTTTGTTTTTTTTGTTTTTTCATTTTTTGAGCTTAATTTTCTTTGATTTAAGCTTAGTGTATTTGCAGAAGTTATTATGTGTAGCTTAATCTATTCAAATATATTTTTGTTGAATTTTTTGGAATTATTTTGATTTTTGAGTTTTGAATTTTTTGGCAAGTCACTATTCCGGTGACTCTCGTCTGAAAATCTTTGTATTTTTAATAAATTTTTAATAATATTTGGAATATAGTTTATGAAGGAAGTATATGAAAATTTTGATCCAATTATTTACTACAAATTTTTGAAAGTTTATATGAAAAATTAATTTTTGGAAAAATTAATATAAATTGGTAAATTTGGTGTTTTAATTGAAATTATTGTTAATTAGTATGTTTTGAATAATTTTGAAATAATAATTAGTATTAAAATAATTTTTACAAATTATTTACTATTTTTAACTAATTAATAATAATTTTCAAAAGTATATTCAAATAATAAATTTATTTACTATTTTTGTGATTAAATGAATTTTTAAATATTTTTATTACATATTTGAACTATGTAAATAATTATTTGTGAATTTTACAATTTAATTTTGAAGAATTGAAAATTTTGATTTTTGTTAATATTATATAATTTATTGAGATTTTATTAACCAATTTGGAAAAATAATTAGCTTTAATGTTTTTGTTATTTAAATATATTGTATTGTGGATTATTATTGATGTTTATGGATTTTAATGATTTTTATTATATTATTATTAAATATTAATTTTTGAGAATTGTGATCCTCGGTCGAGAAATTGTGTAGTTCGGGGTCCCAACTCGAGGTGTTGTGTTTTTGTGTATATTGAAGTATGTTTGCTTGTAGGATTGGCTTTACTTTTCAGTAGAGAGAAGTCCAATTTATAGAAGACACTCTGTCGAATTTTTGATAGAATTCTCATAAAATGTGATGTCGGGTCAGTCAATCTTGAGTTTTAAATTTAGATAGAGTCGTGTTCTAGATCGAGTCTTTCTTTAGAATTCCTAGGAGTGTAAAGTTAGAGATTTATTTTGATATGGATATTATCATATTTTTCTATAGTTGCACCGAGACTGAGGCTTATTAGAGTAGGCCCATCAAGTCTGTTTAGAGGAGCGCAAAATTGTGAATTATTATTTTATATATACATTGTATGTAGAATACATGATCATGAGCATTCAAATTTTCACAATGTATTTAAACATAAATTACTTTACTAAATGATTAAGTATATGTTGGTATACTTTTGGTATATTTTTGAATGTATGTGAGACATATATTTGGTATATTTTTAATATATATTTGGTATATTTTTAATAAATATTTGGTATACTTATGGTAAATTTTGGTATATATGTGGCATATATATTTGGAATATTTTTAGTATATATTCGGTATATTTCTAGTATACAATTGGAACATATCTAGTATATGCTTGGTATATGTTTAGTATATAAGTGGTATATTCTTTTAAAATGGATGCCATTATGTTTTAATTATGCATTTTATTATTTCCAACATTTATATGGTTTATTTTGAAGGATATTAGTAGAAAGTGCTACCTAGTGGACTGTAATAGGACTGTGTACGTTCAAGTGCATTAGATTTTAGGGTTAAGATTATGAAATTATTTAATGTGAGAATTAATTATTGATTATTAAGAATTATGGTGAGAGATTAGTGTGATTGTGGGAGCTTAGTTGACTTAGTGTCTCGGGGCTAATCACACTAATAATGAGACTGTGGGAGCTCAATTGACTTAATGTGTCGGGGCTAGTCTACTGTCCAGAAATGGAAAAGAGAATTGTTTTGGAATTAAGTAAGCCTGCTAGCAAGTGAGATTTATTGATCGAGGTTACAAATAATTTAGTGTTCTATTTGATCATTCACTCAAATAAACTTTTTCTGCATTTATTATTATATAAAAGCGGATATTGGCATATGTGTGAAATTCTTATATATGTATACTATTATACTGATGCTTAACTATATATGACTTTAGGTTGCATGTATATATATTATAATAATTCACTCAGTGAGGTCTAACTCCCCTCAATATTTTTTACAGGTTCTTCTTTTTCTTCAGACCTCCTCAGTAGTACTATATGTCGATCTTCTTCAACCTCAACTAGATTATATAAATTTTATATTTGAACTCTTATTGGTATTCTAGAAACTAGTGTTATTGTGATAGAAGTGTGTTTTTTTGATTTGAGATTTTGTATCTGATTCTTGTATGAAATATTTTTATTATGTATGATATAAAGATGTGCTTTTATATTAAATAAAGTTTTAATTCTAACATATTTTTATATTATTATTGCATGTGTTTTTATTTTTAAGGCTTGTCGAATTTGAGAGAATTCATGTTCCCTAGTGCCGGTCATGACTCCATGGTTTAGGTCATCATACATATCCTCTATAATCTGAATGGTCCTTTTTGATTGACCATCAATTTGAGTATGAAAACTATACTGAAGTCCAACCTTGTACCCTAAAGCCTTATGTAATTCTTGCTAAAAGATTGAAGTAAAAGTGGCTCCTCTATCAAACACTATACTCATTGGTACTCCATAGAGACAAAAAATATGATTAACATATAATCTTGTTATCCGGTCAGTAGTGTATGTCTTCTTAATTAGCAAAAAGTGAGCTGATTTTGTCAGTCTATCAACTATCACACAAATAGCATCATAACCACTTAATGTACGAGGTAAACCACCTACAAAAATCTATAGCAATCATATCCCACTTCCATTCTAGGACGGGCAACTGTTGCAACAATCTTGAAGGCCTTTGGTGTTTCAACTTCACTTGCGGACAAGTACACTTAAACATAAATTTTACAATGTCTCTCTTCATCCCATTCCACCAATATATATCTTTCAAATCATGATACATCTCGGTAGAACTTGGATGAATACTATAAGCAAAAAAATGGGCTTCCTCCATAATCTCCTTTCTCAAATCATCCACATTTGGTACACATAACCTTGTGCTAATATGTAACGTGCCCTCACTATCAATAACAAAGTCTCTAGATTGACCTTATTACACTTCAAACATAATCTTCTATAACTGTGAATCTCTTCTCTAAGCTGCTTTAACTCTATCCAAGTACACTGATCATAATCTGAATTGAGATGAAAGACACTTCTTAATCACTTTCAATTGCAACCCCTGATCAATTAGTTCATGCAATTCCTTAATTATTGGTCTCCTTTTTTGTGCTGATGTGTGCAAGACTACCTGTTGACTTCCTACTCAATGCGTTAGCTACCACTTTTGCTTTACTTGGATGGTAAAGAATAAAGCAGTCATAATCTTTCAGAAGTTCCATCCATCTCCTCTATCTCAAATTCAAGTCTCTTTGTTGAAAGATGCACTTTAAGCTCTTATGGTCTATGTATATTTCAAAAGTTACACCATATAAATAATGCCTCCATATCTTTAAAGCAAATACCACAACTGCCATTTTTAAATCATGGGTATAGTAGTTCTACTCATGCTTCTTTAACTATCATGAAGCATAAGAAACCACTCTCCCATTATGCATTAATACACACCCTAGTCCTACTCGGGAAGCATTGGAGTACACTATATACCCTTCATTTACTAAAGGTAAAGTCAATATTGGAGCTGAAGTTAACAAATCCTTAAGCAACTAGAAGTGCTCTTCACATCTGTCAGTCAAAAAAAACTTGACATTTTTCTAAGTTAGCCTTGTTAAATGCATTGTAATCTTAGAGAAATCCTTCACAAATCTCATGTAATAGCCAACTAAACCTAGAAAACTCCTAACTTTTGTCATTATTGTCGACCTTAACCATTTTATAATGGCTTATATTTTCTTGGGCTCCACTTATATGATATCTCTAGACACCATGTGGCCTAAGAATGCCACTTGATCCAACCAAAATTCATATTTAGAGAATTTGTCATACATTTGATGCTCTCTTAAAGTCTGAAGCACCATTCTTAAATGCATGACATGCTCAGTTTCACTCCTTGAATACACTAAGATATCATTAATAAAGACTATCATAAATTGATCCAAGAATGGCCTAAACACCTAGTTTATCAAGCCCATAAAGGCTGCTGAGGCATTAGTTAACCCAAAGGACATCACCAAAAATTCATTGTGGCCATATCTCATATACAATGTAGTCTTGGGTACATCTCCACTTCTAATCCTTAAATGACGATATCTAGATCTCAAGTCGATCTTAGAAAAGCATTGAGCTCCTTGAAGCTGACCAAACAAGTCATCAATCTATGGAAGAGGATACTTGTTCTTGATGGTGACTTTGTTCAACTATCTATAATCAATACACAGTCGAAGGCTACCATCTTTCTTTTTAACAAACAACACAGGAGCACCCCAAAGAGATGAACTAGGTCTGATAAAACCCTTATCAAGTAATTCTTGCAACTACTCCTTAAGCTCCTTCAATTATGTTGGTGTCATTATATAAGGCAGCATCGAGATAGGATCTATGCCCAATGCAACATCTATACAAAACTCTATCTCTGTCCAATGGCAATCCTGGTAATTCTTCAAGGAACACATCATGAAACTTGCACACCACAAGCACCTTCTCAACTGCTCCTATCTCCCCCTTCATGTCTTTGACCACAGCTAAATAGCCTTTACATCCTCTTCTAAGCATCTTTTTAGCTGTGATAGTAAAAATAAGATTATGAGGCATTGAACACTTATCGCCTCTCAATCGAAACTCTTCATCATTAAGGATTTTCAAAATCACCTCTTTCACTCAATAATCCATATTGGCATAATTTTGGGCTAACTAGTTGATCCTTAAAATCACATCGAAATCGATTACATCCAATAATACTAATTCTGCAAGCAACTCTCTACCTTCCACCAATATAGGATAAGATGGAAAGAAAATGTCTGTCTCTAACTCATCACTAAGTGGAGTAGCTAAAGAAAAGGGAAATAACAATTTGGATGCTTACCATTCCATCCTTAAACTAAAGACAGGTGAAATAAAAGAGTGCGATGAACCAATATTAAATAAAACTCTTGCCTCAAAAGAACACACTGAGAGAGTACCTGCTACCACCACATTGGATGCATGAGCATTATGAGGAGTCAAAGTGAACACCCTAGCCTATCCATGGCCAGCCTACTGGGAACTGAAAGGCTGTGTGAACCCTCTACCACTCGGTCTACCCCTATGTTTGCCGCCTAAACCTTGGCCCTACTGGCCTATATACTGAGTTGGTCTCTGCTGATGGTACATAGGTGCCTGGTAGGGCTAATACACCTACTGAAATGGATGAGTAACTGAAGATGAAGATCTTAGGGCATAAGAAGACTGATACTTGGGTTAGGACAAGCTCTGGCAAGATGTCCAATATGCCCATACTTGAAGTATGCTCTTGTTAAGAAGTGGCATGGTCCTTGATGCACTCGACCATAAGTAGGACATACATTAGGTCCTAAGCCTGTACTACTATACCCAAAGCTCTAACTGATACTACCACTACTGGCTCTTGGTTTGAACATAAGAGGTCTACTACTTTGTATGTTGTGTCTGCCACTCCTATGCACTCGGTTACCTCGATGGCCCTACTGTGAAGTATCCGTAGTCTGAATACTAACACTACCCATTTGAAATATAGGTTGTTGAATCCCTTATGTCATTATTAATCCATTGTTGCTATTTGTATAAGAGTCAGAAATGATACCATGCATAATATGGCATCTCTCTAGCTATCGAGCCTCCTCAATAACACTATCCAACCTTTGATCTTCAGTCCGGATACTATTGTAGGCTGCACCTAAACTGGTCATAAATAACTCTACTGCTCTCTTATCATCTTTCATCACATGTAGTTCATGATAACCCAATATGAGGAACTCATAAGTGTATTATGCACTGACTGATCATAAGTACTTATATGTAGTAGCTACCATCTGTAGTTATCCCTCATCAATGCTAGATAAAAGTACCTTACAACTGCTTCATAAATTCCAATAAAGTCATTATAGTCATGCATGGCTGGATGGATTACATGAACTAGTCTTGAGTTGCAGCCTGAATAGATAGCTCTACAACCATAATTCGCTAGTAGTTTGTATAGCATATCTAAGTTCTGGCCTTAATAGTGTTAAAAAAATCCAATACATCTCCCGTGCCATCAAAAGAAACTCTCCCCACTCTGGAATACAATAATGTTACATCTGTATCGGACATCCCCTGATTCCTTTACTGTAACATCTGCTGAACTAAAGGCATGGCTTGATTCAGAGCTGCCAAGCCTTGGTTGATGCTTGCTATTCTAGTTGTAAAAGTTGTGGGATCAACCTCAAAAACTCATTATCCTACATACTGCTCTTATTCTTACATATGAGCTACTTCTACTCTAGGTCTACCCTTACCCCTACCCCTTCCATTATGTCGAGGAGCAAGGGGAGGAACTTCATCTTGTATGAACTACTCATCCTCATCATACGCTGCTTTTATAGCAGGAGCATTCTATGATCTCCTTCTCATTCTGAAAGGGCAAAACAAATGAAAATTCAAAACACAATAAGGAACAAACATAACATGGAATTTAAAAAACAAGGACAACAATCGACATTATCAACCTAATTACCGTAGTAGTTCAAGAAAAGACATATCTCAAAGACTATTAAAGCTGAAATAAAAATGGGCTTTGATACCAACTTTTTCACGACTCGAACCGAAAGGTACACGATTGGCACTAGGGAATTGGAATACATAAAGTAACTAAAACCTATAGTAAGCCTTGACATTTTTTTCGCAAAATAAAAACAATACACTTAACAATAAAATCATAGTAAATGCACAATACTAAATACATAAAATAATATTCTTTAACTACTATAGCATCTCAAGTCAGATAAGATCAAAATGCAAATAATACAAGTTCTTTAATTAACTACTATGGTATATAAAATTTAGTTATATAATACATATTTCAATTCAACATTCACAGTGCAGCCAATGAAAAATGAACCCGGTGCGGATGGGGAGTACTATAAAGCTGACTGTATGGTCCTAACAAATATAAGTTGAGGGGAATCAAACCTTACTAAGTGAATCAATTTTATAAAATGCATGCTAGTTTTAAAACCATTTGTTAAAATCCTTTTTTTTTAAATAGAATAAAGTAATTATAATTATTAAAACTATTTACTTTTCTCAATAATATTTATATAAAATCTCTTTATAACCCTTAAATCAATTTAAATTGAAATCCCCATAGGAAATTATATAAAATAATTATTTAGTGGAAAACTTGGTAAAAAACCTAAACCATTATTCTAATAGCCTTTTGGCTATCTTTAATCCAAGTGACTGCCGTCCTAAGAGCAAGCTCAACCGAGTTACTGCCATAATCATTTCACTTATCCCATATTGATGTCTCGAGAGCAAACTCAATTGAGCTACATTCCTTTTTCTAGCCCAAGAACACTAGTTATACCGAGCTTTAACCATTCACTCTTGCCCAAAAGCACACGCTCCACCAAGCCCATTTCACATTTTACATATATACTAAGATCTTACCTGTGCGCATATGGTCCTAGTGACACCCACTAGGTAGCACAATCTACCATTATCTCCAAATAAATTTGAATTATAAATCATAAAATAAAATAAATAATCATTAAATAATGAATAATTAAATGATTACATAATAATTAAATAAAATATAATGAAATAATGTTCCGTTAAGCATGCTTTTAATTACTATTCATAAATTTAGGAGAAATGATCACGCATATGACAATATAAATATATTCATAAACCAATCACATAAAAATATCTTTATTCTTTTTAATTACTTGAAAATATAATGAAAACATGCATAACACACATTTCATAAAATTAACTCACAGGTTGAACGTGTCGAGCAACGCATTCTCTACTGCCCTAGTTCTACGGCTTGAGTCCTGAAGTTCTTTAAAATAAATAATATTTATTTAACATATGCTCGTAAAATAAAATAATTGAATTCATAAAAATTCTTAGAATTATGAAAACTATAAGATTGACAAAACTGACTTGACCAAAGGCATAACTCAACTAAAACTAGAAATTTGACACAGGCCTATGTCATGTTTTATGAGAAATCTATCAAAAATTTAACAGAGTCTCCTCTTTAAAACGGGCATGTCTCTACTAAAAGTAGAGCCATTTGTAGACAACGAGGTTTAGCGCGCGCCTAAGATTTTAGCAACTGTAACACTGTTTGAGCTCAGGGCTCTAGAAAACACACTAACCACTGTCACAAAGACATGGCATTGAGATCAGGAGTCGCCACCCAGGGTAATAACTGGGAAAAATTAAAAAAAATGGTGGTACTCAATTCTATAAAAGAAAGCCATCACCATAACCAGGAGATTCTAGATATGGAATACTAACTTCTTTCAGTCTTGTGTTCATTTAGAATTACTTTATGAATTACTATCTTACCCTCATTTACATGCAATTTCATATAAACCCTTATCAAAACAATCAACTCTAGGCAAACTAGTTGTGAAAAATACATGTAAATAATGCATTCTTATAAATTTATAATCCCTAAGTTAGTCTAATCTATATTAATTTTAATTAAATTGGCTAAAACTACATGTTTTGATTTACAAATTATCCTAAAGACTAATGGGCCTAATTCCTATTCAATTTTAATTAAGTGAATCGAAGTCTGTTTTTATTTTAATTCTAAAATGAGCCTAAATATACAAATTATGAAATATTTAAATTAGTGGGCCTAATTCTACATGTTTTTAATTCTAAGGTGATCTTAAATCTATAAGTTATGGAAAAGGCTCAAATTAAATGGGCTAAGTCTATTAAATTAAATTAAACTAGGTGAGCCTATGCCTAAATTAACTAAATAGGCCTAAGTCATCTCTACCCTAAATCTAATTAATTATTGGCCTAAAGATGCATTTTTATTATTTAAACCTAAAAAAATCTAAATTTATTTAAATGGATTAGAGTCTAATGTGGGCTTAGGGCCCAAAACACATAAACATAACCAAACAAGCCCAAAACAAAAACAAATATCAAAATAATCGAATAAAGGATCCAACAATTAATCAAACTTATTATAAAAACCCTAATTTAATTAAAGTGACTTTAAACAAACAAATACAACAGGCAACCCTAATTCTATCCACTTAAATCTAATTCAATTTTAATTAAACAACCTAATGATTTCTATAGCCATTAATTTTAATTAATTATCAAATTGAAATCCTAATTTTACTAGCCAATTAATTAAAATAAAGCACACAATCACACACACATGATTTCATTATTCCTATAATTGGGGCTATTACAACAATCTATTAAAATAATAAAGAAAGAAAAATTAATACAATCCCAAAAATAATAAAAAACCAAAAAAAAATAAAAAAACTAGAAACTATATTTAGCTACAAAGTTCAATCCATGGCATTCCATGGACCTTTATGGATTTTGTTCACCTAGTAAGATCATCATGTAATCCCCTCCATAATCACCAACACAAAAGAATAAACAATGATTAATGAATAAAATAACAATAAAAATTTAATAAAATTAAAATTTAATAAAATTAAAATTTAATAAAACCAAAAATGTAATAAAATAAAATAAAATAAGGTAGGAGAGAAGATAATGATTATGAATGCAATATAATTGCCCCTCATACTAGTATAAAACACTGTTGTTTATTAGATAGATCTTCAAAACTTATTATTCTTCTTCTTAAATATCTATTGCTCCTTGCTCCAACAAAAAATGAATAAATCACAGAGAATATTTTCTTGTATTGCCTAAGGACAAAAGAGAAAAGCTTTGAGTACAAACAAAGTTGAGAAAGTCGTCAATTTTTTTTTAAAAAGTGATCTCCTCTTAAAGAAAGTCTTAGTGCTTTTTTTCTCCTCTCTTCTCTGTGTGTGTCCTTATGAGAGCTCAAGCTGGTCTTTTATAGGAAAAACCTAGTTAACAAACGTATCCTATTGTGACTTATTTTTTCACAAAGTTTCAATTTTAAAAGGACTTTAGTTTCCTAAAAATTCACATAAATACTATTTAACCAATCAAAATTCAGGAAACTAAATTTTATTTACTGAAATAAAATAAAATGAATTAGATAGACTATGCATAATTTTGATTAAAATTTTTAAATTTTGATAAGAATTATGGAATTTCGATCGAAATTATGGAATTCTAATTGGAATTACATAATTCAGACAAAATTTCGATTAGAACTATAGAATTTCAATAGAATTCTAATTGAAATTATGTAATTGTAATCAAAATTACAGAATTTTGATCCTTTTTTTAACTTTTAATTACAAAAAGACCTCTGAAAGAATTTAGACTTTTCAATTAGGTCCTAAAAAAATATTATAATTAAGTCCTTAAAAAACCAATTAAACTCCTTTTTGAAAATGCCTTCAGACCTTTAAGGTTTCAAACTTCAAGCATTAAATACCTATTTATAAAATTTTCATCATTGGAGCCCTCTGTTGCATCCACACTTCATCATCCCCAAATTGAGCGTTTATAGTTGCCCCCCTTTGTTGTTGTTTGCTTAACAAATTGTGGCAAAGCAAATAAACACACAATTTCTTAGGAACAAAAGTTTAGATACTTACTTGTGCTCCTTGAGGCTTTTACCTCCAAAGGATCATCAGTTCACGATGAATGCTTATGTTGTCGTATAATACTAGGTATAATCCTAAAACATATGAGGAAACACTATACTCAGACATATAGCAATTATTTGAAAGGACACATCACACTCAATCGTATGATGCTAACTATACTCGGTCGTATAATATAGGTTGAGAAAGTACATTGTACTTGATCATATAATGTTGACTATACTCGATCATATAGTACATCTTTGAATAGCTACAACCCTTTTATTGTCTACCTTTGACACTGTAGGCCATAACTACTCATAACTTTTAACTTTTTTGTACTCCTTTCATTGCTTATAAATGATTTTGATCAACTATAACCTTCTCATTATTTGTTGGCTTTAATCGGCTACAACCCTCTTGTTGCTCACCTTTTGATTTTTCAGTCTGTAACTACTCAAGGCTTTCAATTAGCTATAATTTCTTCTTTGGTCACTGATGATTTCAATCAATTGCAACCCTTTCGTTGCTCACTCTTGATGCTGCAATCCATAATTGCTCATAATTTTAATTAGCTGCAATCCTTTCATTACTAGCCCTTGATGCTAGAATCCATAATTGTTCACAGTTTAGCTATAACCTTTCCATTGCATGTCGATGATGCTGCAATCCATAAGTGCTCGAGATTAGCTGCATCCCTTTCATTGCCCATCAATGATTCTATAATCTATAATTACTTATGATTAGCTGCTTTCATTACTCACCTTTGATGCTACAGTCCATAACTACTTATGATTAATTGTAACCCTTTTATTGCTTACCTTTGATAATGCTGCAGTCCATAACTGCTCACAATTAGTTGCAATCATTTCAGTGCTTACTGATGATTCTGATTAACTACAACCCTTTCATTTTTTGCCCTTACTACTGTAATCCATAATTGTTGACGATTAGTTGTAACCCTTTCATTGCTCATTGATGATGATGTAGTCCATAATTGCTTGCAATTAGCTGCAACCCTTTCATTGCTCACTTTTATAATGCTATAGTCCATAACTGCTCATGATTAACTGTAACTCTTTTATTGCTCATCGATGATGCTGAAATCCATAATTGCTTGCAAATTAACTACAATCCTTTCATTGCCCATCTTTAATGCTACAGTCCATAACTACTTATAATTAGCTACAAACCTTTCATTGCTCACCAATGTTATTGAAATCCATAATTGCTCATTAGCTGCAACCCTTTCATTGCTTACCGATGATGCTGTAATCCATAATTACTTGTCATTAGCTGTAACCTTTCATTGCTTACTAATGATTCTAATTAACTACAACCCTTTCGTTGCTCACCCTTACTACTATAGTCCATCACCACTCATGATATTTATCTTTGCCTGTTTAAGTCAAATGCTTTTGAATTTTTTATGTTAACTGACTTTGAATTTTATTATGTTGACAGATTAAAATTTCTTATTGACTAATTTCAATCTCGTTGTGTTAACCATCTCTATAAGTTGGGTGCACTTCCTCTGGATTTGCAATTCCTACATACTTATTGAAGTTAGTTTCAATCGTGAGGAATGTACAAAAGTACATTATAATGTTGAAAATTTATGAGAAAATTCATCACTTTTTCATAAGATAGCATGCACTCAATGAATCTCACTATTTTTTATTTTCATGACTATCATTTATTTGCCATTTGCAGAGGTCAGAGGCATCATTAACCGTCTTATGTTGAGAGCATATCTTTTACCAATTTAAGAGCTTACTTCTACAGTTAATTTCAGAGAGAATTTGCTAAACAAAACCCATGGAAATTGAGCATAAACATATCGAATTTCGAGTATCAAAATAATCTTTAAGTTATTTTTATGCTTTTCTTCCTTATCCGAGTATTCCCCCACCTTTCTCATATTACTCAGAGTGGATACCATTGGAAAGGTCATTTGGATACTTATACTCTTACAGAGCATTAGAGTAAATAGAGCGGCTTTTGACGTAGGTCCTCTTTTAGTATTCCCCCACCTTTTTTGTATTACCACTAGAGGTTTCACGTTGATACTCTTACTCAGTTTTTAGCATTGGAGTAAAATATGCTTGCTCTTATTTTAATTCTCCTCTTAGTGTTCCCTCACCTTTCTCATATTACTAAGCATGGATACCGTCAAGGGATTTTGTACTCATATTGGTTTCTTAGCATTGAAGTAGATTATATCCACATTTATCATTCAAAAGACTGAAATGATACTCTGAAATTCAAGCCAATTTATGTTGTATGTCCACAGATTTTGTTTTTACATATTCTTTTCCTCGTTTGGGTGCAAAGCAAGCATTAGATTAATTAGAGTTTATAAACTCTCAACACAAAATTATTAACTAAACATTTGAATACTGTGAGGCTAATAAAAAAGAGCTATTATGGTCAAAGGTCATAAGATAGGTTTTTCGTACATGATCTTATAAAGTAGATGAATTTACTTTCTATTTTTGGATTTTATTATTGAGATTGTACTTTTATTTTAGAATCTAAGGAAATAAGGTTTTGTTACTTCCCTTGATTATTTTGATGAGTGTTTGGTAAGTTGTTTGTCACGTAAGGTGATACTCTGATGAACGATTAACATTTTTAATATTGCTCGATCTTACTGATGTATTGATTCCTTTCCCTTTCTTTATTCTTCTTTGTTTGTTCCCTACAGAAAATACCATAAGTTAGTATATTTGCAAGTGAAGAGATTTTGTTAAAATGAAATGTTATTCTTTTGCATTCTTTCCTTTTAATTGTGGTGATGATGTCTTTAATCACAAAGGTCATGATACTCCACCATTAAAGTTGTGGCTTTGGGCTATGCTTGTATTTCCATCATTCCATTAGTGCTATAGTAGAGGGCTTTATTTCTCTTCTTTATATCTCATGCAAACAAGGTTCAAGAGTTAGAGATATTCTTTTATGATCAAATAATTTTTTCAAAGTGCATTCACTTTAGGTTTTAAGTGCGTCCTTCCCTTTTATAAGGCCAACAAATGTATTATTGACATGTTAGATCTTCTCATCACCATATTCCATACCCTACATTCGTCTAAATATTATGGAGAGATATTTCAAATGATGCTCCATATGAGATTATGCTTATAGATGCTGAATCTGAGGAGCTGGAGAACCTTATCTAGCCTTTTGAGGTCGCTAGGATGATGCTTCTATAAGTATCACTATCAGTGATATCCCTTACTGGATGGGTGCATGATTTATTATGTTCTTGATGTTTAAAGTCCCATTGAATATCAAGTTCACCTTGATAGTGTTACCATTTCCCTCAGATATGAACATTATAACCACCTTTCTGCACTTTTACAACATTAATTTTAAATTTTAGTAGCAAAGTATTTGCACAATCTTGCATGGGCTCAAAGACTTTATTATGCAAAGAAAGTATTTCATAGTAAATGTTTGTAAGTGTATGCATGTTATGTATGACATGCATGATCCTAATAGGTCTTTTGTTTGGAACAGAGCTATGTTCGCAACTTAAGAGTGTGAGAATGAGGTGCCTCATCAATAACCTGTAGGTTTGAGAATTGAATGCTTCACTATTTTGTACTTCTGATGTCAGAGCTTCTGATACAATTGATTAGACTGATCACTAGGCTAGCAAGTGGGTCCTTGGCTTGACATTGGAGCTTATGATTGATCGATGCACTATTGAACTTTTCTTTTTTCTATTGCATTTTTTGTATGATAACTAATGTATTTGTCTGCCCTGATATCTCTTATACTAGATCTTATACTTTAGTGTTCCATCTTCGCTCTTTGAATGCAGACTTATTATTCTGTAATTTGCCCCCAAAATTATATTCTGCCCCTATTTTTATTCGTAATTCATTCATGCTATTCTTCAAGAGATTCAATTCATTCACTACTGTTATTGATCCTTTGACTTACTAACATTATTAGTTGTAATCTTATGCATTGAAGATGTAGTGGAGTCGATGAACTAATTGAAGCAAGTTCTTGATGATGAAATTAACTTGCACTTTCAAGGATTCTTAAGCAGAACATGATGCTTGATGTTGATGCAATGATTAATGATAGTTACAAGGTATGGGTTATAACATAAGTTATTGAGCCACTTGAATTGTGTATGTACAAGAGGACACTAGACTTATAAATAAAATCACAAAGGGGTGGCAAAAAAGAAAACATAACTAAAATAGTGATCTCATAGCTATGATTTAGCTTTCATTATGTATTATCTTTCCATTTAGATACTTATGCAGTATGATAAAGATGAATATGCAATATTTGAACAAAAATTTCAAATTCAGTTTTACTCATTCATTAGGGCAAAAATGAAAACATTCATTACATCATATGATACAACTCCTGCTATCAGCCAGTCTTGAAAATTTTTATCTCTAATTTTTACCTTATTGTTCATTTTTTTTCTCTCTCTTTTTTTCTTTTTGTATCATTCTTTTTATTTGTTTTCTTAAATTTCCTATCTTTAGAAGTTACATCATGTGATATATAAATGTTCTTTGAATTTGCATTTATGCCTATATTGAGTGATCTAATTGAATTAAATTTATGTCAAACATGTAGATACTACTAATATCACAATGCACAGTACCATTAGAATGACAATACAGAAGTAAGCATGATCAGGATTCATATCATCAACCACTAAAACAAAACAAGTTCTAAAGAAACTAAAATTTTATTCAAAGAAGATAATAAGAAAATTTATTTCCTATTATAGATGCTAGAGATGTTAAGTCTCAAGGTGGTTGTCCTTCAGGTGGCTGACATAATAGCTATTCTTGCATCTTCTTGCCAACTGTCTCCATAACTTCATCTTTTTATACCTAAAATGTACATTTTTCTTTCTTGTCCAGTAGCTTCTCATCATCAAACTCATCACCCCATCCTGTAGGCATAATTAACTTGAAGGGTACGTCAAAAGAAGATGGTTTAGTATAAAACACCTTATAGTCAAACTTACTTAAAGGCTGACCCAATAAGTCTTATGCTCTTTCCACATCTTTAGGGGCATTAGGAGATTTCTCATTGGTTTTAAGGTGTAGGTCCTCAAAGGAGCTTAGCACTTCTTCCTCACTAACTCCTGAGTTAATCATCATGGTAGCTAGGTGTGGTACATTTTGGTAGTTAAGAAAAGGATTATTTTTGTGCTTGGGTTCAGGGTCTGTGATTGTTCCTGAGTCTATAAGGTTTTGGATTTCATGTTTGAGGTGGATTCAATTATCCATGGAGTGTTGGAGGTTTTTATGGAATTTACAGTGCTTGTTTGGGTTATAGCCTAGGGTGTTTGTGTTTGGTGGGTTTAGATTAGGTAAAGGTTGAAGTAAGCCCTTTTGCATTAGGCACTCTAGGACTTTTCCCAAAGGTTGGTTAAAATTGGAGAATCTCTTTAGTTGTTGAACAATATGCACTTCCACAATCCAGCTAGTGCTTCCTTTTTGTGTGCCCCTATTTAGGTTTTTTTTTTACTCTGATGCCTTTAGTAATCTTCTTTTTCTCATTTTCAATCTCCTCAGCTTGCAACCTATTATCATAAAAGTTTACAATTGTCTTAAGGTTCATCGTTTGCAACCTTTTAACAAAATTAAATGACACATTTCAAACAATCATCATAACCTAATCCTTTTCAGCTTGCTTGTTTTTCATTAATCCTGCCTTATTCATGAATCTAATAAAAAAAATTTGAAAATAATTCATTAGACTTCTATTTGGCCAATTTTAAATCCCTAGTAAGCACTTCAAGCCTAGTATTATAGTTATACTATTTTAGAAAGATAGTACACAATTCTCTCCAGTCCATTCGAATAGACTTCTCCAACTTAATGATACCAATTAATAGCCATACCCTCTAAGGATAGTATAAAAAACTTGGTAACTATAGACAAAGGAGCCTTAGTAGTGCTCATAGTAGTTGTGTATTGACTAAAGTGGATCCTTGGGTCTCCAATACCATCAAACTTCTACAATTGTGGCATCTTAAACTTATCAAGCAGCTTATCCTCCTCATATTGCATCATATCATCAAAGTCAAACAAGTACCCTATGCCTTGTCCTCTCTTTAATTCTTCCATTTTGGACATCTTTTGAGTCAATGCTTTCATATGCTTGGATTCCAGCTCTTGAACTTGCTCAAGTGATTCCATTTTTGCCTTTTCAACCATGTAGCTCTTAAAATCCTCCAATTTTATTTCCATGGTAGGTATATTCCTAACAGTATTGTCATTGTCAATAGGTGGTGCACCAACTACAGGTGGATTGGCCACAATAGGAGGTGTAGTAATAGCAAGTGGTAGCATTAATCTAGCCAAAGCTTGTTTTAGTTCATCTTGCATTATTGCTCTCATGTCATCCATCAATACTCCTTTGACATCCTCTAAAGTCCAGTTTCCTCCCTTTTGTTGTTCCATTTCTTCTGATTGTTTAGCTTGTGCAGCTTCTAGGTAAAGTGGATTGATGGGACTCTTTTCCAATCTGCTAAAGATCTCTTTTGCAATTGATTGCGAGCTTGAATCGATTCTCACTAGTCTTCCACCTTTCAACTCTAAACACAAGAAGACCCGAATGAATCTATAATGGTTGAAAAACAACATGTTAGTATAATGCATGTATGCATGATGCACATGCCATGCAATACATCCTTCCAACCTTATTCCTCCCACACATGTATTTAATAGTGAGTCTCTTTTCCTAGGATTTTTGTCTTGGCCTTAATATCAATAGGGGATATCAAGAACCGACATGCATGTCATATCTCTCAAACCAGTAAAGCATAGAAATAATATTTCTAAGTATAAAGGCATAGCCTAATCTTTATTAGTCTTGATGGGCTTATAAAGTATGGGCTTGGGCCTTTATAGATAGAAATACCTCATGGTAACATTCACAAACAATTTGGGTAAATCCTAGGGGAAGTTACTAAACCACTACATGAGCTGAGCCTAGTGAAAAAGGTCAAGGTTCCCTTAGCAAGATGCCCTCCTTTAAGACTTGAGTCACAAGCCAAAGTCAAAGGGGCTTGACATCCTTTGCAAACTTGAAAGAAGACTACACCCTTTAGGACTTGGGTTAGAAATCTCTAGTTAGATGAGGCCGGTAATCTCTCTTAAATTTAGTTAAGGCTAATAGTGATGGTTAACCAATTTACAATCCGATAAAGCTATTTGAATCATGGAACCATAAACCAACACCATCGGTTAACAGGGACATGCAGAATAAATGCAAGAATAAAATAATAATAATAAATAAAATAATTATAAAGAACATAATTGTAAGCACCTAATTTTGGGATGATAAAGTATGGATGTGACATAGGACTCCGATGATGCAAATATCATAAATAGGTCTTCAATACTTAAAGTTTGAAACTTCAAAAGTCTAAATGCATTTTTCAAAGAAAGGGTTTAATGTTTTTTAAGGACTGAATTGTAATACTTTTTAAAGACCTTATTGAAAAATTTCAATTCTTTCAGGGTCTTTTTGTAATTAAATGTTAAAAAAATTATACAAGTCGAAAATCTACAATTCCAATCGGAATTGTGTTATTTTGATCAGGTCTCGCACTTTTTTTAATTTTTTTTAATTTTTGAAAATATTTTTCCAAATTTTGATTAGCTAAAAATTTTCTAAAATTTACTTTTTAGATTTTCAGGAAATTAAGTCTTTTTAAAACTGGAACTCTCAAGCACGTAGAATTAGAATTTTTGGGCTCTTTTTCTATATAAAGATAGTTTAGGCTCTTACAAAGGGAGCTCTCTTTTGGACTATCTTTCTTTTTTCTTTTAAAAGGGGGTTCTCTCCATATTTTTCTTGAAAGCAATGTGTACAATATTTTTCTTGAGATTTTGTTTATTTTTAGAGCAAGAGCAATAGACTTTTGAAGAGGAGGACATCAAGTTTTGAAGATCCATTAAAGCAACAGCGATTAATAACACTCTGAGGAGCTAATCAATACTACATCCATTCAATCATCCCTTCTTCTACTTTTTTCTTTTATTCTTATTTGATTATTTAGTTTGATTTCAATTTTATTCAATTTTTACTTTTATTTATTTAAACTCTAATCATTATTTATTTTGCTTTTATGTTCATAATTATGGTGGGAGTAACTTAAGCTATGGAGTAGCATATGATTGAACAAGAACAAAACTCATGAAGATCCATGGAATGCCATGGATAAAACCTTATAGAGATAAAGTTTCTAGGATTATTATTATTATTTCATTTTATTGCTTTATTTTATTTATATTTTTAGGTTTGTATTAATTGTTTTTTATTCTCAATAGATTATTGTAATAGCCTCAATAGAGGGAATAGTGAAATTGTGTGTGGTTGTTTATTTATTTTGATCAATTGGTTAGTAAAGTTAGGGTTTCAATTGGATAATTAATTAAAATCAATGGAGGAAGTAGATTAATTTAGGATTGCATGTTAATTAAAATTAGGATTTTAAAAGGAATAATTAATTGGTTGTTTGATATTTTATTTAATTGTTTTGATTTTATTTATTTTTGGGCTTGTTAATTTTATTTTAATGTGTTTTGTGCCTTAAGCCCATATTAGATTTTAATCCATTTAAATAAATTTAGGGCTTTTTTTAGGTTTTTGAGATTCACTTTATTCATAAATTTACTAATTTAATTAAGACTAGGTTTGATTAATTAAAATGCATCATTAGGCCCATAATTAATTAGATTTTTAGGTTAGAGATAACTTAGGCCCATTTAGTAAATTAGACATAGGCCCACCTAATTTAATAAAATTAATTAGACTTAGCGCATTTAATTCAACCCTTTTTTCATAATTTATAGATTTAAGATCACCTTAGAATTAAAATATGTAGAATTAGGCCCATTAATTTAAATACTCCATAATTTGTAGATTTAGGCCCATTTTCTAGAATTAAAATAAATAAACTTAGGTCCATTTAATTAAAATTAAAAGGAATTAGGCCCTTTAGGCTCACTTATTAAAAAATGTAGATTTAGCTCATTTAATTAAAATCAATGTAGATTAGACTAACTTAGGCATTGCATTGAATGCATTATTTACTTGTATTTTCATGACTAGTTTGCCTTGGAGTTAATTGCTAGAATAAGGGTTTATATGAAATTGCATGTAAATAGAGGATAATATAATAATTCATAAAGTAATTCCAAAAGAACACAAGGCTAAAAAAAGTTGGCATTCCATATCCATAATCTCCTGGTTATGGTGCTAGCTTTATTTTAGGGAATTGAGTACTACCTTTTTTATTTGTCCTAATTATTACCTTGTGTGGTGACTCCTCATCTCCATGTCATGTCTTTATGACAGTGGTTAGTGTGTTCTCTAGAGCCCTAAGCTCAAAAAATGCCGCAGTTGCTAAAATCTTGGATGCGTGCTAAACCCCGTCGTCTATAATAAGTATAATCAGTATCTCTTATCCTTAGTGGAGTCACCACTGTAGACGGAGGGGTTTAGCACACGCCCAAGATTTTAGCAACCATGACATTATTTGAGCTTAGGACTCTAGAGAACACCTTAACCACTGTCATAAAGATATGGCATGGAGATCAAGAGTTGCCACCCAGGGTAATAACTAGGACAATTTGAAAAATGGTGATTCTCGATTCTCTAAAAGAAAGCTAACACCACAACTAGGAGATTTTGGATATGAAATACTAAATTCTTTTAGTCTTGTGTTCATTTAGAATTACCTTATGAATTACTATCTTACCCTCTATTTATATACAATTTCATATAAACCCTTATAAAAATAATGAACTTCAGGCAAACTAGTCATAAAAAAATACATGTAAACAATGCATTTATATAAATTTATAATCCTTAAGTTAGTATAATCTATATTGATTTTAATTAAATCGTCTAAATCTACATGTTTTAATTTACAAATGAGCCTAAAGAGTAATGGGCCTAATTCCTATTCAATTTTAATTAAGTGAACCTAAGTCTATTTATTTTAATTCTAAAAATAGGCCTAAATCTACAAATGATGAAATATTTAAATTTGTGGGTCTAATTCTACATATTTTAATTTAAAGGTGATCTTAAGTCTACAAGTTATGGAAAAGGCTCAAATTAAATGGGCTAAGTCTATTAAATTAAATTAAACTAAGTGAGCCTATGTATAAATTAACTACATGGGCCTAAGTCATCTCTACCCTAAATCTAATGAATTATGGGCCTAAAGATGCATTTTTATTAATTAACGTAAAGAAACTAAATTTATTTAAATGGGTTAGAGTCTAATGTGGGCTTAGGGCCCAAAACACATAAACATTACCAAACGAGCCCAAAAAAAAAAAAAATCAAAACAATCAAATAAAGGATCAAACAATTAATCAAATTTATTCTAAAAACTATAATTTAAGTAAATTGACTCAAAACAAACAAATAAAATAAAATAATCAACAAGCAACCCTAATTCTATCCACTTAAATCTAATTCAATTTTAATTAAACAACCTACTGATTTCTATAGCCATTAATTTTAATTAATTACGTAATTAAAACCCTAATTTACTAATAAAATAATTAAAATAAAGCACACAATCCCACACACATGATTTCATTATTCCCATCATTGAGCCTATTACAATAATCTACTAAAAATAATAAGGAAAGACAAATTAATACAATCCTAAAAATAATAAAAAAACCAAAACAAAATCAAAACAATAATAAACAAATAAATAAAAAAACCTAGAAACTATATTTAGCTACAAAGTTCAATCCATGGAATTCCATGGACCTTTATATATTTTGTTCACCTGAAAAGATCATCATGTAATCCCCTCTATAATTACCAACACAAAAGAATAAACAATGATTAGTGAATAAAATAACAATAAAAATTAAATAATATTGAAGCATAATAAAACCAAAAAATAATAAAATAAAATAAAATAAGGTAGGAAAGAAGATGATAATTATGGATGCAGTATGAATAGCCCCCTCAAACTAGTATAAATCACGGTTGTTTGTTAGATAGATCTTTAAAACTTGTTATTCTTCTTCTCAAAAATCTATTACTCCTTCCTCCAACAAAAAATGAATAAATCATAGAGAATATTTTCTTATACTGCCTAAGGACAAAAGAGAAAAGCTTATAGTACAAAAAAAGTTGAGAAAGTCGTAAAAAAAAAAGTTTAAAAAGTGAGCTCCTCTCAAAGAAAATCTCAGTGTTGTTTTTTTTCTCCTCTCTTCTATGTTTGTGTCCTTATGAAAGCTCAAACTGGTCTTTTATAGGAAAAACCTAACTAAAAAACATATCATACTGTGACTTATTTTTCATAGATTTTTTATTTTAAAAGGACTTTAGTTTCTTGAAAATTCATACAAATACTATTTGACCAATCAAAATTTAGGAAACCAAATTTTATTTACTGAAATAAAATAAATCAGATGGAATATGCATAATTCTAACTGGAATTACAAAATTTTAATTTTTTTTAACTTTTAATTACAAAAAGGCCTCTAAAAGAATTTAGACTATTCAATTAGCTCATAAAAAAATATTATAATTAAGTCCTTAAAAAACCAATTAAACTCTTTTTGAAAATACATTCAGACTTTTGAGGTTTCAAACTTCAAGTATTGAAAACCTATTTATAACAATTTCATCATCGGAGCCCTCTATCATATCCAAACTTCATCATCCCAAAATTAGGTGTTTACACCATTTCTGCACGAAAATACATTTCGAATATTGTTGCAACACCAAATCTAAGGTTGGGCCCCTGAACTATACTAAATGCCCAACTGAGAGCCATAATTCACAATAATAATAAAATAATATAATTTTGTTTAAAATCACCAAAAATCATAATATCTCATTTAAATACCACAAATTAATTTATTTCCATAATGAAACATAAAATATATTTATTTTCCAATAAATAGTAAAATTCTACTTTGAACTTAAATTTTCGTCAATAAACATACATAATTCAAATGTTACAATTAAATTAACATTAATTTCATATAACCATTTAAATTACTTAAATATATCACAAAATTAACAAATAACTTATTTCAACTTAAAAACAATAATTAAGTTTGTTGCTCTTATTATTTTCCAAAAATTAATATAAATTAGTTAAAAATAGGAAATAAATTATAAAAATTAATTTAATACTATTGTTATTCAAAATATGTCTAAAACATAGTAATTAACAATAATTTACTTAAAATAATAAAAATTACAAATTTATAATTATTTAACATAATAATATCTATACTTAAAAATTATTACGTATAAAATTCCGAAAAATTCATAAAAATGTATTTTAACACTAAATATAATTAAATCAATCAAATAATTAAATACTATAATATTTATATACATTTCTATTATTTCTGGAAATTAATATAAAATCAACAAAATCTACAAAAATACTAATTTAGCTAATAAAAGTATATTATAAATTCTAATAATTAAAATCATCATTAAACATGCTAATTAACTATGAATTTACCAGAAATCAACTTAATTAAACAAAATTTAACAAAAATTCTAAAACACATTTACCTTGATTTAGAACGATTCGAGAGGAGATTGAAGAAATTGAAGGTAGATTCAAAAAGCTTGGAAAATGAGGATTTCAGTGACACCTGAATCACGACCATCCAATATTAGAATCTTCAGTGATGACAAAAACTATTTTCGGCCAAAAACGTAACTGAGAGAGAGAAGAGAAGATGGTGTTGGTGGGCTAGCCGAAGGAGTAGACGACGACGAGCTGATGAGGTGGTCGACGTTAGGTGGGCGAAGGTGAGGCAGGGGTTGGTCTGGTTCATAAATGGTAGTGGCCAAGAAAGAAAGAAAAAAATTGAAATGAACAAGTGGAAGAAGAAGAAGTGCACTATCACTTTTTTTTTCGAAAAGTGAAAAAGGATAATTAAAATATTATTAAAATTCAAAATATCTTTTCTCTATAATTGTACCTTTACTTTACAATATATATATATATATATATATATATATATATAGATATATATAATAAAACACTATTAACACTATTAATAAAATGAAATTTACACTTAAATTCCCAATTAATTTCATAATAAATATCAAAATTCGGGTTTTTACAATTTATATAAAAATGAGCTTGATAATGAAGTGGATCTTGATAATGAGAGCTTAGTTAGAAAAGTAGTTTTAAAATGTCAAAAATTACTTTCAAGGAAAAATTTTTATAAACAAAAATATTTAAAGTTGTCAAAAACTTTTGAAGATTTGAAATTAAAATTTGCAAGTACTATTTCGTTAAATGAGAAGCTATCTCATGATTTGAAAGCCTCTCTATCTTTGAAAAATGATTTTGATAAAATAAAAAAGGAAAATGAGTTGCTTTCAAAAGAGGTTTTAGAATTAAAAAATTCCATTTTAAAATTTTATAAAAGAAAAGAAACACTTGGCATTCTTTTAAATTCACAAAGACTTTCAAATGAGAAATTTAGAATTAGTTTTTCTAATGAAGGCTCTATATCATCAAGTCCCTCTAAACTTGCAAAGGCTAATTCTGCTTCATCCCTCATCCCTTGTGAGAGCCTTAAAGCTCAAGATTCTAAAACCAAGTATCTTAAGAATCTAAATGCAATGGCCAAGCCTCTAAAGGCTAATGTTTTTAAGGCTTAAGATTTTAAAGTAAGGGTTAAGAAATCTCAACCACATTATGCATTCTTGTGTCATAATAAGAAGCACACACATATGCACATTAGACCTCAAAATGTCATGCATTATTATGATTATGAGATGCATACTCATCCTATAACTTTTATGTTTAATAAAGCTACCAACCATCATGGACATGATAAACTTATAAGGGTTGGTGAGGAAAACATATTTTCAAAAATTTAAATGTTTTTATTGCATGAAATTGGGACATACTAATAATATATATTACTATAGAAAACTTCATCTTAACCTTCTACCTATTGACTACTTTAAGAGTCATAAACCTAGACCAAATATAGAATGGGTTTAAAAGGTTACTTGATGATTGTTTTGATATTTTATACAAATTATTGATAAACCAATAAAATAAATTTATATAGTTTTTCAATAGATGTGCAAACATCAATTTTTCCATAAAGATTTTGACTCTTTGCATGATCAAAATACTTTTCATAAATTTCATAATTTTGGTATGCATTTCTCTCATTATTTTTCATTTGGCATCATTTTTAACCTAGTATCCCTTTGGACTACATATTGAGAATCATGATTGTCATTTCCATTCCTTAATACACTTGGCACATGTTTCACTTTTCATGATTAACTCTCCATTTGATTTTTCATTGGGTATTAATAAATATCATTTTTTGTTCAATTATTTTCCAATTGGTATCCTCATGTTCATTTAATTTCATTTATTTTATTTAACTTATTTCTTATTTAGTATCTTTCTCATTTAGTTTCCTTCCTTTTTTCACTTTGACAAAGGGGGAGAAAAACTTGGCATTTTGAATGATAATAAACATGCCTTAATTATAAATAGAATGCCAATAAGGGGGGAGAAACTAAATATTTATTAAGTGATATTTGACATGTTTTACCCATCCTAGCATATATTGAGGGGGAGAAATTTCAAATCTCCTTCCTATACGATTGAGGGAGAGTATAATAAAAAAAATGCACATACATATACTTAGTGATTTTTTATTATCATTCTAAAATTGATTGTCCAAGTTAAAAAGAGGTAGGTTTTTTACCCTTTGCATGATTAAGGTCATGATTAATCTCAATTCAATATTTTTTTACTTTAACAATTACTTTTTAATCACTAATGCTTTATATTCAAGTGTGTTTATAAGCTTAACTACATAATTATGCTAAAAAAAAGCAAAGTTAATTTAACAAGTTTTAGAACATGATTAAGGACATTTAAAACATATTTGAAACCTTTAAATACCCTTACATATATTCTCAAAGGCATGGGAAGTGGACCGGGTGAAAAGGAGGTTGTTTGAAAGCAAATTGGACAAGTGTTCATGAGGCTAGCCTACACTCATGGTTCGCTCATGATCTCGACCAAAACATGAGTGTATCCTCACGATCCCGAGCTTATGCTCATAGTCCCGATGTGCCTCATGCCCAAATTATGAGAAAGAAGGTTGATACACTCATGGCCTATGCTCACATTCTAAGCAAATTATGAATGTCTCTAACGATCATATTTTTCATCACTTACGATCTTGAACTGATGCTCCTGATTTGAAGCATCTAAAATCCTATAAAAGCTAAAAATGCATTAAATGAAGAAGAAAGAGGTTAGGGATAAATTTAATGACTCCCAATAGCTATTTTTCACTCTCCTAATATAAATTGAAGCCTTGAAACTTCATTTAAGAAGTTACAAAGTTGGTAGAGCAAATTTATTTATCAAGTTCATTGAGCCAAATTTTAATTCTTTCACTTTCCTTTTTATATAGTCATCTTTTGTAAATAAACTCTTGTTGAGTTTATAATTACTCATCTAATGAGTGTGTGTGAGTGCTTGCTTAAGATTTCTCTTTTTTTTATTTCTTAGAATTAAGAAAGAGAAGTGAGGATTTAAGTAGAGGAATTAGTTTAATTGTTTACCATTAGAACACTTGGGTTTTTGGTTTTAAAAGTGAGCTAAGAAAACTCTTTATGTAAAGGTTTAAGTGTGAGCCTTCAAAACACTTGGGGAGAAGGTTTTGAGTTAGCCTTAAAAACTCAAGTTGTAAAGGTTTGAGATGAGCCTAGAAAGGGCAGGAGAGAAATTTTGAAATGATATTGTTAGAATCTCATTTTCTCTATTGCCTTGGAAAATTGCATGCTTGTGTTGATCTATATCAAAAGCTTCAAAAGTGTAAGATAGAATCATTAGAAATAAATCTTGTTGCAAGTTTGGTTAAAATTTGAAGTGCAAAGAATGATAGAGGCAAATTGAATTAAAGCGACTAATAACTTTGAGTTAGCATGCAACATTGCTTATTTGTTAATTAAAATAAATAAATACACAGATGCATAATAACTTTTGTTGACAACACAAAGGTTAAACATGTGAATCTTTTTTCTTTAGGAAATTTATTATGTTAAAAAACTTGCCTTTTATTTACAGGTTGGAATGGGTATGTTTTGCATTTGTATAGGTAGGTAGCATTCAATCCAACTTGTAAATTGCATTTTGAAATAAAATCAATCTGACCCAATAAGTAATGTTTTTGGAGTAGAATAGTTATATTAATGAATAATGATTATAGAGATGTACAATAGTGTATATAATACACAAATACATGAGGAAGAGGTATATACTAGATAATGATAACTAACTAAGGATAATACACATTTTGAACACACCCCCACAAGTTGAAGGCAGAGAGCAAAGAAGCCGAAGCTTGGTTTGAAAATGTGTGAGCAATGGATTTAATAATGGCTCTTTCATTGAGCTCATGCTTAGTAACCTGTTGCTATATAAAATGAAAATCTATCTCAACATGATGAGTACACACATGGAAAATGGGATTAGAAGAGAGAAAGACAACACCAAGATTGTCACAATAAGCATGTGGTGGTGAAGATAACACAATGCCTAACTCAAACAGCAAGTGTTTTAACCACTTCAACTCAATGCTTACATTTATAATAATATAAATTTTTGACTCTATGGAGGACTTTGCAATTATTTGCTATTTTTTAGAGTTCCAAGAAATTAAGTTATTGCCAAAGTAGATTAAATAGCCTCCTGTGGAACTTATATCGTCTGGGCAACTAGCCTAATTAGCATCCAAGTAAGCAACTAGAGAGAACGATGTGCATTTGGTAAAGAACAAACCATTAGTAATGGTGCTGTGTAAATATCTTAATTCTTGCTTTATAACCTTAAAGTGCTCAATGGTTAGCTAATGCATATATTAACATAAGTGATTTGTAGTGAATGACACATTCAGGTGAGTTATTGTGACATATTGCAAGCTGCCACATAACTTGTGATAGAGAAGAGCATAAAAAGATGACAATGGTGAACCTTCACTTATGAGCCAAGTGGTAGATGCCATTGGTGTTGGATATGGTTTGCATTTGGTCATGTCGGTAAGACTTAATATAATAGTAATATGTAAAGATTGAGACAGTGAGATACCTTATTTGCATTGGTGAACCTGAATGCCTAGAAAATAGTCTAGAGGCCCCAAATCATAAAGGAGAAAAGTTGTAGATAACTCTTGAATAAAGGACTATAATAACTTGGAATCATTGCCAATGAGGATGACATCATCAACATACACTAGTAAAAACAAGTACTACCATTTTTGTTATAAATGAAAAAAGATGAATTCGAAGTAGAACCATAAAAGACAATGGAGAATAAAAAGGAACTCAATTTCTAGAACCATGCATGTGGAGCTTGCTTTAGACCATAAATTGACTTGTGAAGCTGATAGACATAATTGGGGAATCGTTTATCTCCAATGCCCTGTGGTTGCACCATATAAATAGTTTCTTAAAGATCACTATTTAGAAAAGCATTGCTAACATCAAGTTGATAAAGTTTCTAACCATAAGAAATTACAACTGAAAGAACTATTCTAATGCTCATAGGCTTTACAATAGGACTAAAAATCTCCTTATAACCAAGACCATATTCTTCGTGTAACCACATGCCACCAAATGGGCTTTAAACATATCAATTATGCCATAAGCTTTACATTTAATTTTGTAAACCCAATGGTTACCAACCACATTGCTTTCAGATGGAGAAGGGATTAAAGTCCATATCTTATTTCGGATTAAAGCTACTATAAGCACCTAATTTCGGGATGCAATTGTGCACAATTATGATGTAAGCCCCTATGATGAAATTTATTCAAAAATTGAACTTGGTTGTCGATTTTCTGGACTTTAAGGACTAAATTGCAACATTTTTTAGGATTTGATTACAAAGAAGTCAATTGTTCAGGGGTCTTTTGATAATTAAAAGTTTTAAAAAAAATTAGGGATCGACATTTAAAATGTCAATCAACATTTGTGTAATGCCAATTGACATTACACAATGCCGACTGGCATTGTGTAATGCCGATTGGCATTCTATAATGTCGATGCGTTAAAAAGTCTCATTTTTCAATTTTTTTTGTGTTTTTTGATTTTTTATCAATTTTTTTAGTGTTTTAATTCATTGAAAATTAAATTTTATTATTATTTTTATCTGAAAAAGGTTTTGATGCATTTAAAATGCATAAATAACTTTCAAAAATCAAAATTGTTATCAGTTTGTTTTGGAAGACATGAGCATTCCTGTAAATTTAGGAAGTCAGTACGCGCAGACTCTGCTTTAAAAAGAAAAGAGTCTACATGTGTGCAAGAGGGGGGATGAATGAACAGAGAGGCTAAAAAATATAGAGACACAGTGAGAGAAAAAAAGAAAAAGATGAAAAAATGAGAGAAAACATCTAAAGAACTGCATGATAAAATCCTACTGCGCAAGAAAATCTTGATTTCTTCTGTCCTATCTAAAACTTTAATTTCTTGACATTATTCTTTAAAGGTTCAAAAATAACATTTTGTGTTTGGAATGCAATTAAGCCTCTGTCCAGAATCAAACAACAAGTCAAAAATAATGGTGACAATCTCAATCTGAGGGGCTATCTCAAAGCATATGCACAACATTCATTTTTTTCTTCTCTTTCTTTTTGTGATTTTTATTTTATTTTGTTATTATTTTGATTATTCAATTTCACTACTAATCTGATTATTTATGTGTTTTTGTTTTGATGTGCAAATGTGGATTGAGAAGGATACTGCATGTGTTTAGATGAACAGAAGGTCCATGGAATGCCATGGAAGAACCTGTGTTGTTTTCTAGTAGAACTTAGGATTTTTATCTTTATTTTGCATTTTGGTATCCTATGTAGTTATTTTAATTCATGGGTGTATAGTTGTTTAATTTTAATTTTTGTATGCAGTTTGTAATAACCCAAGTAGTGGGAATAATGAAAGATTTAATTTTCTGCATTTAAAATCAATTAGTAATTAGGTTCAATTGGGTAAAATCAATTAAAATCAATGGTGGTAGTAACTTAATTTAGGGTTTGCATGTAATTGATTTAGGATTTCTAGAAAGTCACTAAAATTTTTGTTTGATCCTTTTTTATGTTTTAGTTGTTTTGGGTTGTGTTTTTGGGTTTTTATATTCTTTTGGGCCCCATGCCTATGCTTAGGTCCAACTCACTTTTAATAGGCTTAAAAATGGTTTAGGGCTTTAAATAATTAAAATCAATTTAGGCCCATTAGGTTAATTAGATTTTAGGCCCACTTAGTTAATTAAAACTTATTTAGACTTAGCTCAACCCACTTAATTTCATTTTTTTAAAAAATAAATAGACCTAGGCCCACATTTCACTTAAAATAAAATCAAGTTAGACTTAGGCCCATTAATTTAACTTTCCTTTAAAATTGAATAGACTTAAGCCCATTACTTAGACAAACAAAAATAAATAGATCTAGGCTTACTAATTAATAAAAAAATGTAAGCCCAACTTTAGTCCCTTTCTCACTTGTAAATAAAATGTAAATCTAGCTAACTTTTTAATAAAATTAACATAGTTTAGACTTAGGGACAACGCGATCTTGAGTGCATTTTTTATGTGTAATTTTATTGACTAGATGCCTAGGGTTAGATGGATGTCAAATAGGGTTTAAATAAAATTGCATATAATTAGAGGATGAAATAATCATTTATAAAATTATTCTAAATAAAAACAAGACTAAGAGAAGTTAGCATTCTGTTCCCAAAATCTTCTGGCTGTGGTGCTAACTTTCTTTTAGAGAATGGAGCACCACTAATCAAATTGTCCCAGTTATTACCCTAGGTGGCGACTCCTCTTCTCCATGCTATGACTTTGTGACATAGTAGTGTGTTCCCTAAGGCCCTAAGCCTAAACAGTGTCGTAGTTGCTAAAATCTTGGGTGCACACTAAACCCCGCCGTCTACAGCTGCCATTTCAAGATTCATCACATATTGCCATTCAGGATGCTGGTTTGCATTAGTGAAAGAGGTCGATTCTTTAGTGATGGCTTAGGAAGGATTGGCAATGGATTTAGGAGATTCAGTTAGAGTAGTATGGAAGGCTGTATAGTTACGGTTTAATGTGGATGGGTGAAGCTACATTGGATGTGTACGTGGTTGGTGTGGAGGTTTAGTGGGAGATAGATATAAATCAACAAACAAATCTATTCCAGCAAGATCATAGATTGACATTGGTTTAGGATAAGAGGGAGATGATGAGGTGATTGATGCTAGAGAATTTAATGAGGATAATGGATGCGAGTGTGAGATAGTGTTGGGGTGAGATGATGATCCTTATATAGGTTATGCTGATAAACATAAATAATTAGAAGAAGAGTTGGGATAGGAGTCAATACTTGAATTTTCCAAGACTGAGTGTTCCACAAGATAAGTAAGCTTGAGCCATAGTAAGGATGACACTAGGACTAATGAAGCATCCAAATTTGGAGAGGTATTGGATATTTGATGAAAAGGAAAAACTCGTTCATTAAATTGAACATGATGAGCAACATAAATTATTCTAATGGATTTTTCTAAGTAGCGATAACCTAAGTGCAACGGAGATTAACCTAGGAAAACACATTATTTTATGCAAAAAGAAAATTTATGTTAATTATAAGGATGTAAAAGGGGGTAAATGTCACAGCCAAAAATTTAAAGAAAGGAATAATCTTGATTATTGTGATATAATAGTTTATATGGGATTTAATTTTGTAGAGATGAAGTAGGCATCCTATTAATTAAAAAAATTATCATTTCAAAGGTAAATGCCCAATATTTAAAGGGTGCACCACAATGGCCTAACAAAGTTAAACCAATATCAACTACACTTTGAATTTTTCGTTCGACTATACTGTTTTGTACATATGTGTGTGGGCAAGTGATTCCATGAATAATCTCTATTTTTATGAAGTGAGTATGCAAAGGTCTATATTCTCCACCCCAATCTGAATTGAAGGACTTGATCTTATAATCAAATTATTTTTCTAAAATTATTTGAAATTTATAAAAAAAAGGATGAAACATCACTTTTTAATTTAATTAGAAACAACCATGTAAAAAGTGAATAATCATCTATAAAAATGACAAAATATTTAAATCCAGAAGAAGAACAAAGCGGGGCTGGTCCCTAAACATCTGAATGAATAGGCTCTAATAGGGAAGAGCTACGATGATGAGTCAAAGGTAAAGAATTTCTATGGAGCTTTCCTAAGCAACAAGCTTCACATTTATTGGATTTTATTTTTTTTAAGAGCAAGGTAAATGAAATGAAAAGAATTAATCAAGTGCCAAACGGTTTGGTAGTTAGGATATCCTAATTGTACATGCTAATCCTCTACGCTAGCAAGATATACAACAACATGATTTGCTTGTCAATAAGGAAGGACAACTTGTAGCTTATAGAGGCCAAGCTTAATTCTTTTGTGGCGCACTAGGGTTTTAGAAACCTGGTATTTAACAAGACAATGCTCAGAATGAAACTAAAACAAGTAAGGATTATCTATATATAATTTTTTAACAAATAAAAAAGGTTTAGTAATGGCGAGTACATGCAAAACATTTTTTTAATTTAAGTGGCATGGAAGCATATGGAATAATGGTAGAACCATTAAATGAGATAGACAAGCCATAACCATTTCTAACATATAATTTATCCTTACCTTTGTATTCTTTAAAAATATTAAAAGAGGCTAAGTCAGGACTTATAGTGTGTAGCACCAGTGTCTAGATACCATGGTGTCGGTAAGGCAATGAATGGGGTAGGCAAAATGGCATTACTTTATGAAGGTGGTGGTTCGCTCATATATACTTGCGAATTATGGAAGGACCCAGAAACAATAGAGAATTAGGACATTAACCTGGGACATCCTCGCTGGTTGAAAGACACATTAAATTTACATCAGTAGTCAAAAGCAAGGTGATTTGCGAAATCGTAAATTAGACAGGTCACGTTGGAGAAACCCTTGCATCCACCACACTATTAAGATCGACCCTGATTGGCATTAGCAAAGGATCTAGAAATTTGGATTAATGAAGAAAAATTACCATGATGAGCAAGATTGGCCATGCGAATAGTAGGCTCTTATGATTTAAGGAGAAGCTCATAAGTAACAAATTACTTAGAAGCTCATGAAAGGATGGTAGATTATGATGCTACTGAAGGGCTCCTATAATGCCATTATATTCTGCTCTGAGTTTGCGATAAATGGTCGTATTGACCTCGAAAGTGGAAATTGGTTGATTGGTAAGAGACAATAAATTAGAGATTGCCTTAGCTTGATAAAGGTATTTCGAGATAGATTTAACATATTTGGACAGATTATGAAGCTCAATATTTAATTGAAATCTTTGAGCATTGTTAATGACACCATAGGCAGTAATTAAGCATGCCAAACCTATGTAGTTGAGTTAAAGCCAATTAATTATGGATAAATCTCCTCAGTGATGAAGGAAAGTAAGTAAGAAAATAACATTTGATCTTTTGTGTACCAAGATATATATTCAGGATTAATGGAAGACTAATTGGTGGTAGGATCAACGATATCTTAAGAAGGAGGGTTTTCAGTCCCATTGATAAGGCCATAAAGATTATAATAATTTAGGAGATGGGTGAATTGAAGTTTCCAATGAATGTAATTCCTTGATGTTAATTTAATGGAGAAAGTTTGTTGCACTTGAGTGGGCATGGTAGTCAAGAGATGAGATGGAAAAGAAGAGGTGCAATTGGTAAATGTCATGGATGATGAAGAGGAAGAAGAAGAAGAGAAGGAAGAAGAAATAGATGTGGGTGAAGTCATGGTGATGGACTTGGCTCTGATACCAAGTAATGTTTTTGGAATAGAATAGTTGTATTGATGAATAATAATTATAGTGATGTACAATAGTATATAATTACGAATACATAAGGAAGAGATATATACTAGATATCATATATGATAACTAACTAAGGATAATACATATCATGAACAGACCTAAGACATCAACATTTGCAAAAGTATGGTTTAATTGTGGATTTACTTAAGATTGGGTCAGATTGTGCAGTTTGGGCCGATCTTGCACTTACCTATCTTAATAGTGCTAAAATTGAAATTCTTTTTGCTTATTATTATTATTATTGTTGTTGTTGTTGTTGTTGATGATGATGATGATGATGATGGTGATTATTATTATTATTATTATTATCATCATCATCATCATCTACGTCTATAAAACAATATCAGAAACCAAACATAAACCAAAAAGCTACATAAATAAATCACACAAAAAAATAAAAAAACAAAAAAACAAAATCTCTGACACTTTTATTCAACTCATTATATTTTTCATTATCGATGATAAAAAAAAAGATAGAGAAATAAAAAAGAAAGAGAAAAAAAATAGAAGGGAAGTAGAAAGAATTAAAATAAAAAAGAGAAAAAATAAGAAAAAAAGGATAAAATAAAAAATTATAAAAAACAGGAAAAGGCAAAAAGTAAGAGAAAATAAAAATAAAAAAGAATGAAAGAAAAAGAAGGGAATGAGAAAAAATATAAAATGTAAAAGAGAAAATATAAAAAACAAGATAAAAAAAAATTATAAAAAGAGTAAAAAACAAGAGAAAAAATAAAAATAAAAAGAAGGAAATAAAAACTATCAAAAAATTGATAAAAAAAATATAAGAAAAAGGTAGACAAATTAAAAAGAAATAAAAAAGAAAAATATTGTTGCATTTTTTAAAATGCAAAAGACACTCTTGTAATTATGATATGGTAGTTTTATAATTAATGAAATTTTAAAGTATTTTTATTGAAAACATTTAACAAGAGTCTATTTTTGTAAATTTTGCTTAAATATTTTTGTAAATTTCCTTCATTTAATGGGTGCTTCTACCACACCTTAAAAATATGAACACCTTCACATTTTTAAGTGTTATATTATCTAAAATAATACAAAGTATTTGATTAAAATACACAAAATTACCGATAACTTGTAACTTATTCATAAAATGTATCAACTTATAGTTAATCTCATTTCACTTTATAAAATACAGTTAATTGAAGGTTAACCTCATTTTAGTTTATAAAGCACAATTATTTTCATAACTTATAATATCGTAATACATGGCAAACCACAAATTATGAAGTAAAAATATTACAGGTAAATAAAATTTATTTGTTAAATTATATAAAATATTCTTATTAATATTATAATATAAAATAATATTTTTTTTAATTATACATTAACAAATAAACATCAATAAATGATACCCCAAGGAGAAGTACAAATTCTTAGAAGGAAGGTAAACCATTTCATTCCTAATAATGGAAATTATTCTATAAAGAAAATATATTTATTTATTAATTAGGAGAGCCAATCCTACAAGATTAAGAAATTATAATACAACCATGTTTGAGTTATCAATGTCTATAAATACATTTGAATTCTCTCATTCTATTCCATATATCTTATGTTATAACCTGAAATTTTTTATAAATTATTAAATTAAAATTCTGAAATATTCAGTGTTAATAATTATTTTATTAATTTATGATATTTTGTTTTTTATAAAATTAAATTTGAAATTTTTACGTCGAATATTATTTTAGTATTATTATTATTATTTTAAGATTAATTAGTGTTAATTACTATTTGATCATTAGTATTTATGTAACTTTATTAAATTTAAATTAATGGTTGAGTATATATATATTGTGGGAAAAAATAATTGAGAGTATACATTTTAATTTTTAATTATTATACTTTTTATCCTTTTTCCAAAAAAAAGAGGGATATAATTTTTTTTTGGGCTATTCTTTTTCATCTTCCCTATTTTTTTTTTTCTTCTTTCTTTCTGCCATAGTCATCCTATACCCACATTGACTACCACCACCACCACCACCACCCACATTGCCGCTGAAGCCACCACCTTGCCATGCCTGATGTCGCCAGCAACTCGCCATCGCTGGTTGCCTCCATCTCTCATCTCTTTCTTGGTTTCTTCTCTTTGTCGAATTTCTTAGGATTGTAGTCATCTTATATCGAGCTTGATAGCTCGATCTCTTCCTCCCCTCTTGGACTTCATTTTCCCTAGGTAATTCATCCAATCATCATTGATTTCCACTTCAATTGTGAGAAATTCATTCTAGGTTTCAGTTTGTAATTTTTGTTAATTAAGTTTAAATTCAATTAGTTTATGTTAAATTGACTTAGGATTATTGAAATTGGCATTATAAGCTTTCCAAATATGTATTTAGATTTAATTTTGGAGATGATTTTTGAATTAGCACTATCCCGAGGCTCAGAGTTACTATTTCGACACTGTCCTGAGACCCAAAAAATATTTTATATTTTTAATAAATCCTACTAATTATTTAGAGCAAGTTTCGTAAAGAAAGTTTATTGAAATAGTGTATCGAATTTTTATTATGAAATTTTGAACATTTATGCCAAAATTGAATTTTTGGAAATATAGTTATAAATTAGTAATTTTTATTAATTTAAGTAAATTGTCAGTAATTATGATGTTTTAGACAAATTTTGAGTAATAATAGCACTAAAATAATTTTTACAATTTGTTTCCTATTTTTAACTAATTTATATTAATTTTCAAAAAATAATAGAATAATAAACTTATTAGTTGTTTTTAAGCTTAAATAAGTTATTTGTTGATTTTGTGATATATTTAAGTAATTTAAATAGTTATTTGCAATTAATGTTAATTTAAGGGTAAAATTTGAATTATGTATATTATTGACGAAAATTTAAATATAAGCTAGAATTTTACTATTGGTTTGGAAATAAATATGTTTTATGTTTCGTTATAAAAATAAATGAATTGTGGTATTCAAATGAGATTTTATGATTTTTGTTGGTTTTAAGAAAATTATATTATTTTATTATTTCTATGAAATGTAATTCTCGGTTGGGCATTTAGCACAGTTCAGGGGCCCAACTTGAGACTTAGTGATTGTGTGAATATTCAAAGTGTGTTTTTGTGCAGAAATGACTCTATTTTTAGTAAAGAGATGTTCGTTTTATAGAGGAGACTTTGCTGAATTTTTGATATATTTCTCATAAAACATGATTGTAGATAGCGGGGTTCAGCGTGCGCCTAAAAATTTAGCAACTGTGACACTATTTGAGCTCAAGGCTCTAGAGAACACACTAAACACTGTCAAAAAAACATAGTGTGGAGATAAGGAGTCACCAAACTGGGAAAAATCAAAAAATTATAGTACTAGATTCTCTAAAAGAAAGCCAGCACTACAACCAGGAGATTTTGGGTATGGAATACCAACTCATTTTAGTCTTTGTTTTTTTAGAATTACCATTTGAATTACTATCTTGTCCTCTATTTACATGCAATTTTATATAAACTCTTATTAAAACAAACAACTCCAGGCAAACTAGTCATGAAAAATACATGTAAACAATGCATTCATATAAATTCATAATCCTTAAATTAGTCTAAAATACATTGATTTTAATTAAATGGGCTAAATCTACATTTTTTAATTTACAAATGAGCTTTAAAACTAATGGGCCTAATTCCTATTCAATTTTAATTAAATGACCCTAAGTTTATTTATTTGAATTCTAAAATGAGCCTAAATCTACAAATTATGAAGAATTTAAATTAGGGGGCGCAATTCTACATGTTTTAATTCTAAGGTGATATTAAATCTACAAATTTTAGGAAAGCCTAAATTTAATGGGCTAAGTCTAAATCAATTAAATTATCCTAGGTGGGCCTATGTCTAAATTAATTAAACTATCATAGGTGGGCCTATGTCTAAATTAACAAAATGGGCATAAGTTATCTCTACCTTAAATCTAATTAATTATGGGCTTAAAGATGCATTTTAATTAACTAAACCTAAAAACACCTAAATTTATTTAAATGGATTAACGCCTAACATGGGCTTAGGGCACAAAACACATAAATATAAACAAACAAACCCAAAAACAATAAAAAAAAATCAAATATAAGATCAAACAATCAATCACACTTATTTTAACAAACCCTAATATAATTAAAGTGACTTTAAATAAAATAATTAGCAAGCAACCCTAATTCTATCAACTTAAACCTAATTCAATTTTAATTAAAATAATCCCTTTTAATTAATTACCTAATAAAACCCTAATTTTACTAACCAATTAATTAAAGTAAAACACACAATCACACACATATGGTTTTATTATTCCCATTATTGGGGCTAATACGACGATCTACTAAAAAAAATAAAAAAAGAAAAATTAATACAATCCCAAAAATAATATAAAAACAAAATCAAAATAATAATAAATAACTAAACAAAAAAAAACCTAAAAACTATATTTAGCTATAAAGTTCAATCCATGGCATTCCATGAACCTTCATGGATTTTGTTCACCTGGTAAGATCATCATGTAATCCCCTCCATAAACATTAACATAAAAGAATAAAAAATGATTAGTGAATAAAATAACAATAAAAAATTTAATAAAATTTAAATTTAATAAAATCAAAATAATAAAAAGATAAAAATAAAATAAAAGAAGGTAGGAAAGAGGATGATGATTATGGATGCAGTATGGGTTGCTCCTCAGATAAGTATAAATCACCTTTGTTTGTTAGATAAAGCTTAAAAAACTTGTTATTCTTCTTCTCAAAAAGTCTATTGCTCCTTGCTTCAAAAATAAATAAATCACAAGAGAATTTTTTTGTACTGC
The DNA here is from genome assembly GCA_947683625.1 of Mallotus nudiflorus. Lineage (NCBI taxonomy): Eukaryota > Viridiplantae > Streptophyta > Magnoliopsida > Malpighiales > Euphorbiaceae > Mallotus > Mallotus nudiflorus. The sequence continues at coordinate 2,716,092 of CANTUR010000156.1, forward strand.
CTAGAAACAAAAGAGAAAAGTCTTTAAAAAGTGCAAGAAAAAAAAAAGCTGAGAAAGTCATCAAAAAGTTTTTAAAAGGGAGATCATCAAAGAAAAGTCTCAGTGTTATTCTCTGTGTCCCCCCTTCGTGTCTCTTATAAGAGCTCAACCTAATCTTTTATAGGAAAAACCTAACTAAAAAAACATATCCTACTCTGACCTGTTTTTCCACAAAGTTTTGATTTTAAAAGGACTTTAATTGCCTAAAAATTTAGATAAATACTATTTAACCAATCAAAATTCAAGAAACCAAATTTTATTTACTGAGATAAAATAAAATAATATAAAATAAAAAATCAGACGAAACATGCATAATTTCGATCGGAATTACAAAATTTTGATCTTTTTTTTACCTTTTAATTATAAAAAGACCTCTAAAAGAATATATATTTTTCAATTGGGTCCTAAAAAAATTTTACAATTAAGTCCTTTGGAAAAAAACCAATTAAACTCCTTTTGGAGATGCATTTAGAGTTTTAATGTTTCAAACTTTAAGTTTTGAAGACTTATTTATAACATTTTCATTATTAGAGCCCTCTATCGCATCCACCCCTCATCATCCCAAAATTGGGTGTTCACAGTTGCGCCCCTATGTCATTGTTTGCTTGAAAAATTATTGCAAAGCAAAAAAACACAATTTCTTAGGAACAAAAGTTCATATATTTACCTGTGCACCTTGAGGCTTTCACTTATAAGCAATTGTCAGTTCATGATGAATGCTTGTGTTGCCATACAACACTAGGCAAAATCCCAAAACATATGAGGAAACATTATACTCAGACGTATAGTTGATTGGAAGAACACATTATACTCGATCATACAATGTCAATTATTTTCGTTCGTATAGTACTGAATGAAATGACACATTATACTCGGTCATACAATGTTGACTTGGTCGTATAGTCTAGATTGAAGGGACACATTATACTCGATCGTACAATGTCAACTATACTTGGTTGTGTAGTTTAAATTGAAAGGACACATTGTATTCGATTGTACAATGTCGACTATTCTCGGTTGTATAGTTTAGATTGATAGGATATATTGTACTCAATCATTTAATTTTGACTATACTTAGTCGTATAGTATGGATTAAAAGGATACATCATATTTGATCATATGATGTTGACTATACTCGGTCATATAGTCTAGATTGAAAGGATGCATTGTACTCAATCATACAATATTGACTATACTCAGTTGTATAGTCTAGATTGAAGGGACACATTGTACTTGGTTATACAATGTCGACTATACTCTATTGTATAGTCTAGATTAAAAGGACACATTGTACTCGGTCGTATAATGTTGACTATGCTTGGTCATATAGTTTGTATTGAAAGGACACATTATACTCGTTCATACAATGCCATTATACTCGATCGTATATTCAAAATTAAAGGGACACATTGAACTCGATGGTACAATGTCGACTATACTTGGTCATATAGTCTAGATTGAAAGGACACATTGTACTTGGTCATACAATGTCAACTATACTCGATTGTATAATTTGGATCGAAAGGATACATTGTAGTCAGTCGTACAATGTCAACTATACTCGATTGTATAGCCTGATAGAAGAGGTACATTGTACTCAGTCATACAATGTCGACTATACTCAGTCATATAGTCTGGATGAAGAGATACATTATACTCGGTCATACAATGTCGACGATACTCAATCATATAGTCTGGATTGAAAGGACACATTGTACTCAATCATACAATGCCAATTATACTCAGTCGTATAGTGTTGACAAAAGAGGTAGATTATACTCGATCATACAATATCAACTATACTCAATCATATAGTCTGGATGAAGACTTGATAGTACAATGTTAACTATACTCAGTCGTATAGTCTGGATTGAAAGGATACATTGTACTTAGTTGTACAACGTCGACTATACTAGGTCGTATAGCCTATTAGAAGAGGTACATTGTACTTGGTTGTACAATGTCAACTATACTTAATCATATAGTCTGGATTTAAAGGACACATTATAATCAGTCGTATAATGTCGACCTTACTTAGTCATATAGTTTGGATACAGAGGTACATTATACTTGGTCGTATAATATGGACTATACTCGATCATATAGTATGGATTGAAAGGACATTATTCATCAATGTAGGCTTTATGCTACTGCAATCTATAATTGCTGGCAATTTTTGAACAGCTACAACGCTTTTGTTATCGTCCTTTGATGTTGTATTCTATAACTACTCACGATTTTTTATTTTATTGCAATCCTTTCACTACTTATTAATGATTTTGATTAGCTTTAACCTTTCATTGTTGGTTAGCTTTAATCAGCTACAACCCTCTTATCAGTCACCTTTTGATTTTACAATCTATAATTGCTTAAGGCTTTTAATCAGTTGTAATCTCTTCCTTGCTTACTGATGATTTCAATCAATTGTAACCCTTTCATTGCTTACTTTTGACACTACAGTCCATAATTTCTCATAATTTTGATTAGCTGCAACCCTTTCATTGCTAGCCCTTAATGCTATAGTGTCCATAATTTTTCATAGTTTAGCTACAACCCTTTTATTGCTTACCGATAATGCTATAATCCATAATGGCTCGTTTTTAACTACGACCCTTTCATTGCTCACTGATGATGCTACAATCCATAATGGCTCACTATTAGCTGCAACCCTTTTATTGCTCATCGATAATGTTGCAATCCATAATTGCTCACGATTAGGTGTAACCCTTACATTGCTTACCTTTGATGCTATGATGCTATAATCCATAATTGCTCATGATTAGCTGCAACCTTTACATTGCTTGCCTTTGATGCTATAGTCCATAACTACTTGTAATCAGCTGCAACCCTTTCATTTCTCACTGATGATGCTACAATCCATAATTGCTCATGATTAGCTATAACCCTTCCATTACTCACCAATGATGCTACAATCCATAATTGTTCGTGATTAGCTGCAACCATTACATTGCTCACTGATGATGTTGTAATCTATAAGTGCTTGTGATTAGCTGCAACCCTTCCATTGCTCACTGATGATGCTATAATCCATAATTGCTCATGATTAGATGAAACCCTTCCATTGCTCGCTAATGATGTTGTAATCCATAATTACTCATGAATTGATTACAATCCTTTCATTGCTCACCTTCAATGCTACAGTCCATAATTGCTCGTGATTAGTTATAACCTTTCCATTGCTCATCGATGATGCTGCAATCCATAATTGCTTGCAAATTGGCTGCAATCCTTTTATTGCTTACTTTTATAATGCTATAGTCTATAAATGCTCATGATTAGCTGCAATATTTTCATTACTTACTAATGATTTTGATTAACTATAAATCTTTCATTGCTCACCCTTACTACTACAGTCCATATCTGCTCATAATTTTTGTCTTTGGTTGTTTGATTCGAATGTTTTGAATTCTTTATGCTGACTGATTAAAATTTTTCTACTGACTAACTTTGAATTTTGATGTGTTGGTTGACTCTACAACTTGGGTGCACTTCCTTCTGGATTTGCAATTCCTACAAACTTGTTGAAGTTAGTTCCAATCATGATGAATGTACAAAAGTACACTATAATGTTGAAAATTTATACGAAAATTGATCACTTTTTCACTAGATACCATGCACTCAATGAATCTCAGTATTTTTTAAATTTCATGACTATCATTTATTTTCCATTTGCAAAGGTCAGAGGCATCATTAACCATCTTATGCTAAGAGCATGTTTTTTTACCAAATGAAGAGCTGGCTTCCATACTTAAATTCAGGGAGACTTTACTAAACAAAAATTATGGAAATTGAGCATAAACATATCAAATTTTGAGTAATAAAATATCCTTTGAATTATTTTTGTGCTTTTCTTCCTTATTTGAGTATTCCCCCACCTTTCTCATATTACTCAGTGTGGATACCATTGGAAAAGTCCTTTGGATAGTCATACTCTTATAGAGCATTGGAGTAAATAGAGCAACTTTTGATGTGGGTCCTCTTTTAGTATTCCCCCGCCTTTCTCATATTACTCAGCATGGATACCACCAGAGGTTTTATTTTGATGCTCTTACTCATTTCTAAGTATTGGAGTAAATTATGCCTGCTCTTATTTTGATTTTCCTCTTAGTGTTCCCCTACCTTTCTCGTATTAATCAATGTGGATACCGTCAATGGATTTTGTACTCATACTCATTTCTGAGCATTAGAGTAGATTATATGCACATTTATTATTCAAAAGAATTAAAAGATACTCAAAAATCAAGCAATTTATGCTTCATGTCCATAGATGTTGTCTTTACATATTCTTCCCCTCGTTTGGGTACAAAGCAAGCATTAGATTGATTAGAGTTTATAAACTCTCAACTCAAAGCTATTAACTAATCATCTGAAATTTATAAGGCTAATAAAAGAAAGCTACTATGATCAAAGGTTATGAGATAGGCTTTTTGGACATAATCCCGTGAAGTGGATGAATTTATTTTCAATTTATGAATTTTATGATTGAGATGGTACTTTATTATAGAATCTAATGAAATAGAGTTCTATTACTTCCCTTGATTATTTTGATTAGTACTTAGGAAGTTGTTTGTCACACAAGGTCATACTCTGATAAATAATTAACATTTGCGATCTTGCTCGATTTTAATAATGTGTTGGTTCCTTTTTCCTTCTTCATTCTCTTTTGTTTTTCCCTACACAAAATACTATAAGTTAGTATGGTCTATTTGCAAATGAAGAGATTTTGTTAAAATGCAATGTCATTCTTTTGCATTCTTCCCTTTTTATTGTGGCGATGATGTCTCTGATCACAAAGGTTATGATACTCCACCATTAAAGTTATGGCTTTGGGCTTGTTTGTATTTTTTCCATTCCATTAATGCTATGGTAGAGGGCTTCATTCCTCTTTTTGATATCCCCTTCAAAAAAGTTCAATAGTTAGATATCTTATTTCATGATCAAATAAATTTTTTCAAAGTGCATTCATTTTAATTTTTAAGTGCGTTCTTCCTTTTTATAGGGCCGATGAATGTATTGTTGACATGTTGGGCCTTCTCATCACCATATTCCATACCCTATGTTGGTTTAACTATTATGGAGAGATATACTAGATGATGCTCCAGATGAGACTATAGAGATGGATGTTGAATATGAGGAGATGGAGCATCTTATCCAGCCTCTTGAGGTCACTAGGATGATGCTTTTACAAGTATCACTGTCGATGATATTCCCTTACTCGATGGGCCCATGATTTATTAGGTTCCTGAGGTCTAAAGTCTTATTGAATATCAGGTTAACCTTGATAGTGTTGCCCTTTTTCCTCAAATATGAACATTCTAACCATTTTTATGCACTTTTACAACACTAATTTTGAATGTTAATAATAGAGTATTTGTACAATCTTGTTTAGGCTCAAAGACTTTATTATGCAAAGTAAGTATTTTATAATAAATGTATACAAGTGTATGCATGTTATGTACGACATGCATAATCCTAATAGGTCTTCTATTTGGAATAAAGCTATGTTCATAGCTTAGAGTGTGACAACGAGGTGCCTCATTAATAGCCTGTAGGTTTGAGTGTTGAATGCTTCATTGTTGGTACTTTTGATGTTAGAGCTTCTGATACAGCTTGTCCAGCAGATGACCAGGTGGTACTATATTAATGAATTATTAGTTTTTGCTTACGGTTTACTTGTTTATGCCCCTAGTATGCTTATACTGCAGTGTTCCATCTTCGCTATTTGAATGCGGACTTATTATTCTGTAATTTGCCCTTAGAGTTACATTTTTCCCTTGGCTTCATTCTAAATTCATTCATGCTATTCTCACAGTCTTTTTCTTTATGTGTGCATGAAACTCAGTTTATTCACTACTATTGTTGATCCTTTGACTTACCAACTCTGTTAGTTGCAATCTTATGCATTGATGATACAGAGGAGTAAGTGAACTAACTGAAGTGAGTTCTTGACGATGAAATCAACAGGACTTACTCTTTAAAGAACTCTTGAGTTGATTATGAGGCTTGATGCTAATGTAATGATTGATGATAATTATAAGGTATAGGTTGCAATGCGAGTCATTGAGCCACTTGAATTCCCTAGGTACAAAGGGACACTAGACTTATAACTAAAATCATAAAGGGGTGGCAAAAAAGAGAAAACATAACTAAAATAGTTATCTCATAGCTCTAATTTTAGTTATCATTATGTTTTATCTTTCCATTCAAATACTTATGCTATATGATAAATACGACTATATGATTTTTGAATAAAATTTTCAAATTCAATTTTACTCATTCATTAGGGCAAAAATGAGAAAATTCATTATATCAAATGATACAGCTCCTATTACTAATTAGTCCTTTTAGATTTTTTACATGATTTTCCTTTTTCTTTTTCTTTTTTTCTATTTGTTTTCACTTTTCCTTTCCCTTAAATTTCCTATCCTCAAACATTACATCATATGATATATGAATGTTCTTTAAATTTGCATTTGTGCCCATGGTAAATAAATCTAATTAAATTAAATTTATGTCTAACATGTAAATACTATCAATATCACAATGCATGGTACCATTAGGAAGACAATACATAAGTAAGCATAGTTAGAATTCATATCATCGATCATTAAAACAAAACAAGTTCTAAAGAAACTAAAATTTTATTCAAACAACTATTCTTGCATCTTCTTGCCAACTATCTCCATGACTTCATCTTTCTGTACCTCAAATGTGCATTTTTCTTTCTTACTTAATAACTTCTCATTATCAAACTCATCACCCCATCTTGTAGGCACAATTGACTCAAAGGCTATGTCAAAAGAAGGTGCTTTAGTGTAAAACACCTCATAGTCAAATTGGCCTAAAATTGGAGAAATTGGAGAATGTCCTTGAGTATTGAACAACATGCACTTCCATAATTCGGCTAGTGCTTCCTTGCTATGTACCCTCCTATTGGGTAGTTTCTTCTTCCAGTGCTTCTAGTAATCTTCTTTTTCTCACTTTTGATCTCCTCTGCTTGTAACCCATCATTATAAAGGTCTATGAATGTCTTAGGGTTCATCATTTACAACCTTTCAACCAAATTAAGTGACACATTTTGAAAAACTATCCTAACTAGATCCTTTTCAGTTAGCTTATTTTTCATTAATCCTGCCTTATACATGAATTTAGTTAGAAAATTTAAAAATGATTCATTAGGCTTCTGGTTGGTTAATTTTAAATCCCCGATGGACACTTCAAGTCTGGTGTAGCTATAAATAAAGGAGCCTTAATTGTTTTCATAGTAGTTGTATATTGACTAAGGTGGATACTTGGGTCTCCTTAAACTTCTACAATTGTAGCATCTTGAACTTATTAGACAACTTATCTTCCTCAAATTGCATCACATCATCAAAGTCAAATGAATATTTGATGCCTTTTCCTCTCATTAATTCTTCCATTTTAGACATCTTCTGAGTCGATGCTTTCATCTGCTTGGATTGCAGCTCTTGAACTTGCTTAAATTATTCCTTCTTTGCTTTTTCAACCATGCAGTTCTCAACATCCTCCAATTTCATTTCCATAGTGGGTACATCCCTAGTAGTATTTAAAGGTTACCCCTCCTAGCATTATCATTGTTAGCAGGTGTTGCACCCATAATAAGTGGATTAGCTATAACTGGTGGTGCAGCAGCAGGAGGTGGCATTAATCTAGTAAGAGCTTGTCCTAGTTCATTTTACATTATTGCTCTCTTGTCATCCATCAAATCTCCCTTAATGTCATCTAGGGTCTAGTTTCCTCTTTATTGTTATTCTTTCTCTTCTATTTGAGTTTATGTAGCTTCTAAGTAAAGTTAGTTGATAGGGCTCTTTTCCAAACTATGAAGGATCCCTTTATCTATTAATTTTGGACTCAAATTAGTTCCCACTAATCTACCACTACTTCATTTCCAAACATAAAAACACCCGAATGAATCTATAATGTCTGAAAAATAAAGTGTTTGTATGATGCATGAAATGCATGTATTCATGATGCACGTGCTATGCAACAAGTAGCAAGTCAAGTCAAGTATACATCCTTCCAACATTATTCCTCCTACACACGTATTCAATGGTGAGTATTTTTTCTTAGGATGTTTGGTCTTGGCCTTAATATCATCAGGGGATATTAAGAACCGACGCGCATGCCAAATCTCTCAAAGTAGTAGAGTATAGAAATAGTATTTCTAGGTATAAAAGCATAGCCCACTCTTTATTAGTCCTTATGGGCTTAGGCTTTTATGGATAAAAATACCTCATGGCAACATTCACAAGCAATTTGGGTAATCCTAGGGGAAGTTACTGGGCCACTACATGAGCCGAGTCCAGTGAAAAAGGTCAAGGTTCCCTTAGCAAGAAGCCCTTTTTAAGACTTGAGTTATAGGCCAAGGTCAGAGGGGCTCGACATCCTTTGCAAAATTGAGAGAAGACTACCCTCCTTAAGGACTTAGGTTACAAACTCTAATCAGATGAGCCTAGTAGTCTCTCTTAAACTAGGTTAAGGTTAAGAGTGATGGTTAGCCAATTTACAATCCCATGAAGCTAGTGGAATCATTGAACCATAAACCAATGCCATCAATTAATAGGGACATTCAAAATGAATGCAAGAATAAAATAATAATTAACAAAATAATTCTAAAGAACATAAGTAGAATCAATATCTCTTATCCCCAGTGAAGTCGCGACTATAGACAATGTGGTTCAGTGTGCGCCTGAGAGATTAGCAACCATGACACTATGGCTCTAAAGAACACACTAACCATTGCCACAAAGACATGGTGTGGAGATGAGGAGTCGCCACCCAAGTTAATAATTACAATAAATTGAAAAATGGTGGTACTTGATTCTCTAAAAGAAAGCTAGGACCACAACCAGGAGATTCTGGGTACGGAATACCAACTTCTTTCAATCTTGTGTTCTTTTAGAATTAACTTATGAATTACTATTTTATCCTCTATTTACATGCAATTTCATATAAATCCTTGTTAAAACAATCAACTTCAGGCAAACAAGTTATAAAAACTACATGTAAATAATGCATTCATGTAAATTCATAATCCCTAAGTTAGTTTAAAATACATTGATTTTAATTAAATGGGCTAAATCTGCATGTTTTAATTTACAAGTGAGCCTAAAGACTAATGGGCCTAATTCCTATTCAATTTTAATTAAATGAACCTAAGTCTATTTATTTTAATTCTAAAATGAGCCTAAATCTACAACTTATGAAGAATTTAAATTAGTGGGCCTAATTCTACATGTTTTAATTCTAAGGTGATCTTAAATCTACAAATTATGGAAAAGGCCTAAATTTAATGGGCTAAGTCTAAATTAATTAATTTATCCTAGGTGGGACTATGGGCCTAAGTTATCTCTACCCTAAATCTATTGAATTGTGGGCCTAAAGATGCTTTTTAATTAACTAAACCTAAAAAAACCTAAATTTATTTAAATGGATTAAAGCCTAACTTAAGGCTCAAAATACATAAACATAAATAACTAAGCCCAAAAACAATAAAAAATAACAACAAACAAAAATAATCAAATAAAAGATCAAACAATCCATCAAACTTATTCTAAAAAACCCTAATCTAAATAAAGTGACTTTAAACAAAAAATTAATAAATAAAATAATTAACAAGAAACCTTAATTCTATCCACTTAAATCTAATTCAATTTTAATTCAATAATCCCTAGTGATTTCTATAGCCATTAATTTTAATTAATTACCTAATAAAACCCTAATTTTACTAATCAATTAAAGTAAAACACACAATCACACACACATGATTTCATTATTGTCACAACCCAAACCTAGGGGCATGTGACTGGTACTAGGGAATGGGAAAGTTTAAAGCTACCGAAACCTGTAGTAAGCCTTAAAAGAAAAATGCAAAATATTTCACTTTAAAATCTTGCAATAAAATATTTTAATCATGATGCAAATTATCAAACTGATTTTTCTAAATTCACATAAACCATGTCATCGTCATGTATAAATAAACATCATCAGTTATACAAATTAGTATCTTAGTACATAAATCTCAATACATAATATCCAAATCAAAATATGCAATTATACAGTTTCTCTATTACGGTACATGGATACTAATACAAACATAACTATATAGACCTACATAAGATAGCTAGTGAAGAAGCTAATCGACGTAGGGAAGTAGGCCTAACAGAAGACTCCTAAACTCTTGGAAAAAAAATTGAGGGGAGTCAGACCTCATTGAGTAAGCTAATAAAAGAAATGAATGCAGTTTCAAAATTTCCTTTAAAATAGGTTTTTATGAAAATATAATATATTTATAATTTTATTCAAATTATAAGATATACATATAAGAAACCCATTTTTCAAAAGGAGGAATAAATATTTAAATGCGTTTAAAATATTTTAGTATAAAAACTAGGTAGAACCCTAGTTCCTAATTCTAATAGTCACTCGGCTCACCTATATCTAAGACTACCAAATCCTGAGAGCAAAGCATCACCAGGATGCATAGCTGCAGTCACATCACTTAAGCCAATATCACTATCAGTGTCCGAGAGCAAATCATCACTAGACCATCGACCGCAGTGATTTAATAAATAAAATTCAAATTTTAATAGTAGTGTCTGAGAGCAAAGCATCACCAGACCTTTGGCCCCAATAATATAATCAATATAATAAAATATTTTACCAGTGCGCACATGGTCCTGATGAAACCCATCAAGTAGCCTGTTCTATCATAATTATTTAAAATAAAAGAAAATAGAACAAGGAAAATTGCAATGAATAAAAAATAAATTAAATCAACTATAAATTAAATCATGCAACATTATTTAAGGAATACAAACTTAAATCTCATAAAATTAAATTCATCAGAATTTAATATTTTTAATTTGAAAAACTCAACATACAAATCAAATATTAACTTACAAGATGAAGGCACTCCTTTGCTATGTTGTGTTTGACATCGACTAGTAGGCACGACCAGAGGGGCGTCTAAAAGACAGAAACTAAAATGACTATCAAAAAATAAAAACTCTAACTTCTAGAATTTCATAGGAAGACTCGACTCAGAATTCAAAAATTAGGATTGACTTGATGTCATGTTTTATGAGAAATCTAACAAAAATTCGACATAATCTCCTCTGTAAAATGGGCATCCCTCTACCGAAGTAGAGTCAACCCTGCAAGCAAACACACTTCTAAACTTCACACAAGCTCAACATCTCGGGTTAGGACCCCGAACTACACAATTCCCAACTGAGGTTCACAATACATAATAAAATAAATATTAAATAATAATATATTAAAATCACTAAAAAACCATAAACTCAATAATAAATCACAATATAATTTATTTAAACATCAAAACATTAAATATAAATATTTTTCACAACAAATAATAAAAATCTCAAATAATTAATATAATTATATAAAAATCCAATTTCTCCAAATATTCAATATAAAATAGTCACTTTCACATTTAATTATTCAAATAGCTTAATAATATAATAAAAGTATTTTAAAATCCATTTAATCACCAAAATTGTAATAATATATTATTTGAATATAATTTTCAAAAATTAGTATTAATTAGCTAAAAATAGTAATTTATAAAAATTAATTCAATACCCTATAAAATTCTAAAATCATTCAAAACATAATATTTAACTATATTTTTAAAAAAATCACACAATTAATCTATAATGCCAATATTCATATAAAAATAATAATTTCTCAAAATTGTATAAATTTACTAAAAATCATTTTATTAATACTAAAATTACTAACTTAAATTACTAATACTAATTAACTCAGATTTCCAACCAAAATAATTAATTAACATAATTAACAAAAAAATTCAATTTATATTATTAAAATATTCAAAACAATACCCATAATTAAAATTAACTAAAATAATTTAAAGTAAACTATATATATATATATATATATATATATATATATATATATATATATATATATATATCAACCCAAAATTAACCAAATATTAAAAAGAAATTCTGATTAATTAAGCAAATATTATAATAATTAACCAAAAATTAAAATAAACTCAAATAACTAACAAACAACCTAAAACAACTAAAAACCAACTTAACAACTAACCAACTCCTAACCCACTTAACCCCACCGAAACAGAGATTTGAGGGCAAGGGAAGAAGGAGCTATCACCTGGTGTTGGAGTAGCTGCTATCTCCAGTGGCGAAGGGGCAGGACATCGCGACAGGAGCTGGAAGATGGTGGCTATTGTCTCCAGCACAAGATAAAAAAGGAGGAGAGGAAGGCTCTGTGCAGGGATAACAAGGAAGAGAAGAAGAAACTGATGGTGGTGTTGCTGGATCAGACACAGAAACAGGGAGAGGAGAAGGAAAATGGCGTGAGAAAATGAAAGAAGGGAAGAGGAGAGTGATGAGTTTTGACAGGATGGTTGGTGAGCTTTTGAACTATACTAATACATACATACATATATATATACACACACACAACACCCAATAATAATAAAATAACCATAGTTTAAAATAATGCTATGAATAATAATAATAATAATAATAATAATAATAATAATAATAATAATAATAATAATAATAATGACAATAGTATTATTAATAGCTTTAGTAATTTTAAATAATAGAGTTCCCAAAATATATTTATATTAATTAAAAATATCGGTCATTACAATCTCCCCTCCTTATAAGATTTCATCATCGAATTCAAAGAAAAGCAAGGAAATACATTGATGAAAAAGACAAGGATAGGTGGCTTGCATCTCAAATTATGTCTCCTATGTACACTCTTCTACTGTGTGATTACTCCAAAGCACTTTTACCATTGGAATCTCCCTGGAATGAAGCTAACGAACCTAGCGATCCACAATCGCCACTGGATACTCCTCGTAAGACAAATCTTTGCTAAGCTCCATTGCTTGAGGCTGAAGTATGTGAGAAGGATCAGGAATATATTTTCTCGACATAGTCACATAGAACATTGGGTGGATTTAAGATAACTCAGGTGGCAACACTAGTCTATAGGCCACTTCTCCAACTCGTGACCATATCTCGAAAGGTCCAATGTATCTAGGAGCCAACTTACCCTTCTTATCGAACTTCATAACACCTTTCATTAGAGATACCTTTAGAAACACCATATCTCCAACTAGAAAGGAAACATCTTTCCTTTTAGGATCAGTATAACTCTTCTACTTGCTGAAAGTTGTCCTTAACCTTTATTGAATAATATAGACTTTCTCAGAAGTAATTTGTACCAACTCTGGACATGTTAGCTATCTCTCACTAATTTCCCAACACAAAGGTGATATGCACTTCCTACCATACAACACTTTATATGGATCCATTTCAATACTTGCATGATAACTATTGTTATATGCAAATTTAATCAGTGGCAAGTGGTTATCCCATTGACCTCCAAAATCCATTACACACATTTTGAGCATATCCTCTGAAGTTTGAATGGTCCTTTCAGACTAACCATTAGTTTGAGAATGGAATGTTGTACTGAAGTCTAACCTTGTACCCAAGGCTTTAGGTAACTCTTGCCAGAAAATTGATGTAAAAGTGGCTTCTTTGTCAAATATTATGCTCATTGGAACTCTATGAAGACAAAAAATTCTATTGACATACAACCGTGCTAACCTGTCAATGGAGTATGTCTTTTTTACAAGCAAAAAGTGAGCTGACTTGGTTAACCTGTCAACTATCACCCAAATTCCATCAAATCCACCTATCGTCCGAGGCAAACCAATCACAAAATCCATGGCAATCATATCCCACTTCCACTATGGAATAGGCATGGGTTGTAACAATCCTGAGGGCATCTAATGTTCTAGCTTCACTTGCTGACATATGAGACACCTGGATATAAATTTTGCAACATCTTTCTTCATTCCATTCCACTAATATGTATCCTTTTAAAATATGATACATTTTGGTAAAACTTAAATGAATACTATAAGTAGAAAAATGTGCCTCTTCCAAGATCTCTTTCCTCAAACCATCAACATCTGGCACACACAACCGACTCCCCAAGTGTAGAACACCTTCACTATTAGTCATAAACTCTTTAGATTGACCCTGTTGCACCTCAAACATGATTCTCTGTAGCAGTGGATCCCTTTTTTGAGCTGCTTTAACTCTATCCAAGTACACTGATTGTACTTTAAATTGAGCTAAAAGATATTTCTTAGTCACTTTCCACTACAAACCCTTATCAACCAACTCATGTAACTCTTGAATAATTAGCCTCCTCTCAGTACTGATATGGGAAGAATTGCCTACTGATTTCCTGCTCAATGCATCTGCTACTATGTTTGCCTTGCCTGGATGGTAAAGAATTGAACAATCGTAGTCCTTCAAAAGTTCCATCCATCTTCTTTGCTTTAGGTTTAAATCCCTCTGCTCGAAGATATACTTCGAGCTCTTGTGGTCAGCATATATTTCACAAGTGACACCATACAGGTAATACCTCTAAATCTTTAGTGTGAATACAACTATTGCTATCTCTAGATCGTGAGTGGGATAATTTTTCTTGTGCTTCTTTAACTGCCTTAAAGCATAAGCAACCACTTTGCCATTCTGCATTAGCATATAGCCCAATCCTACACAGGAAGCATCATAATAGACTGTGTGTCCATCGTCACCAGAAGGTAAAGTCAGCACTGGAGTTGAAGTCAATAACTCCTTAAGCAACTGAAAATGCTCCTTACATCTATCAATCTGTAAAAACTTAACATTCTTCTAGGTCAGTCTAGTTAAAGGCACAACAATCTTAGAGAAATCCTTCACAAATTTCCTGTAATAGCCCGCTAAACCCAAAAAAACTTCTCACCCTCTGTAACTTTTGTGGGTCTTGGCCACTCAATGATTGCCTTTATCTTCTTGGGATCTGCTTGAATGCCATCTTTGGATACCACATGGCCTAAGAATGCCATTTGGTCTAACCAGAATTCACATTTTAAAAACTTGATATACAGCTGGTGCTCTCTCAAAGTCTGCAGCACCAATCTTAAATACATCGCATGCTCTGCCTTATTATTGGAGTAGACCAAAATTTCATCGATAAACACCATCACAAATCGGTCTAAGAATGGCCTAAACACCATATTCATCAAGTTTATAAAGGCTGCTGGAGCATTAGTCAACCCAAAGGACATCACTAGGAATTCATAGTAGCTATACCTAGTCTAAAATGCTGACTTTGGTATATCCTCACTTTTAATCCTTAGCTAATGATACCCATATCTTAAGTAAATCTTAGAGAAATACCGAGCTCATTGCAACTTATCAAACAAATCATCAATCTTGGGCAATGGATACTTGTTCTTGATGGTAACCTTATTTAATTGTTTGTAGTCAATACAAAGTCAAAGACTACCATCCTTCTTTTCATAAAAAGAACTGAGGCACCCCAAGGAGATGTGCTAGGCAGAATAAACCTCTTATCCAACAATTCATGAAATTTCTCTTTCAGCTCCTTCAGCTCTACAGGTGCCATCCTATAAGGTGGCATAGAAATAGGATATGTACTAGGCACAACATCAATACAGAATTCT
Organism: Mallotus nudiflorus; assembly: GCA_947683625.1. Lineage (NCBI taxonomy): Eukaryota > Viridiplantae > Streptophyta > Magnoliopsida > Malpighiales > Euphorbiaceae > Mallotus > Mallotus nudiflorus. The sequence goes on from CANTUR010000156.1 coordinate 2,731,729, forward strand.
ATCTCTCTATCCTATGATAATTCAAGTAACTCCTCTGAAAAACATTCAAGAATTCATGTACCACTGGTACCCTTTCCACTAATCCCATTTCTTTTTTAACATCTCTAACTACAACTAGATAGTCTTAACACCCTTTACTAAGCATTTTCCTAGTTGTAATAGTAGAAATAAGGTTACGAGGCATGGAACTCTCACTACCTCTGAATCTAAATTCCTTTTTGCCTAGAATTCTAAAAAATTACTTCTTTCGCTCGACAATCCACAAAAGCATAATATTAGGACAACCAATCCTCTCCTAGAATCACATCAAACACAATCACATCCAAAAGGACCAAGTCTACCAACAACTCTCTACCTTCAACCAACACAGGAGAAGATGGAAAGAAGATGTCCGTCTCCAACTCATCACTAAGTGGAGTCAAAATAGACAAAAGAAAACTTATCTTAAAAGGAAGACAAGCCACTTTGGAAGCAAACAAAGGAGATACAAACAAATACGTAGCACTCTGATCAAATAAAACTCTAGCCTTAGAGCAACATACAAGAATAATACCTACTACCACTGCATTGGATGCCTTCACATCTTGAGGAGATAGAGTAAAGACCTTAGCCCATCCACATCTTGGCTACTGTGAGGTGAACAACTGAGTATGTCCTCTGCCTCAGCCCTACTGACTCGTAAACTGAATCGATCGTTGATGAGGATACATGGGGGTCTGATACTGCTAAGGCACCTACTACAAAGGCTAGACAATAAAAGGTGAAGATCCTTAAGCAAAGGATGACTGGAATCCATAGTTCGGATAGGCTCTACTAAAATGTCCAAACTGACCACACCTGAAACATGCTCCTAGCATCAAGTGACAAGGACCTTGATGCACTCGCCCACACATGGCACACACACTAGCTCCATACCTAGAACTACCATGTTCGCAGCTCTATCCACTGTTGCTACTAGCACTACCCCCAAATCTAGTAGCCTTACTACTCCTGCGGTCTTGAGCAAAATGGTGCCTACCAGTCGTATGTGCTTTAAACTATCTGCTCTGCTGGGAAGGACCTACTGACTGAACACTCATGCTACATATCTAAAACACTGGCTGCTGCACCCTCTGAACAGGTCTGACAATGCAACTATCATAAAGGTTAGGAATGCTACCGTGTCAGATATGTCTTTACTCTAGTTGTCTTGCCTCCTCCACAGCACTCTCTAAACTATGACCCTCTGGTTGAATGCCAATATAAGCTAGGCCTAACCCAGTCATATACAGCTCAACTGCTCTAGCGACATCCTACCTCACATCCTCATCATGTCTCATAAATCTATAGAACTCCCAAGTATAGTCCTCAACTGATCAATCTCTCCTATCAATATTAAGCAGCTGCCATCTATTATTCTCTCTCATAGATTAAGGATAGAAGAATCTCATAAACTGCTCCTTAAAACCTAACCAAGTCATCATGGTCATGAAGGGCTGAATGGACTATATAAACAAGTCCTGAGCTATCGCTGAGATAGATAACTCCACTGCCATGATCCTCTGATAATCAAAATACCCAGATCTAGTCTTAGACTCAATGGTGTTAATGAAATCTAATGCGCCTCCAATACCATCAAAATAAACTCATCCCACTCCAAAGTATAATAATGTATCATCTGCATTTGACATCCCCTAATTCTGTCATTGAAGCATCTGCTGCACTATGGGCATTGCTTGATTAAGAGTTGTTAAGCCCTAATTAATACCTACCATGCCAGCTGCAAAAGCTGCAGGATCCTTTATTGGAATTTCAGGCTCTACCTGAGGCTGGTCCTACCTCTGAGCTACTGTTACTCTGGCTCTACCCCTACATCTACCTCTACCCTTAACTCTAGGTTGAGGGCACCATCATCATGCTCTGCATCAGCAACAACGGCATTCCAAGCATGCCTCATTCTAATAGGACAAAAAGACCAAAATTCAAAACCAAACAAAAACACAAACATAGACGTAGAATCCTAAGGATAGGAAATCAACAAGTAATAGATAATAACCTAAGTATCGTAGTAACATGAGAAAAGATAGACATTGACAATCAAATGCATGAAAAATGAGCCAAAGCTTTGATACTAACTTTGTCACGACTCGAACCTAGGGGCACATGACCAGCACTAGGGAATGGTAAAGCTTAAAGCTACCAAAAACTATAGTAAGCCTTAAAAGAAAAACACTAAATATTTCACTTCAAAACCTTACAATAAAATAATTTAATCATGATGCACATTATCAAACTAATTTTTCTCAATTTACACAAACCTTGCCATCATCATGTATAAATAAACATCATCAATTATACAAAATAGTATCTTAGTACATAAATCTCAATACATAATATCCAAATTAAAATATGCAATTATATAGTTTCTCTACTACGGTACACAGATACTAATGCAAACACAACTATATAGACCTACATAAGATAGCAGTGAAGAAGCTACTTGGCATAGGAAAGTAGGCCTAATAGAAGACTCCCAAACTCTTGAAAAAATAAATTGAAAGGAGTCAGACCTCACTAAGTAAGCTAATAAAAGAAATGAATGCGGTTTGAAAATCTCCTTTAAAATAGGTTTTTATGAAAATATAATATATTTATAATTTTATTCAAATCATAAGATATACATATAAGAAACCCATTTTTCAAAAGGAAGACTAAACATTTAAATGCTTTTAAAATATTTCAGTATAAAAACTAGGTAGAACCCTAGTCCCCAATTCTAACGGCCACTCGGCTCACTTATATCCAAGACTGTTGAATCTCAAGAGCAAAGCATCACCAGGATGCACAACTATAGTCACATTATTTAATCCAATATCATTGGCGGTGTCCGAGAGCAAAGCATCACCAAACCATCAACCCCAATGATTTAATAAATAAAATCCAAATTTTACTGGCGGTGTCTGAGAGCAAAGCATCACTAGACCTTCTGCCCCAATATTTAATCAATATAATAAAATATCATATTACTGGCAGTGTTCGAGAGCAAAGTATCACCAGACCTTTGGCCCTAGTAATATAATCAATATAATCAAATCTTTTATCGGTGTGCACACAGTCCTGATGAAACCGATCAGGTAGCCTGTTCTACCATAGTTATTTAAAATAAAAGAAAATAAAACAAGGAAAATTGTAATAAATAAAAAATAAAATAAATCAACTATAAATTAAATCATGTAAAATTATTTAAGAAATACCAACTAAAATCTTGTAAAATTAAATTCATTAGAATTTAATATGTTTTAATTTGAAAACTGTGGCAAACAAATCAAATATTAACTTACAAGATGAAGGCGCTCCTCTGCTATGTCGTGTTAGACCTTGATTGGTAGACGCAACATATAATTATGGGCCTAAAGACGCGACAAAATCACTAAAAATCCATAAACTCGATAATAAATCACAATATAATTTATTCAAACATCACAACACTAAATATAAATAATTTTCACAACAAATAATATAAATATCAAATAATTAATATAATTATATAAAAATCCAATTTTTCCAAATATTTAATATAAAATAGTCACTTTCACATTTAATCATTCAATTAGCTTAATTATATAATAAAAGTAATTTAAGATCCATTTAATCACCAAAATCGTAATAATACATTATTTGAATATAATTTTCAAAAATTAGTATTAATTAGCTAAAAATAGTAAATAATTTATAAAACTTAATTCAATACCCTATAAAATTCTAAAATCATTCAAAACATAATATTTAACTATATTTTTAACAAAATCACACAATTAATCTATAATTATAATATTCACATAAAAATAATAATTTCACAAAATTATATAAATTTACTAAAAATCATTTTATTAATACTAAAATTACTAACTTAAATTTCTAATACTAATTAACTCAAATTTCCAACCAAAATAATTAATTAACATAATTAACAAAAAAAATTCAATTGATATTATTAAATTATTCAGAACAATACCCATAATTAAAATTAACTAAAATAATTTAAAATCAACTAAATACATATATAGATCAACCAAAATTTAACCAAATGTTAAAAATAAATTTTAAGTAATTAAGCAAATATTATAATAATCAACCAAAAATTAAAATAAACTCAAATAACTAACAAACAACATAAACAAGTAAAAACCAACTTAACAACTAACCAACTCCTAACCCATTTAACCCCACCGAAATAGAGATTTGAGGGCAGAGGAAGAAGGAGCTATCATCTGGTGTTGGAGTAGCTGCTGTCTTCAGTGGCTACAAATGGCAGAGGGGCTAGACATCACAGTAGGAGCTGAAAGATGGTGGTTGTTGTCTCTAGCACAAGATGAAGAAGAAGGAGGAGAGGAAGGCTCTGTGCATAGACATCAAGGAAAGAAGAAGAAATTCATGGTGGTAAAGGCGTGAGGTGATGGTGGTGGTGCTAGATCAGACGTAGAAATAGGGAGAGGAGAAGGAAAATGGCGTGAGAAAATGAAAGAAGGGAAGAGGAGAGTGATGGGTTTTGACCGGATGGTTGGCGAGCTTTTGAACTATACTATTATATATATATATATATATATATATATATATCACACATGTATATACATATATATATATATACACACACAACACCCAACAATAATAAAATAACCATAGTTTAAAATAATGCTATTAATAATAATAAATAATAATAATAATTAATGCCATTTAAAAATAATGACATTTAAAATAAAAAAAAATAGCATACATGCATGCTAATAATAATGAAACAATAATAAAAATAATAATAATAGTAACAATAGTATTATTAATAGTTTTAGTATTTTAAATGATAGAGTTCTCAAAATATATTTATATTAATTAAAAATATCGATCATTACAATTATTCCCACTATTGAGGCTATTACAATAATCTACTAAAAATAATAAAAAAAAGAAAAATTAATACAATCCCAAAAATAATAAAAAAATAAAAAAAATCAAAGAAATAATAAAAAAAACTAAATAAAAAAAAACCTAGAAACTATATTTAGCTACAAAGTTCAATCCATGGCATTCCATGGATCTTCATAGATTTTGTTCACCTAATGAGATCATGTAATCCCCTCCATAATAATCAACATAAAAGAATAAGTAATGATTAGTGAATAAAATAACAATAAAAAAATTAATTAAAATTAAAATTTAATAAAATCAAAAAAAAAAAAAAAAGAAAGTAAGAAAAAAGATGATGATTATGGATGCAATATGGGTTGCTCCTCAGGCTAGTATAAAGCACAGTTGTTTATTAGCTAGGTCTTCAAAAACTTGTTCTTCTTCTGAAAAAGTAGATTGCTCCTTGCTTAACAAAAAAAAAAAATAACAAGAGAATATTTTTTGTACTGCCTAAAGACAAAAGAGAAAAGCCTAAAAAAAGTGCAAGAAAAAGAGAAAGTTGAGAGAGTCATAAAGAAGTTTTAAAAAGTGAGCTCCTCAAAGAAAAATCTCAGTGTCCCCCCTTCGTGTCTCTTATGAGAGCTCAAGCTAGTCTTTTATAGGAAAAACCTAGCTAAAAAAACATATCCTATTTTGGCCTATTTTTCCATAGAGTTTTGATTTTAAAAGACTTTAATCTCTTGAAAATTCAGATAAATACTATTTGATCAATCAAAATTCAGAAGACCAAATTTTATTTACTGAAATAAAATAAAATAAAATAAAAAATCAGATAGAACATGCATAATTCTAACCAGAATTCTGTAATTTTGATCAAAATTATGCAATTCTAATTTTTTTAACTTTTAATTACAAAAAGAACCTTGAACAAATTTAGACATTTCAATTAGGTCCTAAGAATAATTTTACAATTATGTCTTTAAAAAAACCAATTAAACTCCTTTTGGAGATGCATTCAGACTTTTGAGGTTTAAAGCTTTAAGTTTTGAAGACCTATTTATAATATTTTCATCATCGGAGCCCTCTGTCACATCCATACTTCATCATCATAAAATTGGGTGTTCACAGTGATATCGACCTATGTCGAATTTCTAGTTTTAGTTGATTTTATGTCTTTGGTTGAGTCAATTTTGTCAATTCCATTATTTCCATAATTTCAAGAATTTATTTATTTTATTTTATGAGCAAATTTTAAATAAATATTATTTATTTTAAAGAACTTCGGGATTCGAGTTGTAGCATCAAGATAATAGAGAATGTGTCACCTGACACACTCAACCTATAAGTTACTTTTATGAAATGTGTGTTGCAAGTGCTTTATTATATTTTCAAATAATTAAATATAATAAAGAAATGATTATATGATTGATTTATGAATATATTTTATATTGCCTTATGCATGATCATTTCTTCTATATTTGTGAGTAGTAATTCAAAGCATACTTAAAGGAAAATTATTTCATTATGTTTTATTTAATTATTATTTAATCATTTAATTATTCATTATTTAATGATTTATTTATTTAGTTGTTTTCAATTTAAATTTATTTAGAGATAATTGTAGAATGTGCTACCTAGTGGGTGTAACTAAGACCACGTGCACATAGGTAAAATCTCAGTTTATTTGTAAAATGTGAAATAGGCTCGGTGGAGCATGTGTAAATGGTTAGTGCTCAGTGGAGCTACTGTTATCAGGCCAGAAGAAGGGATGTAACTTAGTTGAGCTTGCTCTCGAGACATCAATATGGAATAAGTAAAATGACTATGGCAGTAACTCAATTAAGCTTACTCTCGAGATGACAATCACTTGGATTAAAGAGAGTTGGAAGGCTACTAGATTAATGATTTAGGTGTTCTACCAGACTTTCAATCGTCAAAATAATTATTTTATATATTTTCGTACAAGGATTTTATATTAAATTGATTTAAGAATTATAAATAGATTTTATTTAAATATTGTTGTGAAAAGTAAATGATTTTAATGATTATGATTACTTTATTTACATTTATTTTAAAAAGCGATTTTAATAAATAGTTTTATAAACCAGCATGCATTTTTAGAGAATTAATTCACTCAGTGAGGTCTGATTCCCCTTAATTTATCTTTTTACACGACCTCACAGTCAGCTTCCTAATGTTCCCTATTTGCACAGAGTTCATTCTTCACTAGTTGCATTATGTATATTGGATTGATATAGTATTGTATAATTAAATTCTAGGCACTGTAGTAGTTAACTATGAAACTTGTGTTATTTATATTCTGACATGAAATGTTATTGTATTTAAAGAATATTATAATATGTATTTGATATTGTGCATTTATTATCAGTTTATTGTTAAGTGTATTATTTTATTTTGCAAAAAAATTTTAAGGTTTACTATAGGTTTGAGTACTTTATGTATTCCCATTTCCTAGTACTAGTCATGTACCTTTTGGTTCAGGTCGTGACAAAGTTGGTATTAGAGAGCATGTTTTGTTTCGGCTTAAATAGTCTTTGAGTTATGTCTTTTCTTAAACTATTGTGGTAATTAGGTTGATAATGTCGATTATTATCCTTATTCCTAGAATTTTATGTTATGTCTTTTTCATGTTGTGTTTTGAATCCTCAGTTGTTTTTGTTCTTTCAGAATTAAAAGGAGAGCACAAGATGCTCCTGTTATAGTAACAACGTATGATGAGGATGAGTAGTCCATTTAGGATGAAGTTCCTCCCCTTACTCCTCGGTGTAGAGGAAGGGGTTGGGATAGGGGTAGACCTAGAGCAGAAGAAACTTAGATGCAAGAACAAGAGCAACATAGAGGACAAGGAGTTCCAGAGTTTGATCCTACAGCTTTTAAAGCTGGTATGGTAGGCATCAACCAAGGCTTGACAACTCTAAACCAAGCTATGCCTTTAGTTCAACAGATGCTACACTAGAGGAATTAGGAGATGTCTAATGCAGATGCAACATTACTGTACAAAGTGGAGAGAGTTTCTTTTGATGGCACAGGAGATGCATTGGATTTCCTTAACACTATTGAGACCAAGACTCAAACAGGCTACACATATTATTAGCGAATTATGGTGGTAGAGCTATCTATTTAGGCCACAACTCAGGATTAGTTCATGTAGTCCATCCAGCCATGCATGACTTTGATGACTTGGTTGGAATTTAAGGAGGGATAACTACAGATTGCAGCTACTACATATAAATAAGGGTGATTGGTCAGTTACAGAGTATACTCATGAGTTCTTCAGGTTAGGTTGTCATGCTCTAGATGTGATGCAGGATGACAGGAGAGTAGTAGAGTTATTTATGACTGGTTTAGGGATAGCCTACTTCAGCATCAGAACTAAAGACCAGAGATTGGACAGTGTTATTGAGGAGGCTCGACAGCTAGAAAGACATCATATTATGCATGGTACTATCTTTGACCCATATGCGAGTAGAAATAGTGGAGTAGTAAGGACATAGGGGATTCAACTGCCTGTGTTCCATATGGGTAGTATCAGTATGCAGACTGTGGGTAATTCATAGCACAACCATCGAGGTAACCAGGTGCATAGGACTAGTAGACACAATAGATAGAATAGTAGACCTCTAAGGTTCAAACTTAGAGCTAGCATTGGTAGTAGCAGTCAAAGCTCTGGGTATGGTAGTTTAGGCTTGGGGCCTAGTGCATGCCCTACTTATGGCCATGTACAATAGGGGCCATGTCATTTGTTGACTATAGTAAGCTTTAGGTGTGGACAGGTTGGAAATCTCAGTAAAGCTTGTCCTAACACTGGGTATTAGTCTTTTTATGCCTACGGATCTTCATCTTTAGTTGCTCAGCCATTTCAGCAGGTGCATCAGCCCTATGAAATTTTGATTCCACTATGAAATTTTAATAATTGAAGTTATTATTGAATGTTATTAATTTTAGAACTCAAATTATAATTTTTGAGATTTTTATACTATTTTTATAAATATTTTTTGAGTTTATGTCAAATGTGATTTTTAGGTTAAATTATATTTTTAAAAGAAATTATTGGTTTATTTTATGTTTTAATTATATTAGGAAGATTAATTTTGAGAAAATAAATTTTTGGGGTGATTAAATAATTTTAAGGAATTATTTTTAGTATTAATAATACATTATGTAATTTATGTATTTTAGGGGGTAAAAATGTAATTTTATGCTAATTATAGTTAAACATATATTTTAGTTAGTTTTTTTTAATATTTAAGAGGTTTAGAGAATTTTTATAAATTAATTGGCATTTTTACTTAAGCAGTGTTAATTTAAATATTAATTCCAAATGTTATAGATATATTTATAATACATTATTTTGGTAATGAAGTTGAATATAATGGTTTTAATTTAGGCTTTAATTATATCTTGATAATGAAATACAAATTTAGTTGTTTAATTTTTGAATAATTGAGATTTTATATAATTTTATTTATTTTTAGTATATGTGTGTGTGAAATATGTATTTTGAGGAATAAATGTTATTAATTCTTGATACTTTGTTGAGTTGTGATCTCGGTTGCGGCTAAGTGTAGTTTTGGGAGCCCGACTCGACTGAGTATATTTGTGGTTATTAGAAGTGCATTTTTATGCAGGTCTAGCTCTACCTTTGGTAGAGAGATGTCCATTTTATAGAGGAGACTCTGCCAAAATTTTGGTATATTTTCTCGTAAAACATGATATTCGTTGTGATTTCTATCGTTAGTTAGATTCTATCCTGTCTATCGAGTCTTGTCCGGTCATCCTCGAGTCAGCCTATCATTTTACCATTTTGTTAATTTATGATTTCAATTCCATAGTCATGTTTTAAAAATCGACTTGTTATTTTCTTCTAGAGTATATTGGAGCAAAAGCTGTGAGACCGAGGCAGATGTGTGGTCGTCAGCCTTCGCATTCATCTTGTAAGTCGATAGAATGATTTGTGCGTGTGTTTTAATTAACAAATGCGTGCACTCATATTTTAATATTGATTATATGGTTTATTTAATTTAATGCTGTTATTTAATATTTAAATGCATTTTATTTATTTAAAATTGATTTTGAGAAATTTTGGTAGAACGGGCTACCTGGTGGGCTTCAGCAGGACTATGTGCACATGGTAGAGATTGAGAGATGGATCCGATATATATATATGATTGGTGAATGTTAAACTGGGATGGGTGCCTTGGTGGAAGCCTTTGCTCTTGGGGATAGCCAGTGATTGTAAAGTTAATAATGGACTGGGATGGGTGCCTCGGTCGATGCCTTTGCTCTCAGGGACCGCCAGTGCCATATGTTGTGATTAAGTCAATAACTACGACTTGGTGCCTCGGTTGATGCCTTTGCTCTCGGGGACTGGTAGTCTAGTTGGAATAAGTGGGCCCAGTTGGCCATTAGATTTTTGGGTTTAGGGTTCTACTGAGATTTTTCAAAAGCTATACTTATACATTATAAATTATTTTCACTATAAGTATATATAGTTTTCAAAAAGGTTTTCAAACCATACAACTCTTTTATTGACTTACTCAGTGAGGTCTGATTCCCCTCAATTTTTTTTTAGGAGCTTGGGAGTTCGACCTCAGACTACCTCCACGCCAGGTTTCTTCTTCACCGGCTATTTTATGTAGGTCATTGTAAGTTGTACTGTGTGTTAATCTAGGTTGCTACAGTAGTATATGTACTAAGGACTGTACGGTTTAAGTATATTCGTGTAATTATTTGTATAAATCATGCTTATGTATAAATATTTAAATTTGATTTATAATATGAGACGTTGAAGCATATTTTAATTAAGCATTTGAATTTGTGTATTTTGAGAAAAATCAGTTTGATAATATGTCCCGTTACGAATTAAAGTATAAAAATGGATGGTTTTATTTTTCTTTTCTTTTAGGCTTACTACGGGTTTCGGGGGCCTTATGCCTACCCATTCCCTAGTGCCGGTCACGTGCCCTCGAGTTCGGGTCGTGACACAAACCTTATGCTGAAGTTTGATTCCACTATGGATAGGCAATCAAATAAACCACCACCTAAGTAGGCTCATCATCAACACTTTGAGACAAGGAAGGTCCTCTTGCCCTTTTCCTTTGATATTGTGGAGGAAAATGCTCTTAAGGAATTCCTTCTTCAATGGGAATACTTTCAAGTCCAAGAGTGACTATTTGCTCAATATCTTCAAAATCTTATTCTAGCTTCTCACTAACATCTTCATCTTCTACTTCGTCTTTCCAAAACTAATAATTTCTAATAAGCTTGAATTGCCTAGAGTTTCTCAAGAGTTTATCATCAAGAAAGGATGGAGGAATGGAAGGGATGTTCCTCAAGTTAATCCCAAAGTAATGAGCAATCTTAGTGATAAAACCTCCTACACATAAGGACCACGGACACTATCACTAGCTAACCAAAACCTCCATTAAAGCCATCTTCCTAGCTCAACATCTATGCCTTTAACAAGACATCTAAGAAGGAAAAGACCATCAAAGGAAATTGTTTCATTACTTAAGCCCCTATCATGTAGGTAATAAACCTATGTATATACCAAAGAGATTTTGAAGCCAAATTAGATGCTTTAATGTATCCCACTTCAAAGGTTTTTGCATTAGGTTTGGAATGTTAAGTCCAAAAAGGATTAGGAACACAAGTTAAAATGGGAGAGGCTAAACCTCCTTATTTAAAGTTAAAGATGCTATCAAAAGCTTAAGAAGAAAGGAATCTATCTCTCCCACCCATTCTAAATCTCATGCTATTCATAGGATTTTGCTCATTAAAGTGATGGGTTCTCAAGCATTAAGAGGCAAGAAATTCATGGACTAATGCAGCATAGGTAGGATAGTCATTAAATGAAAAAACATACAAACCCATACTATTAAGTAAACCTCTAACCTCATTAAAACAACCCATCTTTTCCAAGGTAGCTTGAGACATATATTTGGAAGAAATAATTTTCCTATCCTTGAAATGAGTAAGCCTTTCCTTAAATTGAGTTAAAGAGTAGGAAAGAGGATAAAGAGGCACCTTGTGCATACTTGATCTTTAGAGCCATGACAAGATATGAAATGGTTAAGGATGAAGAGTATTTTTTAGAGAAATAAATTATTTTGAAGGGGTTTATATGAAAATGCAACTTATTGTAAATGAAAGGAAAATGTTGAGGGGTTTATATAGGGAAAAAATGCTAAAAAAAATGGTAGGTTACCATTTTGGTTTAACAAACAAACAAAACAAAACAAAGAAAATAAATAAAAAGAAAAACTATCAAACTGCTGCTCACGAGCAGTCCGCTCGTGAGCATTGCTCATGAGTGGTTCTGGATAAACAGACCTGCAATGGTCACGAGCTTAACAGCTAGTGACAAAAAATGATAAAAAGTCCTTATACTTTCAAATCGGTTGCAATAAGGTCCTAAAATTATGACAAATAGGTCCTTAACCATAAAATTAAAACAAATGACACTTAAGGAAAATTTTTTTGACATATATCATTAAGAGTTCACAAAATAAAAAAATATAAAATATGAAAAAAAAATAATTAAATAATTTTGCTTGCTAAAAAATTAAATTTTTTAATACATAAGTATGATGAAGTATTAGATACCAAAAATAAACTAAAAATATATAATCCATGATTTTAGGAATGGTATCAAATACTAAAAATAAACAGAAAAAAAACATTAACAAAAAATATTACACACAAATCTAATAATCAATTAAGTAATTAAACAAGTTATCAAGACAAGCTTGAACCATCAATCATACCAAGTTCATGCTTAATAAAATTTAATCTTTCCTCACAAAGAGGCTTGGTAAAGATGTATGCTAATTGATGATTAGTGTCAATAAAATCAAGAAAAATATCACCATTTTGCACTTTATCACACAAGAAATGATGTCTAATATCAATATGCTTAGTTCTAGAATGCTGGATGGGATTCTTATGAAGGTTTATATCACTTGTATTATCATGTTTTATAAGAATATGATTAATATCAATGCCATAATCCAATAGTTATTGTTTTTACCATAGAACTTATGAGCAACAATAACTAGCCACCATATATTTTGCTTCAGCGATGGACAAGGCAACTGAAACTTATTTCTTAATAAACCAAGAAACTAAGCAATTGCCTAAAATTTGACAAGTTCCAGAAGTGCTTTTTTTATCTAGTAAACTACCAACAAAGTCTACATCTGAATAACTAATCAAGTCAAAGGAAGAGCTCCTAGGATACCAAAGTCCTAAATGCATTGTACCACAAAGATATTTAAAAATTCTTTTGATAGCATTCAAATGAGATTCCTTAGGACTATATTAAAATCTAGCACATAAGTAAGTAGCAAATATAATATTGGGTTTACTAGCAGTTAAATAAAGAAGGGATCCAATCATACCTCTAAATCGCTTTTCATTAACTGATTTGCCATTCTCATCCTTATTGAGTTTAGTTATGGTGCTCATTGGAGTTTTGTTTGATTTAGCTCCATCCATACCAAACTTCTTGAGAATGTCTCTTGCATATTTGGTTTGATTAATGAAAATCCCATCTTTACATTGGTTGATTTGAAGTCCAAGAAAGAATTTGAGTTCTCCTATCATACTCATCTCAAATTCTCTTTGCATTAATTTTGAGAATTCCTCACACAAGCAATGGTTAGTAGCATCGAAAATAATATCATCAACATAAATTTGAACAATTAATAAATGATGCTTAGATTTCTTTATGAAAAGAGCTGTCAACGTTTCCTTTAGGGAAACCTTTCTCTATTAAAAGGTTACTCAATCTTTCATACCAAGCTCTTGGAGCTTGTTTCAATCCATATAGTGCTTTTGAAAGTTTAAACACTTGATTTGGAGAGTCAAAATTTTCAAAACCCAGAGGTTGTTCAACATATACCTCCTCTTTAATGAAACTATTTAAAAATGCACTTTTAATATCTATTTGATAACGTTTAAAATTCATGAATGATGCAAATGCAAGTAGCATCCTAATAGCTTCTAACTTTGCAATAAGGGCAAAGGTTTCATCATAATCAATGTCTTCCTCTTGATTATAACCTTTAACTATTAATCGAGCTTTATTCTTGGTTATGACATAGTTGTCATTCATCTTATTTCTAAACACCCATTTGGTGCCAGTAATAGGATGATGTTTAGGTTTAGGAACCAAGGTCCAAACTTGATTTCTCTCAACTTGATTTAACTCTTCTTATATAGCAAGGACCTAAAATTCATCACTCAAAGCATCATCAACATTTTTTAGGTTCAATTTGAGAAATGAAAGCTAAATTAACAATAGACTTAAGTTTAGGTCTAGTAGTTACCCCTTTTCTAGTGTTAACTATGATGAGGTATTGAGGATGTGTTTTCTTAAATTGTCAATTCTTTGTAAGTTCATCCTTTAAAGTAGGTTGAGATGTCTCCTCATTTTCCTCCTTGCTTAGACCTCTAAGTTCCAAAGGCTTACTAGCATTCTCTTCTTATGCTTCCACAATTTGATTTTCACCTACAAGATCATTAACACTACAAACATCCTTTCTAGGATCAAGTGAGTTTGATTCATCAAATACAACATTCATTGAATTTTTAACTACTAGAGTTCTCTTATTAAAGACCTTATATGCTTTACTAGAAATAGAATAGCCTAGGAAAATTCCTTCATTGGCTTTAGAATCAAATTTCCCAAGATTATCCTTGGTGTTCAATATAAAGCACTTGCATCAAAATACTATTAGATATGAGATTTTGGGTTTTCTATTGTTCTATAGCTTATAAAATGTTTTATTTAAAATTGGTCTTTTAAAAAATAAGTTTGAAATATAACAAGATGTGTTAATAGTTTCTGCCCAAAAATATAAAGACAAATTATACTCATGAAGCATTGTCTTAGTCATTTCCATAAGATTTCTATTTTTCCTTTCAACTACCACATTCTATTAAGGAGTTCTATGAGATGAAAATGTATGAGAAATACCATTTTCATTACAATAGTTTTTGAAAAATTCATTTTCAAATTTGATTCCATGATCACTTCTAATGGATGAAATATAAAATCCTTTTTTCTTTTTAAACTCTTTTTGGAAAATTTTCAAAAGCTTTAAATGCATCATTCTTATGAGTAAGAAAACACACCCAAGTAAATATAGAGTAATCATTAACCAATATATATGCATAGTGCATTCCACCGATACTAACAACTCTTGTTGGTCCAAATAAATCCATATGTATAAGTTCAAGTGGTCTAGAATTAGACACTATATTTTTTAGCTTAAACGAGGACTTGGATTATTTTCCCTTTTAGCAAGCATCATAGGGTTTATCCTTAGTGAATTCAAGCTTAGGTAAACCACTCACAAGTTTATGTTTACAAAGATCATTCAAAAACTCAAAATTTGCATGTCCTAACCTTCTATGCCATGTCCATATGTCATGGGAAATAGACACTAAGCATTTTATGAATTTTTTATCAATTTTATTTAAATCAATGACATAAACATTGTCTACTCTTTCATTACTAAAAATAACTTTGTTTTCATCAAGACTACTAACAAAGCAATTTTTAGGATAGAAGTTACCTTATTTCCCATGTCATATAATTGACTTATACTAAGCAAATTATGTTTAAGACCATCAAAAAATAATACATGATGTATAGATAAGGATTGAGGATTACCTATTTCTTCAATGCCAATAATTTTTTCTTTTGCATTATCTCCGAAAGTAACGTGTCCTCCATCCTTAGCATCAAGTTTGTTAAATTGCTCTTTATCGCCCGTCATGTGCCTTGAACATCCACTATCAAGATACCACTCGCTTTTTGTTTTTGTGCATTTCAAGGACACCTATATAAAGCAATTTAAGTGTTCTTTTGAACTCAAACCTTTCTTGGTCTAGGTTAGTTAGTTTCAAGATAATCCAAAGAAAGTAAATTCATGTGTAGTCTTCTATAGAAGCATACATTATTAGTATGTCCTTTGATCATGCAATATGAACATATAATATTTTCAAATTTATTCCTCCTAGGATGAAATTCTTTCCTACAATATGCAATATACCTTTGGTGTTGTGTGTATCTCCTATTGTTTTGTGTCATTGAGTGAGACATACATTGGCAATGCTGGTGTGCATTTTGATAAGTTTGTGCAACATGTTTATGTGCATTGTGTTATGTAGCATGCCTATTATAATTGTGTCTAGTCTACATATAAGCATGCTTGGGTTGAGGTCCTCTAGTTTGAGTCTTACCTCTTTGTGTTAGTGAAAGGTTAATCTTATGAGACTTTCCCTTGCTATTTAACACATGAGATCTTCTAGTTTTGAAAGCTTGAGTCTCATTTGATTTGGAGGTTAAAAGACTAGAATCATGTGAAGCTTTTACAAAATTAATGTGTGATGATGATGAATGCATTCTATATTTATATCCAATTCCATGGGTATTTTTATGAAATTTATGAGAGTTAATAAGACTACCTAAAGTTTCTTTTCCTCTCTTAAATTTAGCAATGGAATTCTTTAATTATAAGACCTCCTTAGAAAGCTTATGATTTTCATCGTTTTCTTTCTTAAGCTGATCTTCCAAAGAATTAGAAGATTTATCATTACTAACAAGTTTCTCATTTGATGCAAAAATTTTAGCAAAATCATTTTTTAAACATTCATAATCTTTGTTTAAGCTAGCTAACTCACGTTTATATTATTTCTTCTTAAATAATAAGCTTTTTCATTTAACAAGTAATTTCTCATAATAGAGCTCTCATCATCATCATTATCATCATCATAATAATCATCACAGTCATCAAAGGAAGAATAAGAAGTGGATGGTACCTCATTTTCATTTTCAATTGTCATGAAGCAAAGATTGGCAACTTCTTGTCTTCAGATTCAGAGGAATCATCCCAAGTAGCTTTAAATGCCTTCTTCTTATCTTTTTCTCCTTTGCTCTTAAATTTGAGTTTGGGACACTCACTTCTAATATGTCCCAGTTTCTTGCATTTATAGCAAGTAACCTCTTTTGTTTTCTTCTTCCCATCTCCTTTAAACTTCTTGTTAAAGTCCTTTGTTCTTAAGAAGTTTTCTTTCTCAAGAACTTCTTAAAGTTCCTAGTGAGCATGGTAATGTCACCATTTCATCACTAGAACCTTTAATGCTTTCCTCTTCACTATTTTCTTGAAGAGCTTTTAGAGCAATGCTATTTTTCTTTTCTTCTTTCTCTTATTGTTCTTCACCTCTTTGCTTGATGGTGAGCTCATGTGTTAAGAGCTTACCAATGAGTACATCGATTGATAGACTAAAGAGGTCTTAAGCTTCCTCAATTGAGGTAACATGAGATTCTTAATCCTTTTTAGGTATGATTCTTAGAATCTTGTTATTTACCTCTTCCTTGGAGAAATATTTTCCAAGTTTCTTGAGGGTTGTTAGGAGAACATTGAGATGGTTTTTTATATCCACGATTGATTCTTAAAGCTTCATTTTGAAGAGTTCATATTCATACATATGAAGTTGAACCTTTTTACTTCTTACTTAAATGTTGCCTTCATAGTGGTTTTCTAAGGTCTCCTACATTTCTTTAGCCAAAATGCAATATTGAAGCTTGCCTCCTTCTCTTGTCATGGAGGAGACTAAAGTAATCATAGCTTTTTTATTTTTGTGGTCAATGCTCCATTGACTTCTTGTAAAAGTAGTTACCAAACCATTAATGATAGTTGTAGGTGGCTCCCAACCTCTTAGGACAATGTTCCAAAGTTTGATGGAATCATAATCAAGATATAATTCCATTTTGAATTTCCAATATGGATAGTCACTACCTATCACGACCCGAACCCGAGGCCACGTGACCGGCACTAGGGAATGCGTAGGCATAAGGCCCCCAAAACCTGTAGTAAGCCTTAAAGAAAAGAAAAATAAAACTTTCAAATTTAAAACTTTATTTCATACAAAAACACATTATCATACTGATTTTTCTAAAAATAAACATAATCGTGCACATTATAAAATGTTCTTCATCATCAAATATCATAAATTAATCTTAAACATTATACATAAATGTGATTCATTAAAACTCTAATACATAAGTAAATTTAAGTTATACAATCTCATAGTACACACACTATTGCAGTATACTAGAGTCATTACTATAGTACAGCTCAGAACAACCTACATAATATAGCCGGTGATGAAGAAATCTAGTGTAGAGGAGGTCTAAGGTTGAACTCCCAAGCTCCTAAAAAAATAGATTGAGGGGAATCAAACCTCACTGAATAAGTCAATAAAAAGAGTTGTACGGTTTGAAAAATTTTTTTGAAAACCATATAGTTATAGTGAAAATAATTTATAACGTATATATATAGCTTTTGAAAATCTCAATAGAACCTTCAACCCAAATTTCTAATTGGTCAACTGGGCCCACTTATTCCAACTAGACTACCGGTCTCCGAGAGTAAAGGCATCAACCAATTCACTAAGCCGCAGTCATCCACTTAATCTAAATACATGGCACTGGCGGTCCCTGAGAGCTAACGCATCCACCCAGGCACCCATCCCAGTCCATTATTAACTTCCCAATCACTGGCGGTCCCCGAGAGCAAAGGCTTCCATTGAGGCACCCATCCCAGTTCATATCCACAAGTCATATATATATATTGGATCCATCTCTCAATCTCTACCATGTGCACACGGTCCTGGTGAAACGCGCCAGGTAGCCCGTTCTACCAAAATTTCTCAAAACTGATTTTAAATAAATAAAATGCACTTAAATCTTAAATAGCAACATTTAAATTAAATAAATCATATAATAAATACTAAAATATGAGCACATGCATCTTTAAATAAAACACACGCACATATCAATTTATTAACTTACAGGACGAGCGAGAAGACTGACGATCGCGTGTCTGCCTTAATCAAATAGCTTCTGCTCTGGTATTCTCTAGAAAATAAATTAATAGACCTATTTTGAAAACACATCTACGAAATTAAAATCAAAAATCAACAAAAATAATGAAATTCTAAACTGACTTGAGGAAGACCGGATAAAACTCGATAGATAGGGAAAACCCTAATTAACGCTAGGATTTTATGAAAAATGTCACGTTTTACGAGAAAATCTACCAAAATTTTGGCAGAATCTCCTATGTAAAATGGAAATCTCTCTACCATTGGTAGAGCCATTCTTGCATAGAAAAATGCACTTCTAATATTCACAGACATTCATACTCGAGTCGGGCTTCCAGAACTACACTTAGCCCCGACCGAGATCACAACTCAATCATCACAAAATTAAATCATTTATTTCCCAAAAATACATATTAAATATAAATATTCACAACTTAGAAAATAATTTCTCATTAAAGCTTAAAAACAAAATTTCACAAACATATATATATATATATTATTTGGAAACAATATTCAAAATTAATATTACCTAATTAAAAATACCTATAAATTTATAAAAATCCTCTAAACCTCATAAATATTAATAAAACCAATTAAAATATATACTTAACTATAATAAGCATAAAGTTACATATTTACCCATATAAAAATAAAAAAAATACACATAATATTCAAAATAATACCTAATATATTATTAAAAATTAATTTTTGAGAACTAGTGTTAATTAGTCTAAATAGTAAATAATTTGTAAAAAATCCTTTTAAATTCCTTAATTATTATTAAAACCAACCACAATTTATTATTTAACTATAATTAACACAAAATTACGTTTCTACCCCTATAATACAAAAACTTACTTAATATACTATTATTATTCAAAAATTCCCTAAAAATTATACAAATGCCTAAAAATTATTTTCTCAATATATATATTATTAGTGTTAATTAAAACACATATTTAAACCAATATTCCAACAAAAATCCAATTCTAACCTAATTATTTAATTTTCACATAAACTCTAAAAATTCATAGAAATTATATAATATCCCTAAAAATTATTTTCTTTATTCTAAAAATAATATTAACTCATAATAACACCAAAAATACCGAATTTATAATTTTAATAATTAATTTATGAAAATTAATAAAATATTCAAAAATTCACAAAAATCAAAATAAATTCCAAAAATCATACAATAATTCATAAAGGTAGATTAAGCTATCAAGAATCACATTTGTAAAGGGAGTTTGCAAGATTCAGTCTAGATCAAGTGAAAAAAAAAATTGAAACCCTAGAACTCCATAAACAAAAATCAATAAAAACTCATTCAAATGGAGATTAAAGCTTAAATTAAGTTTGGATTAGTACTCACCGGTGCAAGAGGAAGAGAAAGACACCAGAATCAAAGAAAATGGTGACCGAAAATGATGGAGGCATAGTGACAGGGGAAGAATTGGACGGTGCAAGGAGAGCTATTATGAGTTTTTTTTTTTTCTTCTTGGTTCTTCATGTCTTTCTTTTTTCTCTTTTGTGTTGTGTGTGTGTGTGTTGGTGTTTAATGCATGCATGTATGTGGGTTGTTGTATGCATGCATGTGTGTGTTTATTTTGTATGCATATAATAATAATACACATGCAAATTACACACATGGACAAATACACAAACCCAAGTTAATATATATATAATACATAAAATAACAATCCAATTAATAAAATAATTTATTAACAAAATAAATAGTGACATTTAATAAAATGATAATAGAAATAATAATGTTAAAATATCCACACAAATTAAACAACAAAAAATAATATTTTTACGTAGAAAATTTAATTAAATATAAAATAACAGAAATAAATCACAAATAATGAAAATAAATTAATAAAATATCCAAATTTTATTAACACAACATATCTCATTTTAAAATAAAATAATTTAAAAAAATAGGATCATAACACTACCATCAAAGAATGGTTTAAGAGAAGAGATGTTTTGTGATTCACTCCCTATGATATTATATTTTAACAATGAAGTGCCTAGAATTCAAGCTCTAATACTAATTGAAAAGAGTCCTAGAGGAGGGTGAATAGGACTATTGAATAAAAATGAGAAATTAAAAGATTTTTTTGCAATAATTGAATGGAAGTTGAGAAGGAAGAATGAAGGACATAAAGATTTAAGGAGTTCTGATTCAATAACAATCCTACGTCTCCACCTAACATATCCCTAAGTTAGGATTTTCAATCACCCACAATCTTATTCATAAGATTAAGATTACACAATAGTTTTATGGCTCACTCTTACAACCTTACAACTTGAGTTTTCAAGGCTCACTCAAAAACCAAATCCTAAGTGTTTTAATGGACAACACTTAAACCAATTCCTTTAGAAATAAATCTCACTTCTATTCTGATCTATCCCAAGATTTAATATGAAGAGAAATTCTATTTCTAATACACAACCAACTCCCAAAAGAGTTTATACAACCAAAGAATTATTTAAGAGAATTTTGAGAGCTCAATTGAATGCTTAAGAGATAATGAATGATAAATAAGTTTCTTAAACTTTCAATTGAATTCTAAGGAGTGTTTATATAGAAAAACACTCAAAAAATATAGTTTTTGGATGTATCAAACATGTCTCCAATATCTATATTTTAATTTGAATTAATCTTGGACTTTATTCTGTCAAAATGCCGCTCACAAGTGAATAATGCTCATAAGGACCAAAAATATATTCATTACATTCAAATATTTCCATTAGGAGCTAATAGTACTACCCTCAAAAGTAGGTCATGTGAAAAAGTGCTCATGACTCTATCTCGTGAGTAGCACTACCCCTTTCCTTAATAAGAACATAAAAAAAAGGGGATAGCTCGTGACTGGCTCCTGAGATGCTCATGAATGGGACTAAATAAAATTTCTTAAGCCAAAAATTTCTTCATAAAATTTGTATGTAGTTGTCTTATATTTCCATACAACTTTTAATCACCTCAATTGGGTATCTTTAGCTCAAGATATTGCCAAAATACTAAGAGCTATGCAAACTAAAATGCAAGCTGCATATGCTGACTTCAACTGAACATTTGCACACACAAATAAGCTCTAATTTTGACAAGAAAGATCAATTTAGAAATATTAATATGTATACTTCAATAGTCAAGAAGATCATTTTCTTATTATAGAGCTCTAAAGATGTCAAAAGCCTTCTTAAATCTTAGAGGTTGAATTAGCCCAAAAAATTAGTATTCATCCAAAAATGTATATGATTGGTATATAATTCCCTACACACTTAGTTAAAATTATTAGTATCTAATTTTTTTATCAAAGTCCAAAATTATAAGTTTGATCATGCAAATGATCAACAAGCCATTTTCTTGATCTTGAACTTCGGGGAGATAACCCGAATAGCCCTTTCTTGATCACGAGCTTTGGGGATACAACCCTTTTCTTGATCCTGAGCTTTGGGGATACAACACAAATAGCCCTTTTTTGCTATAGCACAATCTTTAAGGTTTTCCTGCCCAAAACATCAATTGACTATAAACATCCACTGAAACTTTCACTTCTCCACCTTGATTCTCCAGACGCGCCCGGGGGAGTCTCATCATCAATCATCATTTTTTTTTACCCTAAGCCACCATTTACTATAAAAGCATACTTTTCTCTCTTCTTCCCCTTTTACTTTTCTTTCTTTTCTTCTTTCCTCTTAACTTCCTGTGCTTTCACTTTTTTAAAAATGGAGAATGAGAGAATGCCTCCTACGCCCGAATGGGATTGTTTCCTGCCTTGTGCTAATTCCTCGTGAAGTCTTGGATTGACAAGAGGAGATTGATTCCTCTTCTAGTATATCTAAGAACCCAAATCTATTAATCAATGTTCAGAGAGCTTAGTACTCGATTCTTTTTTATTTTTCCTGTAAATCATAACGAGTCAGTGTTCATGTTGGGATTCGTGATACAAACGCAGTGAAAAAATTAAAATTTTATCACGTTCCCAAGCCTGGATCCATGTAATTCGACTAATTGATTAAATCTAGGGTTTTTAATAATCTTACTAAAACACAGAAGAGGTAAGATTCTCTGGAAGGATGAGAGGAGGTTCACACCGGTGACACCTTACCTCGAGCTTTTTGACTTTGTTGTTCGGATCAAGACGTCTCCAAAAGGATGCGTCCTCTATAGGTATCCACACGAACAGCCCTTCACAAAACGAATTTGAGTGTGTGTGCTAGCAACCTCTTGACTGTCTCATAAATCAAGAATAAAAGGAAAAACTCTGTCTTTGTTTTCTAAGAGGAAAGAAAACGAATTTGGAGGCAAAAACAAGTGTGTGAAACCCTAGAGAATATAATATATTTATAGACTCCAAGTTAGGGTTTCACTTACCAATAACCTTTTGGTAATTTTCCATTTATTATATTCTGATTTTGTTCAAAAATAATATCTTATTTATTTATTTAAAATAACATTTATCTTAAATAAATAAATAAATAAAACACTTTAATTATTTATTTTCACAAAGTTTATTTTGGGCTTATTAAACCCATATCCGTTTTGGGCTTGTTCTAAGTGTGTGACCCTGTAGGTTCACATAACATTGGTAGTGGGCCTAAATCTCTATTTAGGCCTACAAGTCATAAGTGGCCTCTAGCAAGACATTATGACTACCCAAGTCATGTGAAGTCAATAATCCAACATAACCTAATTACAGTGAATTTTATTGTCCCTTTATCACATGATATCTTAATTGAACATAAGGTATAGAATGTCATCCTTATATAGTTAAATATTATGACTTGATTCCAAGTAGACTGAAAATGATAACTCTTTATTAATTCATTTCAGCATGGCCATGCATTTTCATTCAGTCTATCTCATCAAGGGGCCTTTAGATATCTTTCTCATATTAATGAGGGATAAATTCCTTCTAAATCACTCACATTCCTCACATAACTAATTTTATATCCAATAACATTCTTTTAATCATCCGGTTAAAGATAATGTTAGAATGTGTCAAAACATAAAATAGCTATGTAGAAATCCATGATGATTTCAAGGTCAAAGGACCGAAATAAAATTACTGTGATAAGAAATACTTATGACAATAATCTATGTAGTATTCTCATAGTGGGTCAATCCAGTACATGATCTCTCATCATGTACCTATGAGTTGACTTAATATCTCATATTTATGATTAGTAAAACATAACCATCAGTCAACATCATACTAGCCTTAATACTTTAATATTCATATAATGAATAAATGGCTAGGGATAATTAGAATAGAACTCTTATTTTAATCTAAGGGTTTTACTATCAAGTCACATACTTGATGGCCTTAGTAAGAATTAACCATTCATGTAATTATCATAAAATCAAATGATAATATAATACCTCTTTATTAATAAAATAAGAAAGTCAATACATAATCACAAATGATTGACCTAGTGCATATCACTAACAGTTCATTCATGTTTTTTTATCATTTATGATAAATAAACTAGGTTATTAAATTATTGCATTCATGGATTTGATAGAATAAATAAGAAATCATCCACTATTTGCATTATGCAAAGATGATCACCTCTTTAATGAGGTGATCACCTCACCAAAGAGGCAATCATTTCTTCTAAGAGGCGATCGCTCTATCGATAGTGTGTAAGGGGCATCACCTCTAAAGCTAAGGTAATTGCCACTATGATAAGTCGATCACCACTGTGATGAGGTGATTGCTTCATTATTGAGGCGTCACACCTTATTGACAAGGCAAGCCTAATTCCATTCTTTCCTATTCTTATTTTTATTTTGAAAAAGACAATAAAATATACTATATTAATTCAACTTCCTTAATTTTCTCTGTAGCATGATGCTCAGACGTTCAAAGGTGTTGGGAATTTCCATGCATCTTAGGTCTTTTACAATGAACTAACCAAGGATCAGAAGGACCAAATTCAAGAGATCAAGTCTGAGGACTTCATCCTCTCGCTTCTCGTAGAATAGGGTCAAATAGACTACCAGCCCCTTCATGCACTAAAGTGAGCTTGGCACTACCTTCTTTGCTGATACTACTAGCTCCATAGACCTAATGTTCCTACTACCTCTTCAGGACAAAGACTAGGTGTCTACCTTCGACTAGGGTAGTTGCGCCCTTGCATACTTATACTAGAGCATGGATGAGGTGGTCCGCAAGGCCAAGAGATTCTATAACTTTTGGCAAGCTGTTCTAGTAAGTTATGACCCTTTTCTCTTCTTGAATTATTTTGATATTTATTCATTAACAATGACTAACCATTTTTTGATAGGTATGGGTGTTGGAGTTGGAGCTGCTCATTGGTGTGCAGCAAGTAGGGGATCATCTCCCTTCCATCAGTAGGTGGGGTGGCAGCCAGGTCTTGAAGAGGCATGTTGCCTAGGTGTATATTAATCGGCAGCATCTGAACTCCTTGACAAATGATACAGTACCTATAAAAAATATATTTACATTTATGGGTAACCTGCATGAACTTAATCCATTTACCTACTAATGCCTCTACTTTTGCAGATTAGGAATGACTTATAAGGGCCCAAGGATAGGTGGAACATTAAGATGACTTGGTCTAAATCTTTAGCTAAGAGGAGAGCACTTCTCTATGAACTAGGCTATCGGGCTAGGTACCTTGGTGAGCGGGTCATCAATCAGCATGGGGTGTCAGAGCGAGATGAGTCCCTAAGTCTTCTCCTAGTAGCATACTTTGGATGCATGAGTTGGAGGGTGATTATCTTGCCCAGGCTATCATCGGTTCATCGGCTGTGGATCACACAATTTAGGTTAAGAGTTAATATGTGGAGTTCGTTCTAACTCATCTTCTACTGATAGTTCCCTTTCATGCCACTTCTACCTCTAAGGTGTGTCTTTGTCATTCTTCCCCTTTTTTTCTTTAGAATTATTATGTTCTCACACAATCTTTCCCCTTACTTTTAGGCTGCAACTGCTAGACCTGCACCTCATGCTAGGCTTCAGGTGCGAGAGAGGGAGCCCTTGAGACACCAACTTGATTTGAGCAGAGAGGGGACTTCAACTGTTGCTAAGCAGACCATACCTCCTACCACTTTTAGCTATCAATTCATTGTTGGCCTCTTAGCTAGTTGTTGGGTCCCTCCTAGAGAGTTATCTTATCAGTTCTTGCATGTGCTCCTAGTGGTGCTACTCATGTGAGTATGCTCTTAACTTATTTTTGCAATCATTATTGACATGTTTGTTAGTTCTAACATTTTTTCAATGATGCAGATTGATTTAGAGTAAGGCATGTATATGTACCAGATGATAGAGGCCTAAAAGGACTACATGCTGGACATCACTCAGTAGTGGAGGGTAAAGACCTTTTTATACCTAGATGTATGCATGCTCGCATGGTTTACTAACCTATAGTTTGTTTGAATAGGATCATGATGAGGTTAGCAAGGTGAGGATTGCCACTCTTGAGTGCCAGATCGATGTATTCCAAATCAATGAGGATGACGATGATAAGGATGGGAGTGGCAGTGATGTTGGAGGAGGAGATGACCCTAAGGGCACCGAGTTAGATGCTTGATAGGCTAGGGCATGTGAACTACTCTTTTAATTGATGCTTTTTCATTTGTTTAACTTGGATGATGAACATATGTTTTTTTGGATGAATGTTTATAAAATTTGACTCTTTATTTCAATTAATTTTATTTTTTACATGCGATTTAGCTCCAATGATAGCATGAATGTACGTTTACTCTACTAGGTTCTAATTTACACTGCTGAGACTGTATAATTTTGCTAAAAGCCCCTCAAATACCACTGCTAGAGAGATGATCACATCATTACCTTATGCTAAAAAGGTGATCACCTCTTGGCACTGAGGTGATGCCTCTACGATGAGGCAATCGCCTCATGGTCAAGATAGTCCCTCTTCTTAAAAAACTCAACGTCCTTATTTCAGCCCCATCTTTAAAACACCTTCATCCCTAACCTCAATTTTCTCTCTCTAATCACCTTTAAAATCTCGAATTATGATTGAATAAAGCCTTAAATTGCTGCAATCAAACTTGAAGAGCCTAAATAATAGATCATGGGCTAGATTGGAGCCATTTCACCTCTCCATTTAGATTGTTACATGCTAGGAGAATTAATTTCCCTTTCCTTCATGTTGTGGCTCAATTACGGGATCCTCAAAAATATGTCTTTTGGTTCAATACGATTGAAATATGCCCCCTGCCAGAGTAGTTTGTTGCCATTCTTGGCTATTATATTGACTCCACTTATCAACTTGTAGCTCCTAACCTATGATTCCAAACCCTCATTCCATTCAGTACGAGATGGCCCAGATGTTCAATCTTCCACCTCGATGTTCCTCTCACTATATTCTCAACTAAAAAATCATACTAGAAACTTTTCTCAAAACCTCCATGGGTGTAGACAAGGGAGAAGTTCATTGGCCCTAGATGATGGCCCTCTACTTATACACTCAATTTCTACTCTTCTCCCTTTCAAGAAATTATGATTCAATAGTCCTTTTTTTCCTCAATCAGGTGGAGATAGGGCTTAACCCTTTTTCTCTCATTCTAGTAGAAATGATCAGAAACTTTATAGAAATAAAATGATTCTCTAGAAGTCCATTTCTGTTGGAGGTAAGTTCATCTGTATCAAATACTCATTCCCCTGTCATTCTATCATTGCATTCAACCATCTAACACTTTACAGATGTGGCTTTATGAGAAACTGGGCTTGTTAGAACCTCCTTGAGATGTCGAGCATTATAAAACCAAATATTACTAGACTAGGAGGCTGTACCCTATACCAAATGATGTTCACAGCTAGCTATTGACATTCCCAGACACCCTAATCTGCTAGATGTGCCCCTAGTGGAGAGCATATGACTATTTGATCTTACACATACTGTGTTCCAATTGCTTACCTCCATTTTGCTACCTTTTATAACCTAGCATGTCTCTACAGTTAATATGGTCATAAGCAACTGATCATAAGGTAGGTTCATGAGTTCAAACTAGGACCCCTCTTTGAAAAATTCTTGGATCAATTAGTGGCTACTTGGCCTCGTAGAACCATTGAGAGAAACTTAGACTACAATGAAGATCAGACTACCAATGATCATTATAAAGTGTGGGTCTACTTGTAATAAACAGAAAGAGATGAGTTCACTAGAAATAAAAGAACAAGGGAGTTATAAGCATTGAATGCTCAGGGTGGTCAATAAAAGAAGAGAATAAAAAATTAGCTCATGAAATTAACTCGTCATTTTCCTTTTCGTTAGATGGTGTTTCTTTTCCAGTTAAACAATTTGTAATAGACATTTTATGCAATGTTTAATAGTAATCAAAGCAATATATTTCATTTAACTTAAGCATAATATGCATATACATTTTGCTTCTAATACATCTCATGTCGTTAGTTGGCCTGCCCTTGCAAGTTTTTTAACTAACCATATTATCTCTCCCTCTCCTTTTGTCTTGTCCTTAACTTTTGCCTAGACTGCCTCTGTGTGGGGTTTTCAATCTAGTAGGACTCTTTATTTTTTTTATTTTTGTCTATAACTTTTTCCTTGATAGCCTCTTATGAGTTTTTCTCCCTAGTAATACTTTTATAAAAAGTATTTCTTAAGCTTGTCTAGGTTAGTGGGCCCTCTGAACTCATTTCTTTCCATATCAAATAAGATAGTAGTACCCTTGAAGAATAATTTCTTTACCAAATATCATCCTTCCCAACTCAGTTTGAATTTTCCTCCTAGATCGATCATGATTGGCCTCGTAAGCTTTAGTACTAAATCCCCTTCTTTGATCTTCATTGGCTTAATTTTCTTATTTTAAGCTAAGGCTATTCTTTTCTAGTATAGTTGGGAGTGGTACATGGCTTTCACCCTCTTCTCATCCAATAATGTCAACTACTCCAATTGACTCTCCACCCATTGGTATGGATTATAGACTCTAATAGAACCCTTAGCAACTTGATCTCGACTTATACTAGCAATATGGCTTCACATCCATATATGAAGGAATATGGAGTGACCCCTGTTGAAGTTTGGCAGCGGTTTTATACCCCCATAATGCAAACTGCAAGTATTCTACCCAATCCCAATAATTCTCCATCATCTTGGCTAGGATCTTCTTCACATTCTTATTTGCAACTTCCATTGCCCCATTCACCTGTGGCCTGTATGAAGATGATTTATGATGCTCAATTTTGTAGTCTTTTAATAGTATGGTCATCTCTGCTCAAAATTGAACCCCATTATTAGTAATAATGTGGTGCGATAACCCATATCTATAAATTATGTTTTTCTTGATGAACCTCGACATTTGCTTTAAGCCGACAGTAGCATAAGACTTAGCCTCAACCCATTTGGAGAAATAATTTATGGCCACGATAATTTATCAATGATTGTTAAATGCCTTCGACCTTATTTCTCCTATGATATCAATTTCCCATACAACAAAGGGCCATGGAGAGGTCATTCCTTGATGCTCCATAGACGGCAAGTGATTGATGTCTCCATAAGTTTAATAGTTATGGCACCTTTTTTTGAATCTAACATAATCTATTTCCATAGTAAGCCAAAAATAACCCTGACAAGCTATCTTCTTTGACAAAACTATCTAACTTATATGTGGCCCACATACCCCTTCGTGGATCGCTTCCATAAGCTTCTAGGATTCATCCTTATCAATGCATCTTAGGTGCACACCCATCGGCATTCTCTTATACAATATCTCATTATACCTGATGAACTATTGATATAACATTCATAGGGACAACCTTTCTTTCTAAGTACTTCTGTAAGTCATAAAATGAAGGCCTCTCAATAGTATCAACTGGCATGACCCTTATCTCCTCATAGTAAGGAATTTGAGATTTTTCTAGAATCAGAGGCTTGACTTTATCTGTTTCTCACTTTCTCATAAGCATGCTAGGGTAGCTAGAGCATCAACTATTTGGTTTCCTTCTCACAATAAATGGATGATTTTGCACTGATCAAATGACAATGAAATAGTAGCTAAATAATCCTAATATGGATGTAGCCTATCTTCCTTTATCTCCTATACTTTAGAAGCTTATTTTATAAAAATTATGAAATCCCCATATATGGTAACATTCTTTGCCCCCATACTGTGTAGTGCCTGTAAATAAAAAATGCAAGCCTTATATTTTTCTTGATTGTTCGTTACCTCAAATTTGAGTATTTTTTCCATTAGGATCATTTCTCCTTCTTGCGTAATGAAGATCACTCTAACACTGACTCCTTTGATGTTGATAGCTCCTTCGAAGTAGATTTCCCATCCTTGTACCTTGATTGCCCCCAAATGTTCATTAGGAAACTCTAGCTCCCATTCTTGTTCATTATTCTTTGGGCTTTGGGCTAGAAAGTTTACTATCACTCTCCCTTTTACCATTTTATTAGCTACACAGTCTATGTCAAATTTCATGAGCAAAACTAACCACTTAGCCAATTTCCTATAAGAGACACGATTTGTTGGAGGTACATAAGGGGATCGTGCTTAAAAACCACTTGTACCCTATAGGATTGGAAGTAGTGTCGGAGCTTCTTTATCACCCATATCATTGCTTGGCATGTCTTTTCTATAAGGCTGTAATTGGTTGCATACTACAAAAGTTTCTTACTCAAGTAATACACAATGTGCTCTATCTTCCCTTCATTTTCTTGATCCAACTTGCCCCTATTGCATCTTTCTCAATGGTCAGATAAAGGATCAAGGGCTTTCCTAGCTTTGGCAGTTGTAAAACTAGAGGATTCATTAGATAATTCTTAATTATTTCAAAAGCTTGTTGACATTTTTCATCCTATATCGCAAGTTGATCTTTCTTTAGGAACTTGAAGATCGATTCACAAACTGTAGTTAACTTAGCTATGAATCTACTAATGTATTACAAGAGCCCTATGAATCCCCTAACTTCTTTTTCATTCCATGGTGGAGGCATCTCTCTGATCACCTTAACCTTATCTGAATCCACTTTATCCCTTTCTGACTGACGATGTGTCCTAACAGTTTCCCAAATGTTACCCTAAAAACACAATTCTTCATATTCAATATGAGATAATACTTTTCTACCTTGGCTAGAAACTTATCTAGAGCTTCGAAGTGTCCTTCTTTGGTTACAAACTTCACCATCATATCTTCCATATACACTTCTATTTCCTTATGGATAATATCATGCAATAGAGCAATTTCCATCTTTTGCTAAGTGGCTCCTGCATTCTTTAACCTAAAAGGCATTGCCCAATAAGAATAAATGCCCTATTTAGTGGTAAAGGATTTTTTTAGCTTATCTATCATTGCCATCATGATGTGGTTGTACCTAAAAAATCCATCCATAAAGGAGTACATCAAGTTAGAAGCTACATTATCAACCAACATATCAATGTGTGGAAATGGGAAATCATCTTTAGGGTAAGCTTCATTTAGGTCTTGATAGTCCATGCACACTCTGACCCTTTCATCTTTTTTAGGATTCGGGACTATGTTCGCCAACCACTGGGTGTCTTCTACTACCTCTAAGAACTTTGCTCTTTACTACCTCTCAACTTCTTTTTTAACTAAAAGAGCCCATTCTAGCCTCAACCTCCTTTGTTTCTACTTTATTGGTGATATCTGAGGATATATGGGGATTGTATGTTCTAAGATTTCCTTATAAATTCCAGGCATATCCTCGTAACTCCAAGCAAATACTTTTTATCTCTTTGTCAATACTTCTTTCATTTTTTCTCTCTCATCATGAGTTAGATCAAAAGCAAGCAGTATCTTTTTGGAGTTTTCTTTTGTTCCTAAATTAAATGATTTAGTTTACATGGAATTAACGTCAAACATATGCATGAAATGATCATCACAAATAGAATAACTATTAGGAAATACATCACATAAATAAACAAAGTTAGACTTCATTGCATTCATTTTCGAAAAGAAAAAATCATTAGTTTCAAACAAAGAAGCAAGAGAAACATCATAATCATCATAAAAAATATCTATAATGGAGTTGAGGACATAGGCTTCAAGATCATACTCTTTGCTTTGATCATCAGTGTCTTTCAGCTCTGGAGTAGCTTCATTCCCTTTAGACTCTTCTTTGGCCAATACCAGTTCTTCCACAAGTACTTCTTTAGCAACAGCTTTCTTAACATTATTCATAAATTTAGCAAACTTCTCCAGCCATCAACAAAGGTTCAGGAGCCCCATCGTACTGATACCCGGTGGTGCCTTCCCTTATGAAAGTTTCCTATAAAGTCTTCTTCTCAACCACAACCACTTCCTCTTTTTCCTCAAACCATTCCTAGATGTCCACCTCTTCTTCAAAATCATCAGCCTCCTTAAATCCTACCCCGTGCTTCGGAATAGGTACCTTGTGTTTCATGAATTCTTAAGGTCTACTTTGATCCTTTCCCAGTCCCATTCTCAGCAAAAATTTCATGTAGCACATCATATTCAAAACCCTCTCATCTATCTCTTCTTTGTAGATTATGCAAACCTTAAAACTTGAGCTTATGGAGATCTCTTTGGGAGCTAACTTTACAGCAACCATTACAGCTTCAGTCTTAACAGAGATAGTGACAATCCTTCCTTTATGCAAAAACTTAATTCTCTTATGAATAGTGTAGGGCATGCCACCCAAAGGATGAAACCATGGCCTACCAACAATATAGTAAAGGTCATAGGGATGTCAATCACATGCAAATCGACCTAAGTTTCAGTAGGTCCTATCTTGACCAAAGCCCTAAATGTCCCTTCAACATGCCTTTTGGTGTCATCGTAGGCCTTAATGACTACCTCAGAAGGCTTTATCCCTAACTTTGGTAGAATCTTCAATGGACACATATTAATGGTAGAACCATTGTTTACCATTATATAATAAGTCATCTTTCCTTTAACCTCAGCCTTGATGAATAAGGCCTTATGGTGATCCCTCCCCTCCAAGGGCAAATCATCATCAAAGAACATTATGGTGCCTTAGGAAGTTTTCGTTAATGAACTAACCATTTGCTAAGGAGTGCAACTTCTGGAGATCTTTTCTTGATCTAGAGCCAAAACTAATGATTCCTTATGATCCTTGGAGTGCAGAAGTAGTTCCCAAACACTATCAATAGTTTCCTCACTCTTCTTTACCTCTTCCCCTTTCTCTGAACTTTCTGTCTTTTTTGGTTCAGACTTGGTAGTTTCAACTTCTTCCTTTTTCTCTTTGGCCTTTCTCACAAACTAGCCCAACTTGCTTCTCTCATCATCCCATAGATCAATCTTCCCCTCATCATCACTATCAAAGCTCCAAATGTCCAGGACATGCACATAAAGTTCTATGGGTTATTTTTTTGGGTTTGGGTCCTTAAGTTCAGGTTCTTATGGGCCATGGATAACATCTACAAAAGAGTTAAAGACTTGCTCTTCCGTTATACTAGTGTTGATCATCAAGATAAGTGCATTTGGTGGTGGCATGTTTTAATAATTGGGCAGAGGGTTATTTTGAATGTTCAGTATTCTAGTTTCTGGATCAATGATTTTGCCCCCATCGATCAGGTCTTGGATTTTGTGTTTCAATCAGGTGTAATTGTTAGTGTCATGTCCAATGGTCTGATGAAATTTATAGAAAAGCTTTGGGTTGGCACCGGGTAGAGGTTATTGTGAGGGTAAGGGTAAGGGTCGTAGCAGGTTTTTCTCAATAAGTTTCTTAAAGACTGTAGATAAATGTCATCCTAAATTTGAGAATCTTTAAGGTTTCCTAATAGTGTTAATTTATAGACTGCTGCTTAGTGGTTGGATGGCATTGATTTGAATGTTGTTGCTCGAGCTGGCTCCTTCTTTGCCCCCAGATCTCCCTTCAAAGAACCTTTTCTCTTAGGCCAAGTCTGACTCCTTTTGGACCCCGAATCTATACAACTCCTCAAAATTTTGGATCCCTAAGTCCCTTAGCCTTCTACATAATGTCAGGACATATCCTTCTATTGCAAAAACTAGTTGACCCAACTCAGTAGGCCTATACCTCATTAAGGATAACTTCCCTCTCCAATGAGTTAGATAGTTAGTGAAGGACTCATTAAACCTCTACTTGATTTTTTGCAAATCCCACAAAGACACCTCCAATTGAATATTAAAGCCATATTGTTTCACAAAAGCAACACATAGTTCCTTCCAATCAAACTGCACATGTGGTTCCAAAGCATAGTACCAGTGGATCAGTGCACCCTTCAATAACATGGGGAACAATTGGATGATCTAATCCTCAGTCAGCTTAGTGGCCTTCATATAAGTCACATATTGCTTCAGATGTAAGTGGGGATCTTCAGTGTTGGAATACTTGCTCATGTCAGGGAATTTGAACTTTTGAGGTAGCAATTCGTCTTCCCTCTTCAGATTCAAGTTAGCATAATCTAAAGGAGAAATCATGCCCTTCTCTTTCATTATTATCTACATTTGACTCATAGCCTTGGTTATACTCTTGGCCCACTTAGTTTGTTTTACGTCTTCAGTTAGATTTACATTTCTTCAGTTTAATGGGTTGGCCAGTATCATCACATCATCTTCTTCCCTTTCTTTGATCAAGATTTCCTCATCAAGATCTATTAGGTTGACTGGTTGTACATTGGGTGGATGTGCTGGCTAATTTTCCCTAATTTTCCCTAATGAGAATATTATGGAGGTATTCATGGATGAATTTTTTTTATTTTTGGTGATTATTTTAATTTGTGTCTAACTAACCTTGATAGGGTACTCAAGTGGTGTGAAGAGACTAATCTTGTGCTAAATTAGGAAAAATGCCACTTTATAGTGGATGAAAGGATAGTCTTGGGACATAAAATCTCTAGCAAGTGAATTGAAGTAGATAGAGCTAAGATAGAAACAACTGAGAAGTTACCACCTCCTATAACAATAAAAGGAGTTCAAGGTTTTTTAGGGCATGCTCGTTTCTACTAGTGTTTCACTAAATATTTTTCACTCATTGCTAAGCCCCTCTTACCAATTTACTGAATAAAGATATGCCTTTTATGTTTGATGATGCTTGTTTAAGTGCTTTTAATAGGTTAAAAGAAGCACTAGTTTTAGCCTTTATCATTACACCTTTGAATTGGTCGTTACTATTTAAGATCATATGTGATGCAAGTGATCATGTTATTAGAGTAGTGTTGGGCTAGCCGAAGGACAAGAATTTGTATGTCATCTATTATGCTAGTTGGACTTGGCAGATGCACAACTAAACTACATAACCATATAAAAGGAGATGATAGTAGTAGTTTTTACTGTAGATAAGTTTTGTGCTTATTTGCTTGGCTCCAAGGTGATTATATACATGAACCATTCAACTCTTAGGTACCTTTTAGCCAAGAAATATGCCAAGCCTATACTCATTCATTGGTTATTGCTACTCCAAGAATTTAACTTGGATATTCGAGAAAAGAAAGGATCAGAGAATGTAGTTGCGGATCATTTATCAAGATTGGAGAGAGAGGAAGATCCTAGCAATTAGCCCTTAATAGATGAGAGCTTTCCTGATGTATTTATTTTCACTTTAAAAGAAATTTTTACTCCTTGGTATGATGACTTTGCAAACTATTTAGCAAGTGGAGTGTTGCCTGAGGATCTCTCTTATCAAAAAAAGAAAAGATTTTTGTATTAAGTCAAATAATATTTATGGGAGGAGCCATTCATTTATAAAACATATGGAGATGGGCTTATTAGAAGATGTATTCCTGAGTTAGAAGTGTATGATGTCCTCTCATAATGTCATGATTCGGTCTATGGAGGTCATTATGATGCAACCAAAATAGACTTAAAGATGCTAGAGTATAGGTTCTTTTGGCCCGCATTATTCATGGATGCAAGAGAGTATGTTCTTCATTATGATAGATGCCAATTGACATGAAATATTTCTAAGAGACATGAAATGCCTCTTTCTTCAATTCAAGAGGTAGAATTGTTTAATGTGTGGGGTATCAATTTTATGGGGCCTTTTCATTCTTCTTATGGGAACAAGTATATCTTGGTAGGTATGGATTATGTATCTAAATAGGCAGAAGCATTGGCTTCACCTACAAATGACTCTAAGGTGGTACCAAAATTCCTTAAGAAGTTGTTCACTAAATTTGGAGTTCCTAGGGTAATAATTAGTGATAGAGACTCCCATTTTTATAATAAAAAGTTTGAGTCATTGCTTAGGAATTGTGGAGTCAATCATTGAGTGGCAACTCTATATCATCCTCAAATAAGTGGACAAGTTGAGGTGACAAATCAGGAAATCAAGAAAATTTTAAAGAAAACAGTTAGAGCTTCAAGAAAGGATTAGGCTATAAAATTAGATGATGCACTATGGGCTTATCACATAGCATTCAAAGCACCTATTGGACTCTCACCGTATAGGTTGATTTTTATGAAGGCTTGTCACCGTCTTGTGGAGTTAGAGCACTGAGTATATTAGGTAACAAAATTTTTAAACTTTGATGTAAAGGCTAGTGGTGAGAAAAGGCTATTACAATTGGGGGAACTTGATGAGATTAGGTTTCAAGCTTATGAAATTGCCACATTGTTCAAAGAAAGAACCAAAAAGTCGTATAATGCACATATTATCAAGAAAATTGTTAATGTTAGAGATTTTGTATTGCTATTTAACTCCTGATTACATCTATTTCCAGGTAAACTAAAATCAAGATGGAGTGGACCCTATTGAGTAACTCAAGTTCATTCTCATGGTTCATTAGAATTGCAAAACACCAAAGGAGAGACATTCAAAGTCAATGGGCATAGGTGCAAGATTTATCATGGAGGATTGATGCCCAATAAGCAGAAGTCTCTCGCATTACTTCCACCATAGTGAAATGCCTAGGGGTTAAGCTAACGACCTTAACTTAGAACTATACAATTTATTTATTATTATTATTATTATTAATTATGTGATTTTTATTTTTCATCCTTTCTTTCATGTTTTTATTTTTATTTTGTGTGTTTTCTTTTCTTTGTGTTTAGTTGTTTTAGTAGGAATATTTGTTTTCAATTACTTGCAAGGGTGTTATTAATTTACTAGTTCATGATTTTTAGCATGTTCCAATTATTATTCTTTCAATTTATTTCAGTTTTCCATTGCTATTAAAAAAAATTATTCATTTACTTCATTTTCTTTTTAATTTTCGATGATTTAGTTGAGAATTTTTTATTTTCATTATTTGCTTATTCATCTATGTTTCCTCAAGTGTTTATGCTTTTATTTTTCATTTTTTGTAGTTGTTAATTGTTCCTATTTCATTAACAAAATGCAAGCTACCATCATTAAAACAGTAGCCCATCAGGCTAAGACAGCAACATAAGACATCGCAAATCTACACCAGGCGCACTATAACAACAATCGAGATTTCTCGGCAAGCCACCCATGCAATGCATTTGTTTGAAAAAAAAAATTTTGGTGTTGCTATCTTTTGTGTGATAGAATTTAGGGGTTGCTAAGGGTTCAGTGAGTAGTATCTCTTGCTTTGGTTTTTCTTGATTGTCAACTTATAAATTTTCAAGAATTCAATGATTAAGTTGCTCTTCACTTGCTAAAGCTTACATCTTTGACCTCAAATTATCAATTTAAGTTTGAGTTATAAATTTGGTATTAACTACAGATTATGGGGGATGGACAAGTCAAAGTTTGTCAATGTGCTAAATTCGTTGCGAGGATAGGTGTTTTCAATTATTTGTTGAGGACAAGAAAAAGCTTAAGTGTGAGGGTACTTTTGTGTGTGTAATTTCATTAATTATTAGGTTGTTTTATTAAAATAATTAGGTAGTTTTTATGTTTTAATTAATTTGTTAATGATAATTTTTTTCAGTTTTATTTTATTCTCATATTTTATAGGTGATTTGGGACACTTTTGGAGTAGTTAGAGGGTGTTTAGCATGATTAGGAGCATTTGTCTCAGTTATCATCGCACTAGGGGATGCATGGACGTGTTCGACATTGGAAAAATTGCTAGAAGTATAGGTTGAGACAACAGCCTTTACGCTGAGACAATAGTTGATAGAGAAGGAGAAAGGCTACACTACTACTGAGGTAGTAGCCCTGCTGGCTGAGACAGCAGTATGACATGCAAAATGGGGCTGATATGAAGTTGAGACAGCAACAAAAATGTTGGTTTCTCAAGCTGCCTATTAAGGAATATTTTATTAGCTTAAGTGGCCTATTTAAGGAGGACTATAAGGGATTTTGAAGGGGATCAATTACCTATCAAGTAGAGATGATTTTTAAGAGAAATTAACACCAGAAAAAGTGTAAGAAAATTGGAGAGAACTCTAGTGAAATCAAGAGTCAAGATTGAAGGGCAACAATTCTAGTTTTATTTTCTTCCCTTCCCTTTATTCTTGTAATTTTCATAGGATGTTTTTATATTTCATTGAATATTTTCGCAACATGTTAGGCTAAATTCATGTTGGTTAGGAATTGATGATTTAACATGAATTATTTTTTCTTGTAATTAATGAATTATTAGTCCTTGCAAAATATATTGATTATGCCTATTATATGTTGATGTTTAATCATAATTAGCATAATTAAAATTAGGGTTATAGGTTGAGAGATCAAAATCTTAGTGGAACTATAAATATAGATTTAAATTGCTTATAGGTAGA
This sequence comes from Mallotus nudiflorus, assembly GCA_947683625.1. NCBI lineage: Eukaryota > Viridiplantae > Streptophyta > Magnoliopsida > Malpighiales > Euphorbiaceae > Mallotus > Mallotus nudiflorus. The sequence continues at coordinate 2,770,148 of CANTUR010000156.1, forward strand.
GATATCATAAGTGAATTACATTCCAATTTGGGTTGGGTGAATGAATTCATTATTTGATTCAGGTTGGGATTTAATGTTCTTGTTTGATAATTATGAATTAAATTTGGTTATTACTTAAGAGGGATTAATCAATAATTTAGAATTACCCTGGATTTGCAAGACCAGTAGATTCAATAATTAAAGTTAACTAAGGATTGTGATAAGATTCAATTCCTAACCATTGCATTCAATAATTGTTTATTCCTTCATTTTTAGAATTCATTTTTATTTTATAAAATTTATTTATTTGCTATTTTAGTTGTTATTTAATTTTCTTCTTAAGTTTCATCTTTAAAAGCCTTAGACAATAGAAAATTAGGTTAATAGGTAATTAGCATAAGTCCTCGTGGGATCGATATTTTTTATACTACTTGACAATAACTTGCACTTGCTGTTTTGAACGAATAAAGTTTAGGGACCAACTATTTAAAGCAAGTCTTTAATATGTGTAAAAACAAAAATATGAGGGCTTAATACAACATAACTAAAGTTTAAGGGTTGAGTGCAATAAAACATAAAATTTTAAGTGCTTAAAATGAATTTTTGTCACGACCCAAATCGATGAGTCATGACTGGAGCTAAGGAACAAGAGTCCTTTTAAATTAGGAACCCGTAGCAAGTCTTAAAATAAAAACACATACAAACATAATATAAAAATACATCAAAATTAAAAATTTAATTAATATAAAATAAATATTTATATCATAACATAATAAAAATATCTTCATAAAAGATTCGAATACAAAATCTCTAACTAGTACAACACGCTACTACTACAATAACACTACTACTACAGTGATAACTAAAATATAGGAAAATGACAATTCAATATTTACATAAATCAGCCAGAGAGGAAAGGGTCCAACGAATAGTACTACAGGGAAGGTCTGAACTAGAATATCCTGAAAAAAATATTGAGAGGAGTTAAACCTCAATGAGTGAATTATTATAATATTTATACTTGTAACCTAAAGTCATATACAATCAAGCATCAGTATAATAATAATTTATTTATTTATTTATGTAAATATACATGCATTTTATATAGATGCAAAATTTCATTTTTATATGATAATAAATGCAGAAAAATTCTTAGGTGAAAGATCGGAGCAGAACCTTAAAATATTCCGCAACCTCAATCACTGAACCTCACTAGCCAACAGACTCACTTAATTCCAAAATATTTCTCTTTTCCATTTTTGGACAGTAGACTGGTCCTGAGACACTATATCAACCGAGCTCTTGCAATCACACTATCGGCGTGATTGGCCCCAAGACACTAGGTCAACTGAGCTCCCACAATCACATCTCTCTTGCACTATAATCACAATAATAAATTATTCAAAACTCATATCAAATATCTCATAATATCAACCATAAAATCTAATGCACCAATGCGCACGTAGTCCTAGTGTAACCCACTAGGTAGCACGTTCTACTACTATCCTTCAAATATTTCTTATAATTATTAAAAATAATGAAATACATAATGTAAACATGATAATATCCATTTTCAAAACAATATACAAAATATATACCAAAACATAAATATAAACATTTAATAAAATAAATCATACTTAAATTTACATTATTAAAATATGGATGCCAACAAATATTTATTCTATGTGTAATGCATATATATGATAATAATTCACAGTTGTGAACTCCTCTAAAGAGACTATATTGGCCTAGTCTAATAGGCATCAGTCTCTGTGCAACTATAGAAAATAAATAAATAATAATATTAGAATCAAAATCCTAATTTTATACTTCTAGAAATTCTAAAGAATGACTCAATCTAGGACACAACTCGATCAAAATTAAAAAGTCATTATCTATCTGATGTCAATTTTTACGAGAATTCTATCAAAAATTTGACAGAATCTCCTTTGTAAAATAGACATCTCTCTACTAAAAGTAGAGTCAATCCTACAAGCAAACACAATTCAAAATTTACAAATGTTCAACTTCTCGGGTTGGGTCCCCGAACTACACAATTTGCTCAAACAAGAACCAAAATACTAAAAAAATCAATAATATCATAATCAACATTAAAAACCACTAAAATCCATAAAAATCAATAAAATACCACATTACAATTTATTTGAATAATAAAAACATTAAAGATAATTTATTTTCAAATTAATTAATAAAATCTCAAATAGAATAAAATAATATTTGTAAAATACCTTTTTTCAAATAGTCAAAATTAAATAGCATAAAGTAAAATTAATTATTTAAATTACTCAATTATATAATAAAAAAAAGCTAAAAATCCTTTTAATCATAAAATTAATAAATAAGTAATTATTTAATTATACTTATGGAAATTATTATTAATTAGCTAAAAATAGTAAATAATTTGTAAAAATTCTTTTAATATTTTTTATTACTCCAAAATTATCCAAAACATACTAATTAACAATGATTTCAATTAAAATACAAAATTTACTAATTTTTCCAAAAATTCAATTTTTACATAAACTTTTGAAAACTGATAATAAATAATTGGAATGCAATTTCAATATATTTTCTTAACAAAAAAAAAGATTAAAATAACTAGTAGAATTTATTAAAAATAAAAAGCATTTTTTGAGTCGAAACAATCCCGTGAATAGTATCCAAGCTCGGAATAGTGCTCAAAATTCAACTATCTCCAAAATCAATTTTAAGCACATTTTTTGAAAGCTTACAACTTCAGTTTAACTAATCTAAAGTCAATTTCACATAATTCAAACCAATTGAACTCAAAATCAACAAAATACAATATGAATTTGGTAAAATTGAAGCTCAATTCGATGTTAATAGGGCGAATTATCTTTGGGAAAATCAAGTCTAAAGGATAAGCTTTCAAAAGAGTCAGGTCTCAACTCCTGACACTATCAAAAACGGCGCCAACGATCTCCGAAAGGTGATAACACTGAAAGAGAAGGAAGAGGAAGAAGAAGCACAGTGGCACCGACGAGGGTGAGGAGGAAGGGAAGAGGAAGGAGGCGACGCAACAACGAGCTGGGGAGTAGCAAGCGGCGGTGACATGGGTGGCCGGTGGTGGTGCTGTGCGTTTCTGCAAAACATAGAAAGAAGAGGAAGAACAAGGGAAATGGGAAAGAAGAAGGGGAGAGGAAGGAAAAAAAGATGAAAAGAAGGAAAATTTTTTGTTTTTATATTTTTTTAATATAGGAAAAAGAAGAAACAATATTAAAAATAATATTTTTAAATTAAATATCCACTTTTCTAATTAAAATTGCCACAATTATTAAAATATTTAAAATACACTAAATTAATACTATTCACAATTAATAACAATAATATTATTATTAAATAAATAAATAATATATAACAATAAATTAAACTTTTAAATCTTGATTTAATATTAGTACCATAATAAAATAAAATAAATACCAACACTAGAATATAATTAAATTACACAAAATAATCATAATATTTAAAATATTTATTAACACTGCATATTTCAAAATTAATTTAATAATTTATAAAATATCGGGTTATAACAATTTTACATTTAAAAACCTCCTACAATTAGATCCTATAAATCGAACAAAATTTAATTTTAATGGTTAACTAATGAAAGATTATTTAGGTTAATAAATAAAATTGATAAATATTTTCTAAAAGAATATATATCACCTAATTATAAAAAGTTATAAAAAAAATTAATTCTATATTGTAATTTTTAGAAACATTTAAAATTATCTTTTATTAGTTTAAATTATTAAGAAATTTTTTAGAATTAAAAATTTTAAAAACTTTAGAATGAAGTGATATACATATAAAAAAAATATATCAATTTTATTCATAATATAATTTTAATAGTTCAATAATAAAATTTTATTCATCAATTTAATTTTAATAGTTGACTAATAAAAAAAATACTTAAATTAATGATTAATATTGATGATTATTTTTGAAATATATATTACTTAATTGTAAAGTTTTGATTATTTTTAAGTTTATATAAAATTTTAAGAAAATTTTAAATAAATTTTTAGGAAAAGTTAAAAAAATTTAAAAAAATAATAAAAAAATAAAAAATATTTAAATTAATGATTAATATTGATGATTATTTTTGAAATATATATATCATTTAATTGTAAAGTTTTAATTATTTTTAAGTTTATATAAAATTTTAAGAAAATTTTAAATAAATTTTTAGGAAAAGTTAAAAAAATAAAAAAATTAGCATGCAGGTTTAAAATTTTTAAAATTTTATAACTAGGTGATATATATTTTTAAAAAAATTATCAATTGATCAATTAGTCTAAATAATTTTTTCTTAATTACCTATTGAAATTAAAATTTTATTTGACTTATAGGACTTAATTATATAAGTTTATAAAATAAGGTCCAACATGATCTAGTTAAAAAAAAAAAAAAAATTCCTATTAGAATCCAAAAATATTTTAGGGTCAAATATTAATTTTAGGTATAATTGAGGGTCTAATTTAACCTTTAACCTTTCAATATATATCTGATCGCTAAAAACAAGTGTAGAAATAGATTAGCTCTTTTTGTAACATCTCAAAATCCATTTCTAATTTATTTGGAAATGGAAACTAGTTGTTAAAAAGTTCATCACTAATCAGATTAGAAACTCATTTAAAAATCATGTTTCTAATTAGAAACCACCTTACCACAAAATATTTCAATTTGTCAATTAGAAATGGAACTGTAGTGGAACCTTTTCGTTCTTTATATAAAGATAGAAGCTCTTCAATTTTAAATTAGAAATGAATATATACATTCTATTTCTAAATTTGTCAATTTAATTTTACAAATTAAAAATGAAATTTTTTGCTAATTTAATAACATAATTATTTTACTTTTTATTTTTTAAAATTGATGGACTGTACGATAGGGATAACCCTTCCCTTTTAAATTGACAATAATATTAATCTAACCCTACAACTCAGAACTGGACACATAATAATTTATTGATACATAATAATTTGTTGCATATTTTCCTCTGAGTGCCTCAAAGCAGCTCCAGAGTCTTTCCCATGAGCAATCTTTGCTTACGTTCAATTTCACATTCAGTCAGCTCTTTCAAACATGCCAGAAATGTAATTTGTTTTCAATGGCCTCTGGACCATACTCAGGAACCAATTTTTTTTATAAATAAATATTAATATTATTGATAATATAGGGGAAAACTACCTAGGAAGACTCCAAGTGATGAAAAAATTTCTCTCTAAAACAAAAAACAAAATGGAAGATAGGAAAAAAAAAACAACAAACTAAAACCTCCCTAGCTAAGATCACAAAACCAGCAAAGACCGTGGAAATAATTTAATGTCGTTTGAAGTATAAAGTATCTAAAAAGATCAATTAACACCATCCTAGTGGATCACTTGAATCTCATGGAGCAATTAACACTTAAAATTTATAGTGAATTGTGTATGTATCCGAGTGGATCATATCACTTAGAAGTATTCACATTGTTTAAAAGTATTGTTCACCACATATTCTCATTTCTTAGAAGTATCATCACATTGCTTAGGAGCATCCACATTGCTTAGGAGCATTCTCATCTTCATTTCGCATGACACCTAAGAAGGTTATAGTTGCATGTTCATTTGCATGACACCTAAGAAGGTTATAGTCACATGTTCATTTGCGTGACACCTAAGAAGGCTATAGTCGCATGCTTATTTCACGTGACACCTAAGAAGGTTATAGTGCATGTTCATTCGCATGACACCTAAGAAGGTTATATTCGCGTGACACTTAAGAAGGTTATATTCGCATGTTCATTCGCATGTTCATTTACATGACACCTAAGAAGGTTACAATCGCATGCTCACTTGAGTGACATCTAAGAAGGTTATAGTCACATATTTATTTGCATGACACCTAAGAAGGTTATAGTCGCATGTTCATTTGCATGACACCTAAGAAGGTTATAGTCATATACTCATTTCGCATGACACCTATGAAGGTTATAGTCGTTTGTTCATTTATGTGACACCTAAAAATTTTATAGTCATATCTTTCCTACTTAGTAGCATCTTCATTTGCATGAAACCTAAGAAGGTTATAGTCGCATTTGCATTCTGCTTAGTAGCATCTTCATTTGCGTGACACCTAAAAAGGTTATAGTTGCATCTTTCCTATTTAGTAGCATCTTCATTTGCATGACACCTAAGAAGGTTATAGTTGCACCTGCATTTTGCTACACTTTACATCAATCACAGGCTTGCATATGTCCCAAAATAGAACCTTACGTAATGACCAAGTCATAGAACAATAACAACAAACAAAACATAACAACAGCAGTCAAATCTTGACGAGGCATCTAAAGATGACCCATAAGTAATTACCTTTCTCCTTGCTAAAATGTTTTTGCATCTTTGCATTATGCTTCACATGTATTGACACTAGTGCTAGGTGGCTATGTAACACATATGAAGCAAAGACCGTGGAAATAATTTAATATCATTTGAAGTATAAAGTATCTAAAAAGATCAATTAACACCATCCTAGTGGATCACTTGAATCTCATGAAGCAATTAACACTTCAAATTTATAGTGAATTGTGTATGTATCCGAGTGGATCATATCACCTAGAAGTATTCATATTGTTTAAAAGCATTGTTCACCACATCTTCTCATTTCTTAGAAGTATCCTCACATTGCTTAGGAGCATCCACATTGCTTAGGAGCATTCTCATCTTCATTTGGCATGACACTTAAGAAGGTGATAGTTGCATGTTCATTTGCGTGACACCTAAGAAAGCTATAGTCACATGTTCATTTGCGTGACACCTAAGAAGCGTGACACCTAAAAAGGTTATAGCCGCATGTTCATTTGCATGACATCTAAGAAGGTTATATTCGTGTGACACTTAAGAAAGTTATATTCGCATGTTCATTTGCGTGACACCTAAAAAGGTTATAATCGTATGCTCACTCGCGTGACATCTAAGAAGGTTATAGTCACATATTTATTTGCATGACACCTAAAAAGGTTATAGTCGCATGTTCATTTGTATGACACCTAAGAAGGTTATAGTCACATGCTCATTTCGCATAACACCTATGAAGGTTATAGTCATTTTTTCATTTATGTGACACCTAAAAATTTTATAGTCACATATTTCCTACTTAGTAGCATCTTCATTTGCATGAAACCTAAGAAGGTTATAGTCGCATCTGCATTCTGCTTAGTAGCATCTTCATTTGTATGAAACCTAAGAAGGTTTAGTCGCATCTGCATTCTGCTTAGTATCATCTTCATTTGCATGACACCTAAAAAGGTTATAGTTGCATCTTTCCTGTTTAGTAGCATCTTCATTTGCATGACACCTAAGAAGGTTATAGTTGCACCTGCATTTTGCTACACTTTACATCAATCATAGGCTTGCATATATCCTAAAATAGAACCTTGCGTAATGACAAAGTCATAGAACATTAACAGCAAACAAAACATAACAACAGCAGTCAAATCTTGACGAGGCATCTAAAGATGACCCATAAGTAATTACCTTTCTCCTTGCTAAAATGTTTTTGCATCTTTGCATTGTGCTTCACATGTATTGACACTAGTGCTCGGTGGCTATATAACATATGTGAAGCAAGGGGCAACTATCATACCTTAAATTTGACTATCCCCAAAAAGGTCAAATGATAAAACGAATCCCCGAGATGACTAGAGTTTGCTCGTTCGTAACACCTCTAAAGTGTGCAACCTTAAAACACCCAACCGATCCTACCAGTGTGAAAATCGATCACTGAGCCATTAAGTTGTGTTCTAACATTGCAAAATATGAATTATCATAATAATGAGAAGTTTATTTCAAGAAAACTTCTTTCAGAATACTCAGCTCGTTAGGCCGATGCCCATTTCCTTAGATCAGGACTTGACTTTGTACAAAAAAAAGAAAATTGATTTGGATAAAACAGACTTTGGAAACACGTCTAGAGGACTCTAAAACTTTTAGAAGTGGTCCCAGAATGGTTTAACACAACTCGAGTATTAGCACATATCGCTCAAAAGTGCACGTAAACATCCCTAAGTGAAATGTGCTAAAATCAAAGAAAAATTTGGAAAAATGGACTTTGAAAATGTGTCTGGAAGGCCCAAAAACCCTAGTAACCAACCTTGGAATAGCATGAATAGAGGGTCAAAGTGCGCGTGAAAATGCACACGTGCATGTGTGGCCACGCGCCAAGTGTATGGCCACGCGCCATGTGTGTGGCCACACACCAAGTGTGTGGCCATGCACTAAGTGTGTAACCACGTGCACACTTGGCATGGCCACATGCAAAAATCCTCTTATATGCACATGACCATGCCTACACCACCCCATTCTACACATTTTTCCCTATAAATAGACCCCTCTACACCCTATTTTGTAAGTGGAGCAATGGAAGACACACAACCTTTTTTCCACCAAACCCAACCTCATCCTTATGAAAGCTTACTTCAAAGGTATGCAATCTAGCATCATCGACGAGGAAAGCTTGATAATCTCTCGAAGCTAAAGCTTTAAAGTTCACATAAGCTGAGTCAAGTGTGAGGACCACATAATTATTTTAGCATGTTTATTTTATTGCATTGCATTTTATTTTATTATCACTAGAATTTAGGAATATTGTTGTGCTTGTGTGATGAGACTAGCAATCTTGGATACTATATAAATAATATATGCTTTATTATGTTTATTTCATATCATCATTCTACATCCTCTATTTCTAAAATCATGAAATCTCATCATAAATACCAATAATATGAGAAGTTTATATCCTATAATAGAGTCATCATGCTCTCAGTCCAGTGATGACCTTATATTATCATCATACATCATTATAGCATAAATAATCACTGCAAGCATGATCATCCTATCATTCATTGAACAAACTGTGTAAATGATCATGTTATTCTTGTAGATCTATCATATTAGATTTACCTTTTTGCATACATATTTTATTAAGAAAGCGATGTAATAAATTTTCAACTTTATTATCGTATACTATCTGATGTATTGTGTGAATGCTATATAAACTGTCATTATCAAAACTAAGGTGTTGTGGTAGTTATACATTAAATATCATATAATAAGAAATAGTCAGAAAGGAGATGCGATCTCCCAAACTCGAAAATCTCTGCTGGGGGCAATACTCACTAAGTGACCTGAAGTTGTCCCTTTCTTTTCCTAATTTTCTAAAAATAGGGTGGCGACTCCATAAAATCAAAAGCATCTCGTCCCCCCTAGACCAATCACTTGTCCCTATTTGGTAAAGTTTCCATGTCCCTCAGAAACGGAAAGACTTGCTACACTGTATGACAAAACACCCATAAAAGAATTCTCTCTTGCATAGGTCACTCATAATAAGGCAAGCCTGCACTCTCTAAGAGACTCTTAGAGGAGTATCCCATCATGGCAGCAGTAGGCTCAACACCACTAAGCTCATGGCCCCAAAATATGTCACTATGAGGAGGAACAAGGACTCTCCTCGCAAACGGACCATCCCACCAATGATGGACTTGCTCGCCCAAATACCACACTCTACTAATAAGGTCAGAGTGCCACACTCATCTCTCCATTAACCACCATACAGTCACCATCTCTGCCATCCAATGTGACATTGCCACCCACCAGCGAAGGAAGATCTATTGAAAAGGCAAGAATGAATAAAGAATCTCTAAAAGAGAAATGACCAACACAGCAGGAGTAAGGCATACCTAATCAGGGGATAGGTTGCACATGTAATCCTAAGCCACTACATAATCCTTAATCAAATTAGTAGTCCTCCTGATCCTATAAGAATAATGAGGAAATCCATCCTCTAGGAAATACTTGATAGTCAGATGAAGGAGAACCCCAAACTCATAAGCATAGATCTGTCAAAACCATGAAGTCAAAACTAATAAACTAAAGACAAAAGAGTAAAAAGAACATACACGAGAACTCCTACTCACATCCAGCATGAACAAGCATCCATAAATCCTCAAACCACCTTGACATGCTGCATCAAGGCCCGAGTACATATGGGAAAAAGTAGAAGTACCCCAGTAATATCTTGACAAGCCATCAAGATCCCTCATAACAGGTAGTAATCACAAACTACCCATATCCAAAGGGTTTAAGAAGATGACAACACTTAACAAATCTAATAAAAAGTAGAGAGCCAACTGCTCTGCTGAAATAAGTCCATCATCATACATCATCTGCATGGAAGAAACAAACTCAGTGTAACGAGTGAGGTATGGGCAACAAGACTTCATAGGAGTGGTCACCCCAAGAAACTCCATGGTAAGGCACCTCCTTGCCACTACATAAGAGCACTCCTCCTCACTAAAGGGAATGGGCTCTCTAGAAAAGCTTAATCTTGAAATAGCAACAAAGTCCAAAGGAGTGATAGTCATCTCCTTAATAAGTAGATGGAAAGAATGCGTCGTGTCCATCCATTACTCTATCAATGCATACATAGCAATTTGACTCGACATATACGAGTCATAAGATAAAGTAGCAATAACCTCGTCAAAGCCCTTCCCACTGATCATTTGCTTTACATATAATGAAAGACCCTGATAACACATTTTGGCCCTATTAAAACTACCAGACAACACAATAATGAACTTATGAGTCTACAAATAATAGGTTTTCTATCAAACTCTTGCATAATTAATAAATACTAATGCTTTTTTCTTTTTATTATGTAATAGGAATAATAAGCAAAAGCCAAAAAGAAAAGCATCATGGAAAGCACCAGTAAATAATCATAATAAGAGTTGTCAAATTCATAATAAAGCTATGACTTAACAAACAGTTACAGTAAGTACTATAGAGCTATAACTACAATAACCTCATACATTAAAATAAACAGCAAGGCAACTAATTAATAATCTTTAGAAGAACCCAAGCATGAGTCTCCAAACTATTAACCATAGGAATCAGGTCTCCTTGAGAAAGCCAAGACAGTTGAGGACCTTAAGTACTAAACAGACTACTAGTCCCGCAGTGGAAGTCCCAACTTTAGTGGCCTCTATGAAGTTACCTTCCTCATCTAAAAAGATATCCTCTAAACCCTCTGGAATATTAGGGAACTCCTTCTTATGTAGAAAAAATGAAGATACAAAAGCAAAAATAGAGCATAAAGCAACCAAAACACTAAAGGGGTCAAGAAGAGTTGGAAAACAAATAAAGAAGTCCAGAAAAAGCCTCCCCAAACCTCCAGAACACACATTTAAATAAGTGTGGAGGGGGGAAGGCATGTAGCCATGTGGCAGGTGTGTGACCACGCGCACTTCTGCCTTACACATGCTCTTGTGCAGTTTTATATGCACTCTAAGACTTTGCACACTCATTTCTCTAGTCTTAAACCTCCATTTACGCATAAGACATACACTAAACTCACATAAAAGTACACTGATGAGGACTACATCTATCTAAAGACACCATGTGAGATCTCACCACTTTCATAAACTTAACACCTCCTAAAAGAAGAAAAATAAAGAAAAATCATCAAAAGGATACCCTGCCCAAAATCATCAAAATAACGTCTGCAACGTAACAAGTAATGACATCATCATTATTCCATTATCACTACATCATCACTACATCATCATTGCATCACCACTGCATCATCACCAACCAAGACTAAAAGAGACGGACATATTATATCAATCATAATGATCATAGTAATCTATTCACCTAACACTTGAAGAGGTTATGGTGTTATGATTCTATTCACCTGACACCTAAAGAGGTTATAGTGGCATGATTCTGTTATCTTAACACATGAAGAGATTATAGTGGCATGACTCTATTTGACTGACACATAAAGAGGTTAGTGGCATTATTCTATTCTCTTAACACCTGAAGAGGTTATAGTGGCATGATTCTCTATGCGTAACAACTAAAGATGTTATAATGGCATGATTCTATTTGCTTGACACCTGAAGAGGTTATAGTTGCATGATTCTATTCGTTTGACACTTGAAGAGTTTATAGTGTCATGAATATGTTTGGCTGACACCTTAAGAGGTTATAGTGGCATGATTCTGTTTAGCATGATTCTATTTGTCTAACACCTAAATAGGTTATAGTGGCATAATTCTATTTGCCTGACACTTGAAGAGGTAATAGTGGCATGATTCTATTTACTGACACTTAAAGAGGTTATAGTGGCATAATTTTATTCATTTAACACTTAAAGAGGTTATAGTGGCATGATTCTGTTCACCTAACACCTGAAGAGGTTATAGCGGCAACATCTGTCTATTTGCCTGACACCTAAAAAGGTTATAGTGGTAGTATCCCAATGGTCGAATCATGATAACACAAGATTGAGCCAAGTACCTCTCTCTTCATAAAATGATTTTTTACATCTTTACATTTGCTTTACATGTATTGACACTAGTGCTAGGTGGCTATGCAACACATATGAAGCAGGAGGCAACTATCATACCTCAAATTTGACTGTCCCCAAAAAGGTCCAATAAAGAAATGACCTTCTGAGATTACTAGAGTCTGCTCATTCATAATACCTCTAAAGTGTTCAACCTTAAAAAACCTAACTAACCCCCACTAATGTGCAAAATTTATCACTGATCCATCAAGTTGTACTCTAAACTTATGAAATATGGATTATTGGATTAATGAGAAGGTTGTTTTGAGAATTCCCTTCTCATAACATTTAGCATATTGGACCAATGTCCATTTCGTTAAACCGGGACCCAACTCTATGAAAAAATGAAAATCAATTTTGTTAGAATAAACTTCAAAAACATATATGAAAGGCTCCAAAACCTCATAAGTGGTCCCAAAATGTTCCAGTATAACCTAAGGATTAGTGGTCCCAAAATTTCCCAAAATGTTCCAGTCACTTAGAAGTGTGTGTAAAGCCATAAACACCCCTAAGTATCACACGTTAAAATCAAAGCCAAACCAGACAAAATGAACTTTGAAAACACATTTGGAAGGCTCTAACCTCTAGGAGTAGTCCTGGAGTAGTCCAAAACAACTTGAGGATTAGTGCGTATCATTCAAAAGTGCATGTAAACACCCGTATGTGTCACGTACTAAAATCGAAGCCAAACTAGACAAAATAGACTTTGGAAATACATCTAGAAGGCTCTAAAACCTTTGAGAGTGGTCCTAGAATAGTCCAAAATAACCTAAAGATTAGTGCGTATAGCTCAAAAGTGCACGTAAACACCCCTAGGTATCATGTGCTAAAGTCAATGTTGACTATGACAAAATAAACTTTGAAAACACATCTGGAAGACCCAAAAACCCTAGGAACCAACCTCAGAAAAGCTCACTTAAGCCCTGAATGGAGTTTGTAACATGTAAAAGTTCATTTAATCGTGCACGAGCGCTTGTGGCCAAGCGCACTTTGCATGGTCATGCGCTCTGTCATAAGGACGCATTAGTGACCATACCTAGCCCCCCTATTCTGCATATTTTTTACTATAAATAAGCACCTCCACACCCTACTTTCAGGGGAGAGCAAGTGGAAACACACACACACCCAAGAAATCTACCCAATCGAAGGCACTGGAAACCTTTCCAAATAGTTTTTGCTCTCATACCATCTTTTTCTTAGGAAATTAGACCTCTTTTCCACCAAATTGAGTCTCATCTTTGTCAAAACACACTTCAAAGGTATACAAACTACCATCATTTTGTTGTCATTTTGAACATTTTGATAAGGAAAGCTTGATAATCCCTCAAAGCTAAAGCTTCAAGACCCACAAAAGCTTAGTCGAGTTTGAGGACCACACAATCATTTTATCACGTTTATTTTATCATATTGCATTTTATTTTATCGTCGTCAGCATTTGGGAATATTGTTGTGCTTATGTGATGAGATTGGTAATTTTGCATGCTATATAAATAATTTATACTTTATTATGCTCATTTCATATCATCATTCTACATTCTCTAGTTTTAAAACATGAAACCATATCATAAATATCAATAATGTGAAGAGTTCATATCCTAAATTGAGTCATCATTTTTTTTATCCAGTGATGACATATGCATCCCCTATATTATCATTATAGCATGAATAATCATTGCAAGAATGCATGATCATCTACATTTCACTTACTCTTTCAAATGATTAAGTGTCCATGAGATTAAGAAAGTTGTGTGAGTCATCGTATTTATCTTGCAGATTCATCATGTTTAAAATTACATTTACTTTTACGTAATCTCTTTTTTCTTTTATATGTATTTTACCAGGAAAGCCATATAATAATAATATCCTTCATCTTTATTATCTTCCATTATCTGATGAATTGTGTGAATACTATACAAACTATCATTACTGAAGCTAAGGTGTTACGGTAGCTATACATCGAACATCATATAATGAGAACTAGGAAAAAAGTATATGTGATCCCCCGAACCTAGAAATCTCTACTAGGGGCAATACTCGCTGAGTGACCCGATATTGTCCCTTTCTTTTATCGATTTTCTAAAAATTGGTGGTGACTCAACAAAATCAAAAAGTATCCCATTCCTCCTGAGACCAATCATTTGTCCCTATTCAGTAAAATTGTCATGTCTCTCAAAAATGAAAAGACCCTTATGAAACCAATTCATCTCAAAACCAAAAACAAGAGACACAAAATAAAGACATTACTCACATATATGAGAAATTTAGTTCTTACAACCTAAGCATGAACCAAAAAATTGAATTTTAGCATGAAATTGGGAGATTAAATGAAATTTTATATTAAAAAAAAAGAAAGAAAAATCTCTCTTTTCTTAAGTAAGAGCAGTACTTAAATTCTAATCTTTTTATGCTCTGAATCTAGTCCAATTCTCTAATTAGAGTAAGAGTATCTGAAGGACCCACCTAGCAGTATCCATGTTTAGTAGTGCAAGAACAACGGGGGATTACTAAAAGTGGGAAGATGTGATTAGAGAGAAAATGATGAGATGGAGTGTAAAACGCACTCATCAAATAAAAGAAAAGATGTTGTGAAATGGAGTGCAAATTGCATTCACAACAAATTTTTTTTCTTTTAAGGTTATGTTTATTGGATTTCAAATAGGTTATATACTTGGATTTTTATTAGTAAATTGTTTATATATGGTGTATTTTTGTCTGATTATCTTCTTTAGTAAACATCTTTTAGTCTCCTTATTTTCGACTTGCATATCTTAGAAATTGTAACTCTTTGGTTGTGATTGAACTAGTGTTTAAATATTTAAATCTGATTTCTGCTTGAGGACAAGCAAATCTTTGGTGTAAGGGAATTTGATATGTGTAATTTATCACATGTTTTTTAGTTAAATTTTAATGAATTTTTAATAATTAAGTAGTTATGTTTGGGTAGAAATTAGGTTTATTTAGGATTAATTTTAGTTTATAGCTTTATTTAGGATTTTATTATCTTTAGATTAAATTCTAGCAAATTAAGAGTTTTTATTAAATATTAATAAATATTTCCCTTTTATGGGTAAGTCTAGAAAGGAATTCCAAACTAATTAAGGACTGGTGTGACGTGGACAATGACATGGGTGTGCTTGTGCCCATATCATGTATTGGAAGTGGAATCAATGTAGCAAGGCTTAAGACATAACATGCTAGAAGTCGTGTCTGCTTTTGGACCTAAAGTAGCCGCAGTATGGATAGTACATAGGATCCAACATGCCATTTTAGAAACCATACTAGAAAATAAAGGACATGGCATGGCCATGCTGGAAGCCATGTTGATCAAAGAAAACTTCCTTTTTAAGAATTCAAGTGCAAGTAGGTTTACCATGAGACCTTGCTTATAAAAAGGGATGAAAAGGAGCTATTGAGGAGCCATTCGGGGTGGAACACCATCACTAAGAAGGCAAAGTATGGAATTGGAGAGCTTAATAAGGATTGAAGATTGAAGTATGCTTTCTACAAGTTTTATCTTTCCTTCTTCATCCTTTCTTATGAATAGTTAAACTTTATTTTAAAGTTTGGTTTTGGAGTAGCTAGTTAGATTTGTTGGGATTTTTATTTCTTACTAATGATTTAATCTTCAATTAATTTTATGAGTTGTGATTAATATCTTGTATTTAATTAAGGGCTTGATTGTTTACATATTTATAGGTAAATTGCTATCAAAAGTTGAGTAATTTACTAGCTTATAACTTATACGAGTTAGGAACCTTAATCACGAAAGTAGAAGAATCCTTCAAGGATCAACAAATTGCTAAGGAACTTAATGAGCCCTAATTAATTGACTTAATCATGAAAATAGGGGGTAATTAGTTTTGGCATGCTTAAATGATCTCAAAAGAGATTTTAGGTAATTTAGAGTAATTTACCCTTAATTGTAATAAATGAAATAGTTGAATTTAATTTTGTAATTCAAGTCCTAACTAGTCAAACAAACTCAATCTTTATTTTATCCCTCTTGATTAAACTAGATTAATTAGAGTAGATAGTTTATTTTATTTATTTAATTTAATTCTTGCAATTTAATTTAATTTGTGCTTGCTAGGGAAAATCGATTAATAGTTAGTACTTAGTACCTTTCCTCATGGGAATGATACTCTACTTATCACTTTATTACTTGCCATAATCTATACACCTGTAGAGTTATGCTAACAAGGGATAAGATGCTTCATGTAAAATCTTATAATCTTTAAATAATTCATAAAGAGCATCGTTAACATGAATGACTAAACTCCCACCAACTGAATTCTCATAAATACTCATTAAAGAAAATTCAAGATATTTTAATCTGTCTCTTGGATCTAGAATATTTGAAATGAAAATTAGATAGTTCATTTTATCTAGATGCTGCCAGTATTTGACAATACTGGTTTTTATACTAAGTCCTATGGACCTCACATATAAATCATGAGATTACTTCCAATTAGTTAATATGCAAAATAGATAAGCTATTTTAAAGAAAAGGTATTGGCAGTCACATACTAAGAACTAAAGATTCTTAGTGTCATTTTGTAAAAATGTTGACCTCACATATAAATCATGAGATTACTTCCAATTAGTTAATATGCAAAATAGATAAGCTATTTTGGAGAAAAGGTATTGACAGTCACATACTAAGAACTAGAGATTCTTAGTGCCATTTTGTAAAAATGTTCTAAGAATTGAACCAGATTCTTGGCATATTGCCTGTCAAAGTAATCAGGAATATCATCACCAAGGTCAGCCATTAAACTTGATTTTCTTAATACTTTTTAAAAGAAATTTCAACTTCATAAACAAATTTCAATATCAAATAGGTGGAATTCCACCCAATTAGATCATCTAGGGAAAGAGCAGTGTTAGATTCCATACAATCAAGTTTGAAAATTCTTTAAATTTTTTTTATCTAAATGGTAAGTTCCCTATGTATCTGACAACCTCCCAAACCCTTTTAACATATGTGTTTAAATCCTTTAACCCCTCATAAAGTTCAGAATATGAGTGACACATCTCATATGAGCATATTTAACTTTAACCACACTAACCCCCCAACTCATTAATTTCTTTTTGAAAAAAGACATAACAATATTATCACATGAAGCATTATCAAGAGTACATTCGTCAAACCCCATTCAAGCAAAGAGTTCTTAAGTGCCTTAGCAATGTATTCACCCATATGTGAACTCACAAGCACAAATGCAATACTTATCTTATTGAGCTTCCACTCTTTGTCAATGAAATGAGCAGTTATGCATATGTAATTGATCCCTTAGATCGAAGTCCATGTATCTATTGTAAGACAAACTCCTTGATATTTTGTTTTGAAAATATTTTTCAAATAATGCCTCTCTTCAACAAAGATGTTGAAGATATCTTTAACCATAGACCACCTAGATGAATTTTAAATGAGGGCATGGAACATTCATTAATTGATTAAACCCAATAGACTTAACAAATCTAATAGGCAACTCATCACATGCAATCATTTTAGCAAGGGATTTTATAATTAAATCTTGATCAAATTTCTTAGTCCCAATTACTCTAATATTAAATGCACCCTCAGGTTCAGATACATTAAAAGCAAGTTGAAAGGTGAGAAGTTGTCATTTTTTCTTAACATAATGGTACAGTTAAGAATGTGGTTCCCAACTGATAAGGTGTCATGTTTTTTAGGTTCAGCACCAAGAAATTTACCATAGTAAACGCATTTGGCTCTTAACAATAAATCTTTCTCCTTTATTTGCTCAAAATGGTCCCAAACTACTAATCTCATTTCAACTTGCTTCCTTTTTTAGCATTTCTTCCTTGGCTACTCTAATGAAGCAACTGACTACTGCTAAGCATAAGTAGTGGACTGCTCTTGGGAATTTTGATTCGCTTCCACCTTATTATTAGGAGCCATAGGTTCACCATTAGTAGTTAAACTACTACTAGCATCCCTAGGGGTGTCCATCTAAACAAATGAAAGACATAGAACAAAGTAATTAATAGGTAATAAATTAAACAAATTGAAACAAGCAAGATAATACAATTACATAGCATCACTATAAAACAAAACAGATAAATGATAATAAAAAATTAATAACTTAAATAAAATAAATTAGTTTATTTTATTTAAAAATAAATAAATAAATATTTAATTAAAATTATACTAATAAATGTATTTTTAAACAAAAATTATTTATTAATATATTTATAATTTTTTAGCATTTTATAATATATAAAAAATATTCAAATATATATTATTTAAATAGATATTAAAAAGGATAATATATTTTTTAGCATTTTAAAATATATTTAATATACAAATATACTTATAAGTTATAATAAAAGTAATATATTTTTAAATTAAGTAACTAATAATCAAAAAAAAAATTATTTGATTAAACAAATTAATTATTTTCCCACAAAAACACAAATACAATAAGATCCATAGAGATGCATCCTCAACAATATCAATCCACATAGATCCACCCAAGTTAAATATAATTTTTTTAATATATTAAAAAAAATAAACAACAAAGAAATCATACCAACTATTTAGGGATGACAACAAAATAAGAGATTCAAGAGCCTCCATCGTCATCGATGAATCACAGGGCCTCCACCGGTGAATGAATTAGGGCATCCATCTTTTAACATAAAACATGCAACCGCATAAAGGTAAAAAAAAAAATTTAACATAAATCCTAAATCATACCAGATTTATAAAAACAAAATACATGCAAACAAATCTTTAATAGTATAATCATTATTACTAGAAAACTCTTGAGTCTATGTGATTTGTCACCCCTTAAATTTCTTTACATAAAAAGAAATTCAAGATCGATGGACAAAAATGACCATTACTAAAACCAGTTTAGTCTGGGACAATACACTATCAAATGTGAGATTTGCATCCCCATGACATACATACATGCATTTCATTTTCATATTCATATTCATAGCATTTTAATTTGATAATTATTAACTAAATTATATAGAAGGTCATAAGTGTCTTATGTAATTAAAAAGAGAATTAATTGAATAATTTTTATCAATTGATGGTTTAAAGTGGTAGTTTGCGAAAACTAGAAGTTGTTAGGGATAATAAAAATAAATAAATATATATTTACAAAGGGAAAACAAACATGAAAGAGAGTAGAAGAAAAGGAGGAAGAACAAAACCTAATTCCTAAATCATTCTTTCCTTCAATCCCAATCAAAATCCTGACTAAAAACACAATACCCAACTCAAATCAACATTGATAAACCTTCATTATCTTGTCCTTTATTGATTGAAGCTAGAATTTAGAGGAGACGAGAAGTTGAGAAAGCTGAATTCAGCCATGTTTTATGTAAAATAAGGTAAGTAAGAAGCAAATCTTCTCTATTATGCATGTGATTGTGAAGTTGTGTTCTTAATTACCCTTTAACTAAAGTTTAGCAAAAGTGATTTTAGTAAATTGTATAATTTGAGTAGAGAATAGATATGCATATGATTGATTTTAAGAGCATTGAATTTATGAGTATTAATTAGACATGAAAAATAAAGATTAAAAGATCTTGGGTTGCTACAGAACTCTATTTTGATGTGTAGGCTGATTCAATTTTTCAATAGTTTCAAACTCTTAATTATATTATTTTAATCTTATTTTTGGTATAAAGACACGTTCATATGTTTTTTTATCACGTATTAAAATTTCATGACAAAATACATTCGTTTGGTTGGGAATTAAATTGATTTCCAAGGTTGTTGCAGTAACAAATTCTATAGAGGATGCTTCTATAATTTAAGCTTTTGAGGCCCTTAAACTTAGTTTTTTTATCTAATTTTTTGTATTCATATACTTCCATATATTTACCATATGCTTGAAAAATTTCATGTCAAAATTCAGTCAACTAATTTAAATATTTAGGTTACTGCATTAGACAGAATTTGTAAATTGTGTGATTTGCTTGAGTTGCATAACTTACATCATAAAGCATAGCATATGTACTTCATGATCATTTTTGCACCAAGGTTTTGTTTGTATTTTTAAGGTTATAATGTTTGGTATTAGGAAATGGTAGAGTAAGGCATGACACCTTAGAGAGATCAAATAGGGAAGGCTTAAGCGTGTAGTATTCTTTAAGAATTTTCTTATTTTGGTGTGTTAATTTTTCTTTGACAAAGTGAGTAGATTATTAATTAAAAATGTCATGTTACAACTTTATTTTAAATATATATACAGATGAATATATGTTTTCTTTAAAGTTGGGTTTATTGTTAAAGATGATATGAATTCTATGAATGAATTTTTAGTGTCAAAGATGATACGATTTCTATGAATGAGTTTTGATACTATCTTATGAAAGATATTAATGAATACTATTTTGCTACTAAATATTGGGAATATCTATTGTATTTTGATAAAGATTGCTTAATAAAAAGTGTGTGTGTGTGTGTGTGTGTATGTATTGCTTAATGATAAATTGTACACACTCATGTTATGGTTGATATTTGAAATCCCTACATGCATGTATGATAGATAAACATTTAGAGGGAGTAACATAATGGATAGGTTACCACCTAAATATATTTAATCACTTAGGGGAGTAACATATTTGATGGGTTACCACCTAAGTGAGTTCAATGCTCTTAGGGGGCTAACATATTCGATGGGTTAGCACTAAAGAGCCTAAAATGTTAATTATGACTCGAGTGTGTTCTACATGTGTGTATGACATGAACATTTAGGGGGAGTAACAAATTGGATGGGTTACCACCTAAATGTCTTTGATCATATCGGGGGAGTAACATATTAGATAGTTTACCATATAACCGAGTTTAAGGTTCTTAAGGGACTAACATATTGGATGGGTTAACACTAAAGAGCCTAAAATGTTAATTATGACTTGAGTGTGTACTACATCTCTTGATTTTGATGATAAATATTTATATAAATATGATGCTCTTTGAGAAGTATGAGATTTGCTATTTATGATTTGATGTACTAAATCTCTTGATTTTGATGATAAATATTTATATAAATATGATGCTCCTTGAGAAGTATGAGATTTGCTATTTATGATTTGATGTACTAAATCTTTTGATTTTGATGATGAACATTTATATAAATATGATGTTCCTTGAGAATTATGAGATTTTCTATATATGATTTAATCTACTAAATCTCTTGATTTCGTGATGAATATTTATATAAATGTGATGTTCCTTAAAGGGAATGTGATTTGCTATTTATATCATGGTCAAGTTTTATACTGAAATGGGAATGTGCTAAGTTATTTGAATTTGGTATAAATAATATATATATTATTGTATTTAAGAAATACATGTTCATTGTTGTTAATTCTTAATCTATTCATTAAGTATTCTTACTCATTCTTTTATTACTATTTTTTTTAGAGAATCTATTTTAGGGGTGAATCTTTAGCTTGGTTAGATATCATTTTACACTCTTCCATGTTGGAACCAAGGTCGAGCCAACATTTTAGCTTTTGGTGTTAATTTATCTTTTGAATAGAATCGCTTGTAAAGTTTGGTGGTTATGAGAATGTGTGTGTGTGTGTGTGTGTGTGTGTGTGTGTGTATTTTTTGTTGTAATAGCTAAGTAAGGTGTGTAGCTACAATATGTGTTTTGATGCTCTATGTCTCTTAATAGAATGTTGAAAGTTTATACTTAGAGTGTTGATTTTTAATAAACCTTAGGGTGTTTAGCCTCTTATAAATGGGATGTTACATCAAAGGTCAAAGTTAGTGTCAAAAAACACTTGAGATGGTATGATTTAGTTTAATAATGAATGGATTTCGTGTTAGCATGAACAAATTTTGGGTTAGAATGAAGAGATTTGAAGATTAAACAAAGGGATTTAGGGTTTACAATTAAGGGATTTAGGGTTAGATGATGGAAGTGGAGAGGAAAGGGGTGAGAGGCAGCTGGAAGAATGGAGGAGAGAGGGGAGAAGAGAATTAGGTTTAGGGTTTGTTAGTATAAGATATATTTTTAGGTCACCCTTAAACGACAACATTTCATTTTATACAACATTTCATGATATATGTATATATATATATATCAACACTCCACCGAACTGCAAACCGAAGTCCAAGATATGCCCAAAGCCTCTACCAAACCACTTCCCTCCCTTTGAATTAACCAAGTTGTGTCTCTTCTCTGGGTTGAGTTGGTGCGAAAATTCAAGTACGGGCGGGTAATGCACAACCCTAATTTGAAGGGATGCATAAGAAATTTACATGACTTTTTTTTTTTCTAAACCACTTTACATGTGTTGTTATTGTTTTTTTCTAAACCATGAAAATCCATTAAATTTTAATTAATTATGTTCCACCAGAGCAACAATATCTCAAAAATGGTAAAAGTCTCACAATAAGTAATTTAACGAAACTGCATATAACCTGAAACTTATATTAAGTGAGAACAATTTTATGTCAGTTGAACCCAATGGTTATTGGTAAATGATGTTATTTCAAAAAGATCATTTTCAAAATTATAATAGTCTTTAAATAAATTGTAATTAGTGATATTAATATAAATAAAAATACAATTAATTGTTACAAATTTAAATTCAGTTACATTACTGAAAATAAGTAACAATAGTTTGACAAAAGAAAAAGAAAGAAGGAAAAAATACTACATAGCAAGTTTTGTGCTTAATACACCAAATGTTTTATTTATTTTAAATGATCACAGTTTTAAAGAAAAAGAAAAACAACTAATCACTTTTGGGTGGATTAACTGAATTTTTCAAGGAAAAGCCTCCATCAACAACTAGATTCACCCCACTCACATATTGAGCCTCATCACTTGCAAGAAATAGAGCAGCTTCTGCAATGTCTTTTGCATCTAAAATTGACCTTTTTTTCTTTTAATAAGGAGATAATATGATTTAGATAAAAATAATGACTACACAACAGGGAATAGTTCTCCATTTTTAAATTATTGATGGTAAAATTCAAATTTTATATATTAGAATACTCGTAAAGAGAAATTATCATTATATGACTTCCTCACCGGCTAACAATGCTTCTATAAACTAAAATTTTAACAGAAAATTTTAATATATACAAAATTATACAAAATATATAAGTATAAGAATTCAACGAATAAAAAAAAAAGATGATGAAGATCCAATAAAACAAAATTGATGGCTAGAAACTTGGGCAAAAAAAAAAGGGAAAAACAGAACAAATAGTGCAAACTTCTGCAACGTCAAGCTGATTGTATGGCTGAAGAGTAAATAAGCCATCATTTCAGACTTGAATTTCAACTCATTTTTAATTTTCTTTTATTTTTTCTGGGAAGAATAACTTGTTCATCCACAAAATATTAGTTTGCACTCTGAACTTATATTCCACAGACAATTTGTTCACAAATTAACTTTGCTTTGTATGATCAACTTGTTTAGTAACTTGCTTAGATTAGTACCCAGTTCTGTTTTTGTGTTAGTCCAATGTGTGAAGTTCAAATATAAGGTAAATAGTAAAAATAATTTAATAAAAATTACAGAACATGGATTTTTTTAATGAATGATTTTTTTTTAATTAATAGTAAAGTCATGTCTATGTATTGATTAACTGTATAATAGACTACAAACTTTTCTTTTAATTCAAATCAGGTGAAAATAAATTTTACAAATTAATAACAACAAGATTTTAACCTTATATCTCTGTCTATCCTTAAAAGGATTGATTATTTGACGATTCTTTCTTCGTATGTGAAAAAAATATTAATAGATATAGACTTATAACAATATGATTTTTTTGACTTTTTATAACACCTTAGGAATGTTGCTATAAATATTTTTATTTGTAGTGACTTAAAAATACTATTTAATTTCTGTCATCAAAAGTTAGAAACACAATTACTTTTTTTTTTTTAAATCACCTTTTTTTTCTTCTTCTTCTTTCAATATTTTCCAGATTGAAACCATAAAATTAATTATTACCATGAGAGTCTTACAGAAAACAGAGAAATTTTTTTTTTAATTAACTATAAAATTCTTCGTGTTTGCCGAATGCGTGAAGTTCAAATGTATAATTAACTATATAATTTTTACTTTCATGGCTATAGACTATATATTGCTACAATTTTTATATTAATGGCTAAATTTTGTAGTTGCCTGTGCATATTATTATAGTGATATATGACGCTTATTTTAATTTTTATTTTGTAATTATATATATGTATTCAGTTAAATCACTGAATATAAGTAGCAATATTTGACGAAAAATGAAAAGAAAAAAATATTACGTGTGTGCTTGATATAAATAAAATTTCGTAAAATCGTATGAAATTTATTTACAAATTTAAATGAGTATATTTGATTTAAATGAATGAATTTGTGAAATTTTTTATAATTCTAACATTTTAATTTTATAAAATTACTTATTATTAAACCAAATTTTGGAATATTTATTAAAATTTTAAATAAATTTATTTTATAAAATATTTATATAAATCAAATATACTTCTAGTAAGAATTCATTTGAGAACCAATTGTATTTCAAATGAATTCTTATTAATGAAATATAATGTAATACTTTGAATTTTTATTATTAACTAAATTAAATTATTTTTTATTGATTATGATTATTTTATTATTAGTAGTGTCACGAATCGAACTCAGGGGAACGTGACCAGTATTAGGAAATGGAAAAATATAAAGCTACCGAAACCCATAGTACGCATTAAAAAAGAAAAATCACGGAATATTTAAATTTTGAAACCTTACAATGTGCATATTATCAAACTGATTTTTCTCAATATAATTTAAACCATAATATCACTGCATATAATAAAATAAATAAACATCGGTTACACAAATAGTATCTCAATACATAAAATTATAAATACGTGAAATTCCAAATAAAGTATGCAGTTATACAATTTTTTCTACTATGGTACACGAAAGTAAATACAACACAACTAAATAGACCTACGTAGAATAGCCGGTTATGAAACTACACGGCGAAAAGAAGTAAGCCTAACAGTAAACTCCCAAACTCCTAAAAAAAAAGTTGAGAGGAGTCAGACCTCACTGAGTAAGTTAATAAAGAAATGAATGCTATTTGAAAACATGATTAAAATAAATTTTATGGAAATATAATATAATTCAACCATTTGGCATACATATAATAAATCCATTTTTTAAAAGAGAAGAAATAAATATTTAAATGTCTTTTAAAATCATTTCAGTATAAAGATTTGGTAGAACCCAGTTTATAAATTTTTAACAGTCATATGACTCACTTATAGCCAAGACTGTCGGATCTCGAGAGCAAGGCATCACCAGGATACATAGCCACAGTCATATCTCCTAATCCAATATCACTGGCAGTGTCCGAGAGCAAAACATCACCAGACCATCGGCCCCAGTGATTTAATAAATATAAATTAAAATTTTACTGACGGTGTCCGAGAGCAAAGCATCACCAGACCATCAGTGCCAGTGACTTAATAAATATAAATTAAAATTTTACTGGAGGTATCTGAAAGTAAAGCATCACCAGACCTTCGGCCCCAGTATTTATTAAATAAACAAATATTATACTACTAGCAGTGTCCGAGAGCAAAGCATCACAGACCTTCGGCCCCAGTAATACAATTACATAATCACATATTTTACCGATGCGCACACGGCCTGATGAAACCCATCAGGTAGTCCGTTCTACCGTGGTTTATTTAAAAATAAAAGAAAATAAATAAAATAATGAAAATTACAATAGATAAATAAATAAATAAAATAAAATAAATCAACTATAAATTAAATCATGCAAGATCATATGAATAATGCTAACTAAAATCTCATAAAATTAAATTCATAAGAATTTAATATAATTTAAATTAAAAAAAAAATCCAACACTCAAATCAAATATTAACTTACAAGATAAAGGTACTCCTCTGGTACGTCATGTTCAACCTTGACTGGTATAAGCGATTGGAGGGGCAGCTAAAAGACAGAAAAAGAAAATGACAATCAGAAATTAGAAACTTAACTTCTAGAGTTTCTAAGGAAGACTCGATTCAAACTCAGAATAAAAATTTTAGGATTGACCCGGAGTCATATTTTACGAGAAATCTATAAAAAAATTCGACAGAGTTTTCTCTATAAAACAGACATCCCTCTACCGAAGTAGAGTCAATCCTGCAAATAAACACACTTCAAAATTCACAGTGGCACAACATCTCGGGTTAGGACCCCAAACTACACAATTCCCAACCAAGGTTCACAAAAAATATAAATAAACAAATACTAAATATTAATCTAGTAAATCACCAAAAATAATAAAAATTAATAATAAATCATAATATAATTTATTTAATTTTTTTTTAAAAAACCACTAAATAAAATTATTTTCCTCCATAATTTAATAAAATTTCAAATAATAATATAATTTTAATAACAATCCAACTTTCCAAATATTCAACATAATATAGTCAAATTCAATTATAATTGCCCATCTAGATTAAATATACTATAATATCAATTAAAAACTCATTCAAACCACAAAATAATAAATAATTTAATTGTGAATAAATTTTCAAAAATAGTTAGTATTAATTAACTAAAAATAATAAATAATTTATAAAAAATATTTTAATACCATATTTTATCTCAAAATTAACTAAAACATAGTATTTAATTATAATATCAACAAAACACACCATTTACCTATTATTTCAAAATTTACATAATAATAATAATAATTTCTAAAAAAATTAGATAAACTACCAAAAATTATTTTATCAGACTAAAATTACTAACATAATATACTAACACTAATTAACTCAAATATTCAACCAAAAATAATTAATTAATCACATTAACAAAATATACCTAAAACTTAAAATACCTAAATAAATATACAAAAATTTCTATAATCTCAAATAAAATTAATATACCTAAAAATATTAACAATAACTACTCTAATTACTAATTAAACCCAAATTAAATATCAATTAAAATAAAATAAAATAAAATAAAATTCTGTAAAAATTGGGAAAAATCAAAATAATATACAAAATTAGATTTAAGCCTCTAACTTTGCAGAATTTATCATCTAACTTAGAAGAATTGAAGATTAACACATAAACTAGCTCAGACAATCAGAAAACAACTCTGCGCAACTCACCTTCAACCTCACTTTCCGGTGCCATAAATGGGTGGCAGAGACAAGGCTAGACGTCGACTGATGCCTGAGGAGTTGAGGAAGGTTGAGAGAGCAATGGCAGCACCGATCTAGCTCCGGCAAAGGCGAGGAGACTTCAAAACGTGAGGAAGAAGAAGAAACTAGAGGAAGAAAAGAGAAGGGAGAGGTTGCTGCTGGTGTTGGCTACTCCAGGAAGGGCTGAGACATGCCGGAGAAGAAGGATGACAGTGATGGTGGTGGCCGGAGAGGGAAGGCAGCAGCTTGGTGAGGTTTTAAGGGGTGGATGTCGGGTCTTCTCTTTATGGTAAGTTGCTTTTCTTCCTTTATATAATAATAATAATAATAATAATAATAATCTTACTTTATAATAAAAAAAATTATATTATAATATTTTACTTTAATTCTCCACCACACACATGCACACTATACATACATACATATATATATATATATATATATATATATATATATATATACACACACACACACACACACATAAAATATCCATGCAAATAATGTAGTTTAATAAATAATAAATAATAATAATAATAATAAACAATGTCATTTTAAATAATAAAATAATATCAATTCGGAAATTATTTTTATTAAATAAAATATAGAGAATTACAAGTAGTGTATTATTTTTATTTTTTTACTTTAATATTATTATTATTTTGGGAGAGAAAATATCATGAAAATGTGTTGATATATATATATATATATATATATATATATATATATATATATATAAGAGACAAAAATCACTTTATTTTATTTTATTTTATTTTCTCTTTCTTTCTTTCTTTCTTTCTTTCTTCTTCTCCTTCTTCTTCTTCTTCTTCCTGTCATTGCCCAGTCCGCTGCTAGCACTATGCCTCTGTCAACCAATAGCCCGCTGACCACTACAACACACCGAACAGTAGCCCAGCTCTTCCCCTGGCCACCATTAGCGGCCCCTTTTCTCTTTTCTTCCCGTTTTGCCCCTATTCTGGAAGGATTTCATTTGGCCTCCGGTGAATATTCCAACGTCGGATGGTTGCGATTATAGTGTCTATGAAATCCTCATCTTCCAACCTTTAATAATCTACCTCGGTTTCTTCGATATCCTCATGGATTGTCCTAAATTGAGGTAAATTCATTTGTTATTTTTGTTAGTTTTTTATCAATTAAGTGAGAATTAGGCTTGATGTTGTTTAGGACAGTTGATGTAGAAATTGAATACTATGCTATGATATTTTTTTTTAATTTTTGAAAATATTTTAAATTTTTTGGAATTTTGTTTTGGGTTACTATTCTAAGCCCAAAATTTTGGATATTTTTAATAAATACTATATATTATTTGGAGTAGTGTTTTTGAAGGAAATTTTGTAAAATTGGTTATAGATAAATTATTATAATTTTTGGAAGTTATATGTGAAAAATAAGAATTTTAGAGAAAATTATGTAATTTGATTTTTAATTGTTAGAAAGTATAAACTAATTTAATTAGCTAAGTTAATATTTTTGTATATTTTATGGATTTTAGATTAATTTCCAAAAATAATATAAATCTATATAAATATCATAGTATTTAATTATATTTAGTGTTAATATATATATTTTTTATGAATTTTCCGGAATTTTATAAGTATAAATTTTTAAGTATAGATATTATTATGTTAAATGAGTTTTGTATATATTGATTATTAAAAAGAATTTAGTATTTAATCAGTTCGATTAATTTTTATAAATATGTTGTGATATATATTTTCATAATTTTATATATATTTTGTGGTAGTGTTGTTGTTGATCTCAGTCAGAAATTTATTTGTAGTTTGAGAGCCTGATCCGAGTGTGGTACTATGTGGTGTATAGTAGTGTTTTTCCCTAGAGGAATGACTCTACTTCGTGTAGAGAGATATCCATTTTATAGAGGAGACTCTGTCGAAATTTCGGTAGATTTCTCGTAAAATGCAACATCTGTACATTTATGTTTAACTGTTATGTTATTTTAGGGTCGTTTCTTAGATCGAATCTTCATTAGAATTAATTCTGAATTTGTTATAAGTTTCTTAATTTTTATTAATTTCAGAATTTTTGGAAATTCCTATGAATTTTACTTATTTTTCTTAAGCATGTGTTGAATAAATATTATTTTATTTTAGAGTATATTGAAGTGGGAACTACTGATAATAGGTGAACGTGGAACCATCAACTGGCACACTCAACGGTAAGATAATAAATTGAATTGTGTTCGTGTGTTTACTACACATAGTGATTTTATAAAAAAAAATTAAGATAGCAATATACTTATATGAAATTTAAGTTGTTGTTGTTTTAGGTTATGCTTAGCATTATGATTATTTTATTTTATGTTATTTAATTTATAAATTATAGCTTTCTTATATTGTGCTACATTTTTTAGTTATATATTAGTTTTGAAAAATATTGATAGAACGGGCTACCTAATGGGTAAATTAGAACTGTGTGCACACTGGTAAAAATTGAGAGATTGAACCAAATTTTTATGACTTGTTAACTGGGATTGGTGCCTCGGTGGATATCGTAACTTTTGGGGACCGCTAGTAATTATTGGAAATGTTATGATTGGTTACTGTGATTGGTGCTTCGGTTGATGTCTTAGCTCCAAGGGATTGCTAGTAAAATATTAGATTAAATAAATAACTGTAGTTGGTGTCTCAGTTAATGCTTAACTATTGGGGATCGGCAGTCTTATGGTTAAGTATGTCAAGTGACTGTTAGACTTTGTGGAGTAGCTTTTTACTAAGATTTTTCATTTATAAATTATTAATTAAAAATATTTTATTTTGAAGAAGTTTTATTATAAATTCTTCATATTTAATATTTGGAGAGTTGATTATTTGAAAATAAATTTTAAATACTTTTA
The DNA here is from genome assembly GCA_947683625.1 of Mallotus nudiflorus. Lineage (NCBI taxonomy): Eukaryota > Viridiplantae > Streptophyta > Magnoliopsida > Malpighiales > Euphorbiaceae > Mallotus > Mallotus nudiflorus. Next base: position 2,800,622 of record CANTUR010000156.1, read on the forward strand.
TTTTAATAATAGTAAAATTTATTTTATTATTATTCTATTTAATGAATTTTTAAAATCATACAGTTCTCTTTATTATTTTACTCAGTGAAGTCTGACTACCCTTAATATTTTTTTTTCCATGAGTTTGAGAGTTCGAGATTTTCCCTTCTTCTCTACATCAGGTTTCTTCTTCTTTAACTTTATTTTGTAGGTTTATTTGATATGTAATGTACAACTAAATTATAGATACTATAGTAGTTAATTAAAGAATTTATATTATTTATATTCTGATTTTATCTGACTTGAGATATTTTATTAAAGAATATTTAAATTATATATTTGGTATGATTTTATTATTAAGTGTGTTGTTTCTTTTTCACGAAAAATTTTTATGACTTACTATAAATTTTAATTATTTTATATATTTTTATATTTTAATATCGATCACGTACCTTTCGTGACATATAATTAATTTGAAAATAATTTCTATTTGTTCCCCTTGAGTAGTCCACAAAATAAAAAGTAGAGATATTTAGAAGTACATAGTACAGCTAGAGTCTCATCTATCTTACTCTCTCTTCAAACGAAGAATTAATTACCCATTTCAATCAAATAAAAAAAAATTCTATTTAGAATTATTTGAAAATAAAATAAATTTCTTTATTGGAATTGAAAAGACTTCTCGTAATACACCAAATGATTTATTAATTAAAAATGATCACCTTTCAAAAAGAGAAAAAGAAAGCTAATCACTTTTGGTAGGAGGAACAGTATTACTCAAGGAAAAACCTCCATCAACAACAAGATTCATCCCACTCACATATTGAGCTTCATCACTTCCAAGATATAGAGCAGCTTCGGCAATGTCATATGCATCCAACATAGCTTCTTTGAGATTCGCAATGGAGTAGAAACTTGCTTGGATGTCTTTAAGTTCAATACCTGATGCTTTAGCAGCAGTAGGAGTAGGAACTCCAGCTGGCGAAATGCAATTAACTCTAATCCCATACTTGCCTAATTCAACAGTCAAGTTCTTGGTTAATCCAACAACTGCGTGTTTTGACGCCGTGTAAGCTTGTGGTATCCCGCAACAAGTAACAGAAGCAATGCTTGATGTGAATAAAATACAACCTTTCTTTCTTGGAATCATTACTCTAGCGGCATGCTTCGCTCCCAAGAATGCACCATGAACGTTTACATCCAAAACCCGATTGAAATCTTCGCTTTCGATCGATAAGATGTTGGAATCGTACTTACCTGTGATTCCTGCATTGTTGTACATTATGTCAAGCTTTCCATGCATTGAAACTGCTTTATTCACTGCGTTTTCCACGTCTGATCCTTTGGTCACATCGCAATGGATGTAGGAAACTTTTTCTCCAGATTCTGAACTGATTTCCTTGGATACAGAGTGACCCAAATCGTCTTGGACGTCTGCTATGATAACCTTTGCACCATGTCGAGCAAATAGTCTCGATGTGGCCTCGCCTATTCCACTAGCTCCGCCTGTTATTATGGCTACCTTGCCTTGCAATCTGCATATGATGACAAGTTCAAGCTACTTTGGACTATCATTGAAGATTAAAAATAATAATCTTCAAAAAGAAAAAAAAAAAAAAAGAACATGAACTATATATATTAAATAGAGGAGAGCTACTAGTGGAGTGCATTTCATGTGTTGTGCTGAAAAAGAAAAAGCACGTACCAATTAAAAAAAAAAAGTGCTCTCACTTGATTAGTTACAACAATAATATTATCGAAATTCAAATGCGACAAGAACTTGAAAAAAATAAATAAATATACAGAAATGTGAGTGATGTAGGTGAAGAGATGTTGGTTGCTTACCTCTTGGCAAAATTAGCAAGGGACGAAGAGGCCGCCATGTTACGTTTTTTCTTCTATGAGCTTGCTAGTTTCTTGAGAAGAAGTTTAAGGTAATGAATTTTTCAGGCTCTGATGAGGTTATTTATATACGCAACCAATGGTACACTAGTCTACTGACAAAGCGCAGGACGCCAGCCTCCATCTTAGAATTTTTTTTTTTTCCAGTTTTTCTTAATGGGTGCTGAGCCTTGGGAATGTTCAAAGTTTTGTCAATAATAATAATAATAATAAAGTATATAATAATATAACTGAGAGAAAATAGAGATGATGACCAGATTCAGGCGGCTTTTGTCTAATAATTAAAGTCTTTTTCAGGCCCCTTTAAATTGTACTTTGCAAAAAAAAAAAAATTGATGACCACATATATTTTATGAAAATAATAAATAATCATAAATACGATAAAATCACATTGATTACATAAATAATCATAAATTATAATGAAATCTAACATCATAATAAGATTTTTTTTTTTCCGCTTATTTTACCTTAAAGGATTAACATTGAAGTCTAACTAATGTTGCCTATATATCAAGCAAGGGGACAACAATTAAGATATATTGTTTATTTTAGTTCAAATGATAAAATATGTAAATATTTAGATAAAAAAAATAGAATTTAAATTCTATCATCTCTTTTTTTTTTATGATGAAAATTAATCATTTGAATTAATTAAAAAAAATAAAATTACAAGAATAATAAAAAAATTTTATCAACTGTAAAAATTAGAATTGAAATTTAAAATTTTATTTAAACGAGAATAATCCTTCGTAAGTTGATTTCAACATTGTTGATACTATAAGTGTCATTTTAAAACATTAAAAATCATTTTTTAGGGCTAAATATCTAAATGTTTTTTGCACATAACCTATTATTCACTTCTTATCAACGTTAGATGCATATTTAGTTTTATGGTCGTTAAATTTAAATTCACTTTTTTATTTGTTTTTTCTTAACCCTGTACAATTATTAGTTGTTAGTAGAAACTACCCAGGTAAATTTTTGGATGGTGAGAAGAGCCCTCAAACTTGAGATCTCCGTTCGGTAAGGTTCGGTAAGGCAGGATGCCACACGTTCATTAACTAAAGGTTCTTTTAACAAATTATGAGATCATCAATCCTTAGTAAATAAATATCTTAGAATATCTTTGAACTTTTACCAATTTAAATTTTACACGTTAGAACAGTCCAATTTTCAATGAATAAAAATAAAATCTAAATCGTTATCATAATAAATTATACCTAGTTAGTCAACAGCCAGCCAACATATCACGAATGACTAACTTTGGTCCTTTTTCCAACTTAAATTTTACTTGTTAGAACCGTCCAATTGTCAAGCAATAAAAATAAAATCTAAATCATTATTATAATAATTTTTTTTTTGTACTTTCATTAGGTGTAAAATTAAAGAAGCCACCGTTTCAGACTTGAATTTTCGACCTCCATTATTTTTTTCTTCCCAGTGAAAAATAACTTGCTCATCTAGAAAACGTCACTTGCTTGTCTTTTTTTGGCAAAAAGAATTCAAATTCCGCTCTCAACCTTTAAATGTAATTTGCTAAAATTAATATCCATTTTTTGAGTTTGTATATTAGTATATCATATTAAAGTTCAAATGCAAGGTAAAACATTAAAAATTTTATAAAGTGAAGAACCTGAATTTTTAATGAAGAAAAAAAAATAAAAATTTACTATTTTCTAATTTCATCGAATAGTGGAAATAGTTAAATTTAGAAAAAAGAAATGATTTTTTTTTCTTTTGTTGTAATCAAAATGCAAAAGTGCATGTACCGTGAATTGCAGTATAAAGAATTATCATTTCCTCTAGAATTGTGTATTAAGTATTAATATTTCTATTTATGATCTTAGCTAGTAAATCAAATTAGAGTGATTTAGCAAATAAACTATGAATAAACAATTTAGACTAAGAGAATATCAAATGATTAAAACTTAAAGCCTAGATTTAGTTTACTATTACAATATAATAATGAACACTTAACAACTAACAATATTGATTTTAGTTAATGGTAATTGTTATCAATTACCTAAAAACTTTCTTGAATTCAATTAAACATGTTAAGATTAAAGTTTAACCTACTTGGACTATTAAGGGCTAACAATTTATAATCAAGTTTACCTAGTAATTTGCTAAAATTAATATCCATTTTTTAAAAAAAATTTGTATTAGTATATCATCTTAAAGTTCAAATGCAAGGTAAAACATTAAACTTTTTTAAAGTGAAAAACCTGTATTTTTAATGATTAGAAAAAAAATTACTATTTTCTAATTGCATAGAAAAATGGAAATAATTAAATTTAGAAAAAAAGAAATGATTACTTTTCTTCTTTTGTTGCAATTAAAACCCATAAGCACATAGATCGTAAATTGCAGTATAAAAATTTATCATTCCCTCAAAAATTATATATTGAGCACTAATATTTTTATTTATGATTTCAGCTAGTAAATTGAATTAGAGTGATTTAGCAAATAAACTATGAATAAACAATTTAAACTGAGGCCTTGTTTGGTTCAATTCTACCATCCAAATAGAATTCATTTGCAAATGAATTTTAATTAATGAAGTGTGATAGGTTCAAATGAATAGTTTGTGAAATTCATTTCAAATGAATTCCATATTATATTATATTATATTATGTTTGGTATAAATTTATAATTCAAGTTAATTTTAATTTTGGTTAAAAATACCCTTTTAAATATATTGTATTTTTACTTTCTTTTTTAATTTCATATTACATTATTAAAAGTGTAATTATTTAACATTCAAAGTAATAATTAACTTCTTTTAAAATATTTATTTAATTTCTTTTAAAATATTTATTTTTAATTATATTTTTAAATTAATGTTCCAATTTATAGATTTTTAATTATTAAAAAATTATGATTTCAAATTACTTTACAATCTGATTTTGAAACCGAAGCAGATGAATTTGAAAATAATGAAGATGTAGGTGCAACAAGCCTTATAGAAGGAACACAAGCAACTAATCAAAAGGAGCACAGCATAATTGAGAATTGATGTAAATTGTGTAGTCAGTAAAGTAGAAGGTTCTACATGGTCTATAGCCTTGAGCATCAAATAGTAATTCTATACTGAGAGAGAGGTAGTGAGAGATGAGTTTTTTTTTTTTTTAAATAAAAATAAAATAATGAGGATATTTTAGTCATTTTAGAAATATAGCTTTAAAAATTGTTAAATTCATTTGCAAATTCCATCAATTTTATTATGTCACGATCCGAATCTGAGGGCACGTGACCGACATTAGGGAATGGATAGGTATAAGGCCCCCGAAACCTGTAGTAAGCCTAAAAGAAAAGAAAAATAAAACCTTCCAATTTTATACTTTAATTTATAACAGAACATATTATCAAATTGATTTTTCTTAAAAATAAACTAAATCAGATGCTTAATAAAAATATGCTTGGGCGTTACTTATAATAAATCAAACTTAAATCTTTATACATAAGTGTGGCTCATACAAATAAATTACAGAAATATACTTAAACCATACAATTCTTAGTACATATACTACTGCAGCATCCTAGAATAATACAACAGTACAACTTACAATGATCTACATAAAATAGCCGGAGTACATAAAATAGCCGGAGAAGAAGAAACCCGGCGTGGAGATAGTCTGAGGTCGAACTCCCAAGCTCCTAAAAAAAAAAAATTGAGGGGAATCAGACCTCACTGAATAAATCAATAAAAAGAGCTATATGGTTTGAAATCCTTTTTGAAAACTATATATATTTATAGTGAAAATAATATATAGTGTATAAGTATAACTTTTGAAAAATCTCGATAGAACCCTAAACCCAAAAATCTAAATGGCCAACTGGGCCCACTTATTCCAACTAGACTACCGGTCCCTGAGAGCAAAGGCATCAACCGAGGCACCAAGTCGTAGTCATTCACTTATTCCAAATATATGGCACTGGCGGTCCCCGAGAGCAAAGACATCGACCGAGACACCAATCCCAGTCCATTATTAACCTTACAATCACTGGCGGTCCCCGAGAGCATAGGCTTCCACTGAGGCACCCGTCCCAGTTTAACATTCACCAGTTATATATATATATATATATCGGATCCATCTTTTAATCTCTACCATGTGCACATAGTCCTAGTGAAGCCCACCAGGTAGCCCGTTCTACCAAAATTTCTCAAAAATCGACTTTTAAATAAATAAAATACGTTTTAAATCTTAAATAATAGCATTAAATTAAATAAATCATATAATCAATATTAAAAATATGAGTGCATGCATTCTTTAAGTAAATACACGCACATATCGTTCTATTGACTTATAAGATGAATGCGAAGGCTGACAACAACGTGTCTGCCTCGGTCTTACAGCTTCTATTCCGATATGCTCTAAAAAGAAAATAACAAATCGATTTTAAAACACGACTATGGAATTGAAATCATAAATCAACAAAACAATGAAATTACAGGCTGACTCGAGGAAGACTAGACAAGACTCGATAGACAGGATAAAACCTAACTAACGGTAGAAATTATTATGAATATCACATTTTACAAGAAAATCTACCGATATTTCGGCAGAGTCTCCTCTGTAAAATGGACATCTCTCTACCAAAGGTAGATTTAAACCTGCATAGAAAACGCACTTCTAATAACCACAGACATACACACTCGAGTCGGGCTTCAAAAACTACACTTAGCCCCGACCGAGATCACAACTTCAATAAAACATCAAGAAATGATATCATTTATTTTCCAAAATACATATTACACATACATCTATACTAAAAATATATAAAATCTCAATTATTCAAAAATTAAACAACTCACTTTGCATTTCATTATCAAAATATAATTAAAGCCTAAATTAAAACCATTATACCAAACATGCTAAATACAACCTTATATTCAACTTTTATTACCAAAATAATGTATTATAAATATATATAATATTTGGAATTAATATTCAAAATTAACACTACTTAATTAAAAATATCAATTAATTTATAAAAATTGTCTAAACCTCTTAAATAATAATAAAACTAACTAGAATATATGTTTAACTATAATTAGTGTAAAATTATATTTTTACCCCTAAATACATAAATTACATAATGTATTATTAGTACTAACAAATTCCTTAAAATTATTTAATCATCTAAAATTTTTTTTCTCAAAATTGAACTTCTTAATATAATTAAAACATAAAATCAACTAATAATTTCTTCTAAAAATATATAATTTGACCTAATAATCACATTTGACATTTGACCTAATATTTATAAAAATAGTATAAAAATCGCAAAAATTATAATTTGAGTTCTAAAATTAATAACATTTAATAATAACCTCAATTATCAAAATTTCATAATTTTTTAACAATAATTTCGAAATTAACATAAATATTAATTAAATACCCAAAATTTATAAAAACTTCTAATTAATCACCAAAATTCCTAAAACCTTAAAAACAACCCAAACATTACAAATATATAATCTTAATTACTCTAATTTCACTAATTAAACCAAAGAAAAATCCAATAAATTCAAATAAAATTATACAAAAATTCTGTAAATCAAGAAAATTCAGAAAAATACTTAAAAATTCGAATTTGAACAACTAAATGGTATAACTCAACATTTAACTAAGAACAACTCAAGATCAACACCCAATTCCATTCAACAACCAGAAAATGACCTAAGAACAACCTAGAACAACTCACCTTCAACCTCCATTTCCGACGTTTGAGGTGAGTTGCAACGGTGGGTTCCGGCTTGGATTGATGCCTGAGAGGATGAGGGAAGCTGAGGAAGCTTTGGTGGCGCCGGATCAGTTTAGATGGAAGGTGACCGAAGGTGAAGAAGAGAAGCAGCAGCAGCAGCACCACCTGGCAGCTCCAAACCCACGGCGGCGATGGAGTCTCGATGGTGGAGAAGGAGATGGCGTAGTGAGAAGAAAGAAAGAGACAGTGACGGGCGGAGATGGGAAGTGCAGAAGCTTGGGGTTGACGGGATGCTTTCTTCTTTTTTTTTTGTTCTGTTTTCTGTTTTTGTTTTGTTTATATATATATATATATATAAATACGTATATATGCATGTACATAGTAGCACATAAAATAACTATAAAGTTAATGTAGTTTAAAATAATAATAATAATAATAATAATAATAATAATAATAATAATAATAATAATAATAATAAACAATGAAATTTTAAACAATAAATAAATAATACTCGCATATAATCATTTCATAAATTAATAACTCTAAAAATGATATTAACAATTGTATAATATAATTCAAAAGTAATTATTAGTAACATAGTTTGGAAATTACTTTATTTAAATAAAAATATAGGGTATTACAGTCTCCCCTCCTTATATGAATTCGTCCCCGAAAGAAAGAAAAGAAAGAAAAGAAGAATTACAAGGCTAAGAAGGAAAGAGATACAGGAAAGAAACTCACATCTCAGCTTCAGTTTCCCAAGTGTAATCCTCAACGGAATGGTTACTCCAAAGCACCTTTACCTCGATATCTCCTTAGTCTATAACTGTCGGATTTGGCAATCCACAATCGCCACTGGGTACTCCTCATAAGTCAGATCGTCGCTAAGCTCTACGGCTTGAGGTTGCAACACATGAGACGAATCAGGGACGTATTTCCTTAGCATGGATACATGAAATACAGGATGAATTCTCGACAGTTCTGGTGGTAACAACAGCCTATATGCCACTTCACCCACTCTAGACCGAATTTCAAACGGTCCAATGTATCTAGGAGCTAGCTTACCCTTCTTGTTAAATCTCATAACTCCTTTCATTAGAGACACCTTCAGGAACACCATGTCTCCAACCATAAAGGATACATCCTTCCTCCTAGGATCAGTATAGCTCTTCTGTCTACTGAACGCTATTTTTAATCGCTGCTGTATAATAGGGACTTTCTCTGAAGTGACCTGCACCAACTCTGGTCCCGTTAACTGCCTTTCACGAATCTCCCAACACAAAGGTGATCTACACTTTCTACCATATAGTGCCTCATACGGAGCCATCTCGATGCTAGCATGATAGCTATTATTGTAAGCAAACTCAATTAGTGGTAAGTGTGAATCCCGCTGTCCTCCAAAATCTATTACACACATCCTCAGCATATCTTCTAACGTCTGGATGGTCCTCTTTAACTGACCATCTATCTAAGGGTGGAAGGCCGTACTGAAATCCAATCTGGTACCCAAGGCCTTGTGTAACTCTTGCCAAAAGACTGAGGTAAATGTGGCTCCTCTATCCGACATTATGCTCATAGGTACTCCATGTAGACAAATAATCCTATTGACATAAAGTCTCGCTAGTTTATCAGTAGAGTATGTCTTCTTTATTGGTAGAAAGTGCGCTGACTTAGTTAACCTATCAAATATCACCCAAATAGCGTCATAACCCCCAGTAGTCCGAGGTAGCCCAGTCACGAAATCCATAGCTATCATATCCCATTTCCATTCAGGAATTGGCATAGGTTGCAATAGTCCCGAGGGTCTCTGATGTTCAAGCTTTGCTTGCTAGCAAGTTAGGCACCTGGATACAAACTCTGCAATATCCCTCTTCATTCCATTCCACTAGTATGTATCCTTCAAGTTATGATACATCTTAGTAGAACCTGGATGAACACTATATGCATAAAAATGTGCTTCTTCCATAATCTCCTTCCTCAAGTCATTAACATTTGGCACACAAATCCTAGTGCCTAATTGCAACACACCTTCCCTGTCAATCACAAAATCCCTTGATTGCCCTTGTCGTACTTCATATATAATCCTCTGCAACTGAGGGTCTCTACTCTGAATTGCCTTAACCCGATCCAAGTATACTGATCATACCCTGAATTGAGCTAAAAGGCACTTTCGGGTAACTTTTATCTGCAACCCTTGATCAATCAACCCGTGCAACTCCTTGATAATGGGCCTTCTTTCTATGCTAATATGGGTAAGACTGCCCGCTGATTTTCTACTTAAGGCATATGCGACAACATTCACTTTGCTTGGATGGTATAAAATGGAATAATCATAATCCTTAAGGAGTTCCATCCATCTTCTCTGCCTTAGATTCAAGTCCCTCTGTTGGAAAATATATTTCAAGCTCTTGTGATCAGTGTATATCTCACATGTCACCCCATATAAGTAATGCCTCCATATTTTCAAAGCAAACACCATAGTTGCCATCTCCAAGTCATGAGTAGGATAATTTTGATCGTGCTTCTTCAACTGCCTCGAAGCATAAGCAATCACTTGGCCATTTTGCATTAACACACAGCCCAATCCTACTATGGAACCATCACAATACACTGTATACCCTTAATTTCCAAAAAGCAAAGTTAGAATTAGAGCCGATGTCAACAAATCCTTCAATAACTGGAAGTGCTCTTCGCATTTGTCTGTCCAAACAAACTTAGCACTCTTCTGGGTCAACCTTGTCAAAGGTGCATCAATTTTAGAGAAGTCTTTCACAAATCTTCTGTAATAGCCTGCTAGACTCAGGAAACTCCGTACCTCTCTAACTGTAGTCGGCCTCGACCACTCTGTAATAGCCTCTATCTCTTTAGGGTCCACCTGTATGCCATCTCTAGAAACCACGTGGCCTAAAAATGCCACTTGATCTAACCAGAACTCGCACTTTGAAAATTTGGCATACAACTTGTGCTCCCTTAAAGTCTGAAGTACCCTTCTCAGATGCATAACATGCTCAGCCTCACTCTTGGAATAAACCAAGATATCATCAATGAAAACTATTACAAACTGGTCCAAGTATGGCCTGAACACCTGATTCATCAAGTTCATAAAGGCTGCTGGAGCATTAGTCAACCCAAAGGACAGTACTAAGAACTCATAATGGCCATATCTTATTCGAAAGGCTGTCTTGGGCTCATCATCTCTTCTGATCCTCAACTAGTGATACCCAGATCTTAGGTCTATTTTAGAGAAGCATGTAGCACCTTGAAGTTAATCAAATAGGTCATCGATCCTCGGAAGTGGATACTTGTTCTTGATGGTGACCTTATTCAACTGACTGTAATCAATACAAAGTCGAAGGCTACCATCTTTCTTCTTCACAAACAACACTGGAGCACTCCAAGGTGATGTACTAGGTCTGATGAAACCCTTATCAAGCAACTCCTGCAACTGCTCTTTCAGCTCCTGTAATTCAGCTGGTGCCATTCTGTAGGGTGGCATAGAAATAGGATCCGTACCAGGTATGACATTGATACAGAACTCTATCTCTTTGTCTGGTGGTAATCCTAGTAATTCTTCAGGAAAGACATCTAGAAATTCACACACTACTAGCACCTGTTCAATCACCCCATTCACTTGATCAACATCCTTTACCACTGCCAAATACCCTGACAACCCCTTCTAAACATCTTCCGGGCTGTAATGGCAAAAGTGAGATTACGAGGCATGGAGCTCTTTTCGCCTTTAAAATAAAATTCTTCTTCATTTGGAATTCTGAACACCACTTCTTTCTCTCTACAATTCACCAAACCATAATACCTCGACAACCAATCCATGCCCAAAATGACGTTGAATTCCAGCACATCAAGCAACACTAAGTCCGCCAATAGTTCTCTACCATCAACTAATACTGGACATGAAGGAAAGAAAACATCTGTCTCTAACTCATCAATAAGAGGAGTCAACATAGATAAAGGAAAGGGCAACCTGGAAGGCTGCCACTCGATTCTCGAAGCGAACACAGGAGAAATGAATGAATGTAAAGCATCGAGGTCAAACAATACTCTAGCATCACATGCACAGACTGAGAGAATACCTGCTACCACTGTATTAGAAGTCTCAACATCCTGTGGTGTCAAAGTGAACACTCGAGCCTAGCGATGACCTGCCTGCTGAGATATCAAGGGCTGCACAAACCCGTGACCACTAGGCCTGCCAACTGAACCTCAACCCTACTGACTCATAAGTTGAGGCAGTCTCTGCTGTGGCTGTACTGGTGCTCTATACTGCTGGGGCATCGGATAGTAGGGCTGAGCCACTAATGAAGACGAACCTTGAGCATATTGTGGTATCCGGAGTGAGGACAAGCTCTGGCAAGATGACCAACCTATCCACATTTGAAGCAAGTGTCCGACAATAAATGACACGGGCCCTGATGAAATCATCTATAACTCGCACATGCACTGGCCCCAGACCCAGAACTACTATGTCCGGAGCTTTGCTCACTACTACTGCTGCTGACTCAAGTACTGAATCTATGACCCTTACCACTTCTCCTGTTCGTGGCATAACCATGGTGACTAACTCGATGAGTCCTAGACCTCCTACCACCCTGCTGTGAACTACCCGTAGCCTGCTGACTCAAACTATCGATGTGAAATGCTGGCTGCTGGTACCCGGGAGCTACACCATATCCACTGCCCCTAACCATATAAGGATCTATCATGGTGCCCTGGTGGATATGTCGCCTCTCAATCAAACGGGCCTGCTTAATCACACTCTCTAAGGTGCGGGTATGCATACCAATAAAAGTGGGTCCCAATCTAGTAACATATAACTCTACTACTCTGTAAGGGTCCCTCCTAATATCCTCTACATGTCGGGACAACCTATTAAACTCCTTGGTGTAGTCCTCCACTGACCTATCCCCTCTAGTGATGTGGAGCAACTGCCACCTATAGGCATCTTTGGTGGTTGGAGGACAGAAAAATCTCAAGAAGCAGTCCTTAAACTCTGCCCAAGTCAGCTTGTGCATAGATGGCTGAATCGACTGCATAAACCAGTCCTGAGCTGCCGCTTGAACTGACAACTCCATAATCATTATCCTCTGATAATTCGTGTGTCCTGTCCTGGTACGTGCCTCAATCGCATTAATGAAGTCTAAGGCATCACTCATACCATCAAAAGAAACTCTACCGATCTAAGAGTTAAGAAGTGCTGCTTCAGTATCTAACATCCCCTGATTCCTCTGCTGCAGCATTTGTTGTACAAGGGGCATCGCCTGATTCAATGCGGCAAGACCCTATTAATCCCTACCAGTCCAGTTGTAAAGGCTGTGGGATCTACGGCTGGGGCTTCAGGCTCGATTGGCTACTGATCAGGAATCTTAGCTGCAACTACCGTGGCTTGACCTCTACCTCTACCCCTGCCCCTACAACGTGGAGCAGGAGGGGGAGCCTCATCATGCACAGATTGCTCATCAAGTCTAAGGGTCGGATCAACATCGGGGTTGGTGCGCACACGCCTCATTCTGAATAGAAGATAAGGAAAATTGAATTCAAAACAAGGTAAGAATATTTAATGCAACACGGAATTAGAAACAGGAACATCTCAAAGAAAATTATCAACCCTAAAGCTACAATAGTTACACAAAAAGATAGACATAGATAATTAATCGAACTTATGCACTGATACCAACTTTGTCACGACCCGAACCCGAGGGCACGTGACCGACACTAGGGAATGGGTAGGCATAAGGCCCCCGAAACCCATAGCAAGCCTAAAAGAAAAGAAAAATAAAACCTTCTAATTTTATACTTTAATTTATAACAGAACATATTATCAAACTGATTTTTCTTAAAAATAAACTAAATCATATGCTTAATAAAAATATGCTTCGGCGTTACTTATAATAAATCAAACTTAAATCTTTATACATAAGTGTGGCTCATACAAATAAATTACACAAATATACTTAAACCATAAAATTCTTAGTACATATACTACTGTAGCATCCTAGAATAATACAACAGTACAACTTACAATGACCTACATAAAATAGTCGGTGAAGAAGAAACCCGGTGTGGAGGTAGTCTGAGGTCAAACTCCTAAGCTCCTAAAAAAAAAATTGAGGGGAATCAGACCTCACTGAGTAAATCAATAAAAAGAGCTGTATGGTTTGAAATCCTTTTTGAAAACTATATATATTTATAGTGAAAATAATTTATAGTGTATAAGTATAGCTTTTGAAAAATCTCGATAGAACCCTAAACCCAAAAATCTAAATGGCCAACTGGGCCCACTTATTCCAACTAGACTACTGGTCCCCGAGAGCAAAGGCATCAACCGAGGCACCAAGTCGTAGTCATTCACTTATTCCAAATATATGGCACTAGCGGTCCTCGAGAGCAAAGGCATCGACTAAGGCACCCATCCCAGTCCATTATTAACCTTACAATCACTAGCGGTCCCTGAGAGCATAGGCTTCCACCGAGGCACCCGTCCCAGTTTAACATTCACCAGTTATATATATATATATATATATATATATCGGATCCATCTCTTAATCTCTACCATGTGCACATAGTCTTGGTGAAGCCCACCAGGTAGCCCGTTCTACCAAAATTTCTCAAAAATTGACTTTTAAATAAATAAAATGCGTTTTAAATCTTAAATAATAGCATTAAATTAAATAAATCATATAATCAATATTAAAAATATGAGCACATGCATTCTTTAAGTAAATACACACATATATTATTCTATTGACTTACAAGATGAATGCGAAGGCTGACGACCACGTGTCTGCCTCGGTCTCACGGCTTCTGCTCCGATATGTTCTAGAAAGAAAATAACAAATCTATTTTAAAACATGACTATGGAATTGAAATCATAAATCAACAAAATAATGAAATTTCAGGCTGACTCAAGGAAGACTAGACAAGACTCGATAGACAGGATAGAACCTAACTAACGGTAGAAATTATTACAAATATCACGTTTTATGAGAAAATCTATCGAAATTTCGACAGAGTCTCCTCTGTAAAACGGACATCTCTCTACCAAAGGTAGAACCAAACCTGCATAGAAAACGCACTTCTAATAACCACAGACATACACACTCAAGTCGGGCTTCAAAAACTACACTTAACCCCGACCGAGATCACAACTTCAATAAAACATCAAGAAATGATATCATTTATTTTCCAAAATACATATTACACAAACATATATACTAAAAATATATAAAATCTCAATTATTCAAAAATTAAACAACTCACTTTGCATTTCATTATTAAAATATAATTAAAGCCTAAATTAAAACCATTATACCAAACATGCTAAATACAACCTTATATTCAACTTTTATTACCAAAATAATGTATTATACATATATATAATATTTGGAATTAATATTCAAAATTAACACTACTTAATTAAAATTATCAATTAATTTATAAAAATTGTCTAAACCTCTTAAATAATAATAAAACTACCTAGAATATATGTTTAACTATAATTAACGTAAAATTACATTTTTACCCCTAAATACATAAATTACATAATGTATTATTAGTACTAAAAAATGCCTTAAAATTATTTAGTCATCTAAAATTTTTTTTGTCAAAATTAAACTTCTTAATATAATTAAAACATAAAATCAACTAATAATTTCTTATAAAAAAAAAAATTTGACCGAATAATCACATTTGACATAAACTCAAAAATATTTATAAAAATAGTATAAAAATCACAAAAATTATAATTTGAGTTCTAAAATTAATAACATTTAATTATAACCTCAATTATCAAAATTTCATAATTTTTTAACAATAATTTCAAAATTAACATAAATATTAATTAAATACCCAAAATTTATAGAAACTTCTAATTAATCACCAAAATTCCTAAAACCTTAAAAACAACCCAAACATTACAAATATATAATCTTAATTACTCTAATTTTACTAATTAAACCAAAGAAAAATCCAATAAATTCAAATAAAAATTAAATAAAATTATGCAAAAATTCTGTAAATTAAGAAAAATTCAGAAAAATACTTAAAAATTCGAATTTGAACAACTAAATGGTATAACTCAACATTTAACTAAGAACGACTCAAAATCAACACCCAATTCCATTCAATAACCAAAAAATGACCTAAGAACAACCTAGAACAACTCACCTTCAACCTCCAATTCATATGCCGGAGGTGAGTTGTAGCGGTGGGTTTTAGCTTGGGCTAATGCCTGAGAGGATGAGGGAAGCTGGGGAAGCTTTGGTGGCGCTGGATCAGCTTAGATCGAAGGTGACCGAAGGTGAAAAAGAGAAGCAGCAGCAGCACCACCACCTGGCAGCTCTAAACCCACGGCGGCGATGGAGTCTCGATGGTGGAGAAGGAGATGGCGCAGTGAGAAGGAAGAAAGAGACAGTGACAGGCAGAGATGGGAAGTGCAGAAGCTTGGGGTCGACGGGATGCTTTCTTCTTTCTTTTTTTTTGTTATGTTTTTTGTTTTTGTTTTGTTTATATATATATATATATATATATATGTGTGTGTGTGTGTGTGTGTGTGTGTGTGTGTATAAATACGTATATATGCATGTACATAGTAGCACATAAAATAACTATAAAGTTAATGTAGTTTAAAATAATAATAATAGTAATAATGATAATAATAATAATAACAATAATAAAAATAAACAATGAAATTTTAAACAATAAATAAATAATACTCACATATAATCATTTCATACCCTAAAAATAATATTAACAATTGTATAATACAATTTAAAAGTAATTATTAGTAACACAGTTTGGAAATTACTTTATTTAAATAAAAATATAGGGTATTACATATTAGAATTTCATCTAATTATAATTAATAAATTTTACAAATTAAAAAATTTGGAAATGCAAATGAATTCTATAAGTTATTCATTTAAACCAAACACACAATATTTGGAATTCCAAATGAATTCCACAAAATTTTGCTAAATTCATTTATACCAAACACACTCTAAGAGAATGTTGATTAAAGCTTAGAGCCTAGGTTTAGTTTCACTATTCCAATATGATAATGAACACTTAACAACTAAAATCATTTATTTCAGTTAAGGGTAATTGTTCTAAATTACCTAAAGACTTTCTCGAGTTCAATTAAGGATGTAAATTTAAAGTTTATGTCATGACCCAAACCGAGAGTCATGACCGGCGCTAGGGAACGGAAATTCTTTATAATCTGGAACCTAGAGCAAGCCTTAAAAATAAAAATACATGCAATAAATAAATAAATAAAAATACACCTGAATTAAAAAATTTAATCAATATAAAAATAAATACTTAAATATCATATCATAATAAAAATATTCATACATGATTCAGATACAGGTCTCTAAACAAAAACCACGTTCTACAGATATAATAACATTACTACTGCAGTTTCCTAGAGTACAATGAGAGTTCAGATAATAAATTTATATAGTCTAGTTGAGGTTGAAGAAGACCGTTGAAGAGGTCCACTACTAAGGTCTGAAGAAGAAGAATCTCCTGTAAATTTACCAATAAATAGCTTGACTATCCGTTGATGAATTTAGGTTGTTGGATCCATGAGTGTATAAGAGACACTCTTCAGACTAGCTTCCTCTGCAAGGTAGGGCTTGAAAGTTTTATTTGCTCTGTTTACAAGCTCAATTGCTCCATGAGGAAAATTTTGTGTAATTCTGAATGGTCTAGACCATAGAGACTTTAATTTTCCTAGAAATAGCTTCAATATGGAGTTAAATAGCAACACTAAATCTCCTTCTTGAAACTCTTTCTTTTGAAAACTTTTGTCATGCCATCTTTTTTTTTCTCTTTATAAATCTTAGCATTCTTATAATCATCAAGTTAAAATTCTTTAAGTTTATTCAATTGAAGTAATCTTTTAACACCAACCTTTGCTTGATCAAAATTGAGAAACTGAGTAGCCCATAATGCTTTGTGTTCTAACTCAATTGGATGATGAAAAGATTTTTCATAAACTAATTTGAAAGGTGAAGTCCCAATTGGAGTTTTGTAAGCTGTTATGTATGCCCAAAGTGCATAATCTAATTAAGTGGACCAATCCTTTCTTAAAGTGTTAACTGTCTTCTCCATAATAGCTTTTTGTTCTCTATTTAAGATTTTCACTTGTCTGAGGGTGGTATGGTGTAGCTACCTTATGCTTAACCTCATATTTTTCTAACAGAGATATGAATTGATGATTATAGAAGTGAGAACCACCATCCCTGATTATAGCTCTCGAGGTACCAAAACGAGTGAACACATTTCTTCTTAGGAACTTGATGACTACCTTAGCATCATTGGTTAGTGAAGCTATTACTTTGACCCACTTGGAAATGTAATCAACCCCAACCAGTATGTACTTATTTCCATAGGAGCTGGGGAAAGGTCCCATGAAATCTATGCCCCATACATAAAAGAAATCAATCTTAATGATGTTGGTGAGTGGCATTTCTTTTCATCTGCTAATATTTCTTATTCTTTGACAATAATCACATTTGATTATTAATTGCCTTGAATCTTTAAAGAGAGAGGGCCAATAAAACCCAATCTGAAGCACTTTAGTTGCCGTTTTGTTTGAACTTGTATGTCCCTTACACTCAAGTGAGTGACAGTGCCGAAGGACTTCTGATATTTCCTCATTTAGAATGCATCTCCATAGCAATCTATTCCAACACTTCTTATATAAGTAAGGTTCATCCTAAAAGTACTGTATAGAGTCACGGAGGAATTTTTTCTTCTACTGGTAATCCATGTCAAATGGAAGGAGATCACATGCTAGATAGTTTACCAAGTTAGCATACCAGGGCACATTCTCTTAAATTTTCATTAGCTGCTCGCCTGGGAGGTCATCTGTAATGGGAAGAAGGTCTAAATAGGCAGTCTTTTCTAAGTGAGACAAGTGGTTAGCAACTAAGTTCTTTATCCCCTTTCAATCTCGAATTTCCAAATCAAACTCTTTAAGGAGAAGGATCCACCATATAAGTCTTAGCTTGGCATCCTTCTTTACCAAAAGGTATTTCAAGGCCAAATGGTTTGTGGAAACAAGGACCTTATTTCCCACTAAGTATGAACGAAACTTGTCTATAACATAAACCACTGCAAGGAGCTCATTTTCAGTTGTGGCATAGTTCACTTGAGCTTCATCGAGAGTGTGGCTTATGTAGTAGATTGCATAGGCCTACTTGTCTCTCTGTTGTCCTAACACTGCTCCCACAATAAATTTACTTGCATTCAATATGATCTCAAAGGGAAGGTTCCAATCTGGTGGCTATAAAATAGGGGCTGAAATCAGGGCCTCCTTTAACCTGCAAAAAGCACAAAGACACTTATCAAAAAATTCAAAAGGAACATCTTTGGCAAAAAGATTGGTTAGGGGTTTGGTGATCTTAGAAACATCTTTGTTGAACTATCTGTAGAACTATGCATGGCCCGAAAAACTCCTTATTCGTTTGATGGTGGTAGGAGGTGGAAGCTTCTCAATGACTTATATTTTTACCTTGTCCACCTTAATTCCCTTATGAGACATGATATGGCCTAGCACCACTCCATTAGTCACCATGAAGGTAGCGGGTTCATTACATAACTCAAAAGGCATCCTCCAATATGCATATGTTCTATAGGGGTAAGTAAAGGTGGTCATTTCCTGATCATCAAGATGGATGGGGATTTGAAAGAATCCCGAGTAGCCATATAGATAGAAAAAATAAGAGTGGTATAATAATCTTTCTAGGTGTTGGTCAATAAAGGGGAGAGGGAAGTGATCTTTCCTAGTGGCTTTGTTAAGTTTTCTATAATTTATACACATGCGCCACCCTATCACAGTCCTAGTAGGTATAAGTTCATTATGCTCATTTTGGACTACAGTCATACCCTCCTTCTTAAGGACCACATGTATGGGACTAACCCATTGGCTATCCAAAATAGGATATATGATCCCTGCATCAAGCAATTTCATAATTTCCTTTTTTACCACCTTTTTAATATTAGGGCTTAACCTTCTTTGGTGTTCTATAATGGGTTTTGCCTCATCCTCCATGTGATTTCTATGCATGAAAATTGAGGAACTAATTTCCTTAAGATCATTTATGGTATAACCAATGATTTTCCTATGGGGTCTAACTCTCCTAAGCAATGCAACCACTTGACTATCAGTTAAATTAGCATTCACAATAATAGGGTAGGTGCAGTTAGGGCCAAGGAAAGCATACTTAAGGGATGAAGGTAGAGCTTTAAGCTCCACCTTGGGTGCACTTTCCTAAATTTTACAAAGACTTTCCATAGGAGAAGGTAAGGGTTTATACTTAGATGGTTTGCTCTTGTTCAGTGCAGGATTTACAGTTATGTAATGCTCATACCTTGCTACCTCTTCATCTAATTCATCCTCTTTGGCATCATGTGTTAGGCACACCTCAAATTGGTCTTGGGTGAGCTGGTTTTTGAAGGTCTCCTCTACACGATTTTGTATCATGTCCACTTAAAAACATAACTCCATTATTGGTGATTATTTTGCCATCTTGAACACATCGAACTCGACCTTATTATCTCTAATCTCTAAAAGTATCTTTCCTCTTTTCACATCTATAATAGCTCCTAATATGGTCAAGAATGAATGCCCTAGAATTATTAGGATGTGGGTATCCTCTTCCATTTCTAGGATAATAAAATCTCTTGGGACATAGTAATTTCCTACTTTAATTGGAACGTCCTCCAATATCCCAAAGGGATATATAATAGACCCATCAACAAGTTGTAAGGACACAATGGTTGACTGGGGCTTACTAATGTTTAGCCTCCTACAAAAAGAGAGTGGAATTATACTTACACTTGCACCAAGAACACAAAGATATTTGAATATAAATTCATTTCGAATGGTACAAGGGATAGTAATACTCTCTGGATCTTTAAGCTTCTGGGGAAGCTTATTCTGGAGGATAACATTGCACTCCTCGTTAATGAGGATGGTCTCATAATCCTCCCACCTTCTTTTGTGTGAGATGATGTCCTTTAGAAATTCGGAGTACGCAGGCATGGTGTTTATGACATCCAAGAGAGGTATCTTAAGCTTGAGCTGCTGGAACGATTTCATAAACTTCTCGAATTGTCTGTCCAGTTTGGATTTTGTTGCCTTTGGGGAAAAGGCAATGGCGGTGTCAAGGTAGGTGTGAGCTTCTTTTCCTCATGTTTTACTTATAAAGGCTCAATCTACATCTCCTTTGTATTATTTTTAGGCATCGCTTCTTTCTTTTCAGGTTCAACTTTAGGAATTTGTTTGCCACTTCTCAAGGTGACTGCCTTTGCTTGCTCTCTAGAATTCTACAGTAGACTAAGCAATATCCCAGTTGGCCTTGAACTCGATGCTTGAGAGGCAATTTGATTCTCTAGCATCTTGCAGTGGGCGTGTAGTTGGCCCATTTAAGCAGTCAGGTTCTTTATTGCCTCTTTTTATTCTTCTTGGTCCTTCAGAAATTTTCCATCATAACTTCTAAATTTGATTTTTTTTCTACTTGTTGAGGAAAAACTACTTGTTGTTAGAACCCAAGAGGTGGTGGCTTGAATCCTTGGTGATTGTTCTATACCCTCCTTGGTTAGACTATGAGAAGTTGGGATGATTGCACCAACCCGGATTATAGGTATTGGAGTAGGGGTTACCTTGGTTTCTTTGGAAGTTATTGAGCGCATTGAGTTGCTTAATTGATGTTTCTTATGAAAAAATCCCCTGGCACTCTACGATAGAATGCCCTCATCCATAATACTTACATGGATAAACTGCTATGGGGTTAGTCACTTTTGCTGAAGCCTCTAGCTTCTTTGTAAGCATGTCTATCTTAGCATTAAAAAGGTTCCAATTGTCCAATTCATGCATCCTTACTACCTTCTTTAGTGCACTTCGGTCTCCATGCCATTGGTAGTTGTTTGATGCTATAGTCTAAAAGAGATTGTAGGCATCCTCTAGTGTCTTTCTCATGAACAAGCCTTGTGCTGTAGCATCAATGGTAATCCTCATCGGCTCTATGAGTCCTTGATAGAAAGTCTGGATAAGCAGCCATTGGGGAATACTATGGAGTGGGCACTATCTCTGCAAGTCTTTAAAACACTCCCAAGACTTATAAAGAGATTCACCATTATGTTAGGTGAAGCTTGTAATTTCTTATCTGAATTTAGCTATCTTCCTAGGTGGGAAATAATTGCTCAAAAATGCCCTTGACAGCAAATCCTAGGAGGTGATTGATTGTGGTGCAAGGGAGTGTAATAATAATTTAACCTTCTCCCTCAGAGAAAAGAGAAATAGCCTTAGCTTGATAGCATCTGAACTAACCCTGTTCATCTTGAATGTGTCACATATTTCTAGGAACTGAGCTAGGTAAGCATTGGGATCTTCAGTTAAAAGACCTCTAAACTAAAATTGAGAAATCATCTGGATGATTGCAAGCTTAATTTTGAAATTGTTACCATCCATGTTCGGTTTGACAATACTACTCAGATTGTCTCCAGGGTTAGGCATTATGTACTCTTGAAGGGCATAATTCCTAGCTTGTTGAACTATTTGATCCTCTGCCATGATTTTCTTGTCTTTTTCCCTCTTTTCTTTATGGTTCTTTTTATAAGATTTCTTAATCTCAAGATTAAGCTTTTCTAAATTTTCTCTTTTAGACCGAGTGTTAATACACTACAAAGTAACTGCCAAATAAAAGATCAAAACAATTTAATTAAGAAATAAAGAATACTAGTCTAAGAAAAGAAAAAATTAAATTAGTATCAAAAATTTCAATCCCCTACAATACTACCAAAAACTTGTTGCATTTTAAATACTCGTAAGCGCACGGTTGTGGTTGCAGTGTAAAGGATTATCATTCCCATAGGGATTGACTATTGATTACTAACAATTCTTACTTATTATCTTAGCTAGCAAATCAACTTAGTATATTGGGTAAAAGAAAAAAAAGACTAATAGCTTTACAAAGTAAAATCAATTAATTGCAAACATAGAGTCTAGGTCTAGTTTCACTATTCCAATTAAATCATGAATACAACATTAATATAACTAACCTAGAATTTAGTTAAGGGTAATTGCTCTAATATACCTAAAGCCTCTCTCGAGTTCAATTAATCATGCAAAGATCAGGATTTAATCTACACTCATGATTAAAATTCTAATCCAAACTCATTAAGTTCTTTAGCAATTATTTGCCACCGTATCTCTATAATTGTGACTCCCCGAAGAGCTCGCCTACTCTTGCGATTGAGTGGTCTAAGTTCTTTATGTCCTAAGCTAATAATTTTCCCTAACTCTCATTGGTGAAATTATCGATTAATATGCAACTCAAATAGGCCTAGAATGAATCACAAGAAAATTATTGAAACATAAAGAATTAATTAGAAACCAAGTCAATTATAATTAAGAATAAGCATTCAAATCATGTCATGAAATAACTACTCCGAACTGAGACTCTATAAATAAAACTAGCCACTCATGGCTAAGACAAAATCCATGAATAATAAAAGAAAACAAGAAAAGACTAATGAACACTAAAAAGTGGTAAGCTTAATCTCTTAGAAAATTCTCTGCCTCTTTAGTATCTTGATCTGTCTCCTCCCTATTTTTTAACCCTAGATATGTTATTTTCCTTTTACATGACTTAGGGTAGCTAAGGAGTCCTTGAGATAATCTAATTCCTTAAAACATACAGAATTGGGAACAATCTTCATGGCACGGCTTCGTGTCATGGTCTTGACTTAAAACCAAAGCAAACATAGAATTAAGTCCGAGAAGGGCACGACTTCTTCTCACAGCTTTGGGCATGTCGTGCACTTAAACTTCACTACATGACTTGGGTTCATAGGTGTGTTGCCATGCCATGCAATTCACTGCTTCTTAGATACACTTGACATGACATCATGCAAGTCGTGTGAAATTCTTATTCAACCGTATTCCCTTATTTTTTTTAGCCCATCAAATTCAAAGTCTCAAGGCCTACTAAAAGATAAAAACCATAAATTAGTAAAATTTCACCAAAAGCATGTTAATAAACCAAAAAGCACAAGTAAGTCCCCAAACTATTATGATGTCCTAATTGTACCAAAAAACAACATTAATTAAGTTATTATCTATTTAAAGCTTATTAAAATTCAACTCTAAGACATGTAAATAATTTACACATAATATCTCAAAATAATTTTAAATAATTTCAAAATATTAGGTCATTAAAGTTTAACCTACTCTTTTGGTTAAGAAGTTAATCTAAATTCATTAAGTTCCTTAACAATTATTTTATCTCCAAAGAGCTCCCCTAGTCTCGTGGCAAGTGATCTAAGTCCTATGAGTCTTAAGCTAGTAAATTTTTCTAACTCTCATTGGTTGATCTACCCATAAACATGCAAACAAGCTAGGAAAGAATGAAAGCATACATTAAGTGTAACTCATAGAATTAACTAAAAATTAAATTAATAAAACTTGTGTTCAATCACATAATAGATTAGCTACTCCTAACCTAAACCCTAAAGAGAGTTTAGCCACATATGATTGTGGTAAAGAATACAAATATAAATAAAGAATGAAAGATGAAGAAGAAATAAATCTTTTGAATTTGGTTTTAAGGATTGCTCCCCGAATGAATTGAATGGCTTCTCCATATCCCATTTTATAAGAAAAGCCTGATAGAAGACCTCCTTGCCGTTGAATTTCCAAGAGAGAGTGCTACTTTCTGGCATAGCTTGGCACATGGGTGTGCTTGTCTTTGAGTCAGGTTTCCAATAGGTTGCACGACCTGCAACATGGCTATGTCATAGCTATGTTGAATGTTCACAAATTCTTCAATTTGGACATAAAGATGTAGGTTTGAAACATGATCGTGTGGATCCCCTTGTCCAATGTCCCTTGAGTTCCAAAAGTAGACATGGCATGGAACACGCCCATGTGCCGGCCATGTCATGCAAATCCTTGACTTTTTGAAATTCCTTTTTAACCTTTCTTAGAAAAAGGAAACACTAGTAACTATTTAAATAAAATGCCTAATTTTATTAAAATTAAATAAAAAACAATAAAATCCTCAATAAGACTCTAAACTAAAAATATTTCCTAATTAATATAATTAAAATTTACCCAATTAACATTATTTATTAATTAAAAAATCATTAAAATTTAATAAAAAAATATATAAATATTACACGCATCATCTTTCTTCTTCTTTAAATAATTTTTTTTTTTCAAATTCAAATCCTAAATCAATTAGTATCATCATAGTTAACTACAAAAGTCATATCTATATATATATTCCTTATGTTTTTTTAGAGTCAAGTCAAGCGCCAACTGAGGTTTTAATTGAATTATTATTAATGAAATTATTTTTAATTCATCACTTTCATTAATAATAATTCAATTAAAACCTCAGTTGGTGCTTGACTTGACTCTAAACAAACATAAGGAATATATATATAGATATGACTTCTGTAGTAAACTATGATGATACTAATTGATTTAGGATATGAATTTGAAAAAAGAAAAAAATTAGAGAAGAAGAAAGATGATGCGTGTATATATATATAATTCATCACTTTCATTAATAATAATCCAATTAAAACCTCGGTTGGTGCTTGACTTGACTCTAAAAAAACATAAGGAATATATATGTTTTTTTAGGGTCAAGTCAAGCACCTACTGAGGTTTTAATTGAATTATTATTAATGAAAGTGATGAATTGCTTGTTTTTAAAATATAAGTTTGAATTCAATTTTAATATTTTTCCTAGTCTGTTTTATTTTTTTTTCTCTTGTCTAGTATAAGTAAGAAAATTTTTCTAAATACATATCCACTTGTAAATATCTTACTCTTTTCGTTTTATTATTTAAATTTAAACATCTAAGGTTACATTGACTGATTAATTATTTGAGCAAATAAATTTTATTTTGATAAATTATACATTTAAACTAGTAGTTTTTATTAGATTTTCAATATTTTTAATAACTTTTAACTTCTAAAAAATATTTACATGCAATTTTTAAAAAATGAAAGTTATTGAAAAATTATAAAATTATGAATTTAAATATATAATATGTTAAAACGAAAAGTTAAATGTGTAACTAACTATAATAAGTGAAAATTTAGGCGTATAACTAAGCTTCTGGCCATTTCTTTTTAATGAGATTTCCCCTTTTTTTTTTTTTTTTTAATATGAAGTTGCAATTAAGGAACTCTTTTGTTTTGGCAATATTTTCTCTCAAATAATATGGATTTGAGCTTTATCAGTATTTGGATCGGGATTAACGAAATGAGGTGTAATAGTTATAGGTGCAACTATTCAAGGAGTAACAATTACAAATATAATAATTTTATTTATAACCTTATTTGGTAAATAAAGGGTCATGTATAAGCTATATAATTAATTTTTTTAACATATTATATATATGAAACAATTAAAATAATATAAATTAATAAATTAAAATTTTGATAAATAATCATAATTAAAAATTATTAGAAAACTTTCATAAAGATAAAGTTACATAATATATTTTATACATTTTTACACATAAAAAAATAGTGCAAATATTATAAAATATATTTAATACATAATAAAATTAAAAATTTAAAAATTACTTGTAACAATTAAATTAGAAATAATAAAATCACCATAAAAAATAAATTGATTTATATATTTTTTATAAATTTCATTTATATTTTATTAATGTAAAAAATTGAGAAGATGAGTAATTTATAAATAAGAATAAAATGATAGAACAATAAAAATCATGTATTTTTTCAATAAAATTTTTTTATAAACCTTTACTGTACCCCCAACTAAGTTAATAAAAATACACATAACTGAGGTTAACTTTTAAGGGGGTTAAAAGTTAAATTTAATTGTCTAAAATTTGCCAAACATGATTAAAGGGGGTTAATGCATTACAAGAGTAACATTTACCCTCCGTTAACCTTGATCCAAATGTACATAGTAATAAGGGGTCTGGAATAATTTAAATCAAGACAAATGAATTTTGTAAAATAAAAATAATTCTTCCAATATATATATATATATATATATATATATATATATATATATATATATATATATATATATATATATATATACACACACACACACACGATCAAATCTTAATTATAAGAGCTCTAATTTTCTAGATTTAGCCCTTGAGGAAAGTTACAATGCCACGACCCAAACTCAGAGGGCATGTGACCAGCACTAGGGAATGGGAAAATTTAAAACTATCGAAACCCATAGTAAGCCTTAAATGAAAAACGCGGAATATTTCACTTTAAAACCTTACAATAAAATAATTAAATCATAATGCACATGATTAAACTGATTTTTCTTAATTTAATTAAACCATAACATCATGGTGCATAAAATAAACATCATTAGTTATACAAATAGTATTTTAGTACATAAATCTCAATACATAATATCCAATTTAAAATATGCAATTATACAGTTCTCTACTGCAGTACACTAATACTAATATAAACAAAACTATATAGACCTACATAAGATAGCTAGTGAGGAAACTACTCAACGTAGAGAAGTAGGTCTAACCAAAAACTCCTAAACTCTTGAAAAAAATAAATTGAGGCGAGTCAGACCTCACTAAATAAGATAATAAAAGAAATGAATGCGGTTTGAAAGTCCCCTTTAAAATAGGTTTTTATGAAAATAATATAATTATAATTTTTTTATTCAAATTTTTTGATATATATATATATATATATATATATATATATATATATATATATATAAGAAACCCATTTTTCAAAAGGAAGGAAATAAATACTTAGATGCTTTTAAACATTTTAGTATATAAAAATAATAACTAGGTAGAACCCGAGTCCTCAATTTTAGCAGTCATTCGACTCACTTATATCGAAAACTATCGGATCTCGATAGCAAAGCATCACCAGGCCATCGGCCCTAGTGATTTAATAAATATTAATCCAATTATACTGGCGGTGTCCGAGAGCAAACCATCACCAGACCTTCGGCCCCAGTGTTTATTAAATAATCAAATATTATATTACTGGCGATGTCCGAGAGCAAAGCATCACTAGACCTTCGACCCTAGTAATATAATCAATATAATCAAATATTTTACCAGTATGCACATGGACTTGATGAAACCCATAAGATAGCTCATTCTACCATAATTTATTTAAAATAAATGAAAATAAATAAAACAAGGAAAATTACAATAAATAAAAAATAAATTAAATCAACTATAAATTAAATCATGCAACATTATTTAAGGAATACCGACTAGAATCTCGTAAATTAAATTCATAAGAATTTAATATGTTTTAACTCGAAAAACCCGACATACAATTCAAATATTAACTTACAAGATGAAGGTGCTCCTTTAATACGTCGTGTCCAACCTTAACAGGTAGACACAAAAAGAGGGGTGGCTAAAAGACAGAAAGTAAAATGACTATCATAAATTAGAAATCCCAACTTCTAGAATTTCTAAGGAAGACTTGACTCAGAATTCAAAAATTAGGATTGACTCAATGTCACATTTTACAAGAAATCTACCGAAAATTTAACAATGTCTTCATTGTAAAATGGACATCCCTCTACTGAAGTAGAGTCAATCCTGCAAGCAAACACACTTCTAAACTTCACACAAGCTCAACACCTCGAGTTGAGACCACAAACTACTCAAATCCCTAACTGAGGTTCACAAAACACAAAAAGGCGAATATTAAATACTAACATATTAAAAATCACTAAAATCCATAAAATCAATAATATAATTTATTTAAATTTCAAAACACAAAATATAAATATTTTCCACAATAATTAATAAAATCTTAAATAATAATATAATATTTATAAAATTCCTAATCTTCAAATATTCAACATATATAGTTAAATTCACATTTAATTATTTAAATAGTTTAAATATATTATAAATTTAATTAAAAACTCATTTAATCACAAAATAATAAATAATTTATTATTTGAATAAAATTTTCAAAAAAAATTAGAATTAATTAGTTAAAAATAGCAATTAATTTATAAAAATTATTCTAATACTCTATAAAATTCTAAAACAATTTAAAATATAATTTAACTATATTTTCAACAAAATTACATAATTACCCCAAAATTCTAATATTCACATAAACATAATAATTCCTCAAAAATAATATAAATCTACTAAAAATAATTTTATTAACACAAAAATTACTAAATTAATTAACAAAATATACATAAACTTAAAACATCTAAATAAATTATACAAAAATCCATAAAATTAAATTAACCGACGTAAGTCATTTTTATATATACCTATAACCAAAATCAACCAAAATAATTTAGATCAACTAATATATATATAAATGAACCCAAAAATTAACCAAATATTAAAATAGAATTCTGCAAAATTAACTAAATAATAAAATATCACGACCCGAACCCAGGGGCACATGATCGGCACTAAGGAATGGGAAAGTATAAAGCTACCAAAACCCATAGTAAGCCTTAAAAGAAAGAAAAAAAAGCGCGGAATATTTAAACTTTGAAACCTCATAATAAATAATAAAATCACAATGCACATTATCATACTGATTTCTCTCAATATAATTTAAACCATAATATCAGTGCATAAATACATACACTTCAGTTATACAAATAGTATCTCAATACATAAATTATAAATACATGAAATCCCAAATAAAGTATGCAGTTGTACAATTTTCTCTACTGCGGTACGTGAAAGTAAATACAACACAACTAAATAGAACTATGTATAATAGCCGGTGACAAAGCTACACGGAGAAGAGAGGTAGGCCTAACAGTAAACTCCCAAATTCCTGAAAAAATTAATTGAGGGGAGTCAGACTTCACTGAGTAAGTTAATAAAGAAATGAATGCGATTTGAAAACCTCATTCAAAATAAATTTTATGGAAATATAATATAATATAATTTTATTTCAACTATTGGTGTACATATAATAAAATCCATTTGTTTCTAAGGAGAAGAAATAAATATGTAAATGTCCTTTAAATCGTTTCAGTATAAAAATTTGTAGAACTCGATTTATAAATTTAAACAGTCACATGATTCGCTTGTGTCAAAGACAGCCGGATCTCGAGAGCAAAGTATCACTAGGATACACAGCCGTAGTCATATATCTTAATCCAATATCACTGGCGGTGTCCGAGAACAAAGCATCACTAGACCATCGACCCCAGTGATTTAATAAATATAAATTAAAATTTTACTAGAGGTGTCCGAAAGCAAAGCATCACCAGACCTTCGGCCCCAGTAATACAAGTTAATAATCACATATTTTACTGGTGCGCACATGGTCCTGATAAAACCCATCAGGTAGCCCGTTCTACTGTAATTTATTTAAAAAATAAAGGAAAGGAAAAAACAAAACAATGAAAATTACAATAAATAAAGAATAAATAAAAGTAAATTAAAATAAATCAACTATAAATTACATCATGCAACATCTTATGAATAATGCTGACTAGAATTCATAAAATTAAATTCATAAGAATTTAATATAATTTAAATTAAAAATCCAACACTCAAATCAAATATTAACTTACAAGATAAATGTGCTCATTTGGCATGTCGTGTCCGACCTCGACTGGTAGACGCGACTGGAGGAGCATCTAAAAGACAGAAAAGGAGATGACAATCAGAAAATAGAAACCTAACTTCTAGAGTTTCTAAGGAAGACTCGATTCGAACTTAGAATAAAAATTTTAGGATTGACCCGGTGTCATGTTTTACGAGAAATCTACCAAAAATTCGATAGAGTTTTCTCTGTAAAACGGGCATCCCTCTATCAAAGTAGAGTCAACCCTGTAAATAAAAACACTTCAAAATTAACAG
The DNA here is from genome assembly GCA_947683625.1 of Mallotus nudiflorus. NCBI lineage: Eukaryota > Viridiplantae > Streptophyta > Magnoliopsida > Malpighiales > Euphorbiaceae > Mallotus > Mallotus nudiflorus. The sequence goes on from CANTUR010000156.1 coordinate 2,831,108, forward strand.
TGGCACAACACCTCGGGTTGGGAGCCCAAACAACACAATTCCCAACCGAGGTTCACCAAAAATATACAAATAGCAATTACTAAATATTAATTTATTAAATTACCAAAAATAATAAATAATAATAATAATAAATCATAATATAATTTATTTAATTTTTTTTAAAACACTAAATAAAATTATTTTAATACCACATTCTTTCTCAAAAATAATTAAAACATGGTATTTAATTATAATATCAACAAAAATACACCATTTACCTATTATATCAAAATTTACATAATATAATAATTTTCTAAAAAAAATTTAGATAAATTAACAAAAATTATTTTATAACTACTAAAATTACTAACATAATACTAACACTAATTTACTCCAATTATCAACCAAAAATAGTTAATTAATCACATTAACAAAATATACAAAAAACTTAAAATACCTAAATAAATATACAAAAATTCCATAAACTCAATTAATTTAACCTAAATTAATTTTTATAGACTCTTAATGAAAATTGACTTCAATAATTTAAATCAATTAATAAACATACATTAGTCAACCAAAAATTACCCAAAATAATTAAAATAAATTTCTGCAAAATTAAGTAATTAACTTATAATTAACAAAAGAACCCAAACAACCTAAAACTAACCAAATCAACTAACAAACAACTAAATCTAACCTAAAGCTAACTAACTACTAACTCACTAACTTACTTCAAGCTCAAAACAAAGCAAGGGAGGGCTGCCACTACAAGCCTAAGCTGTAGAATTTCCAGGTGACAGCAGGTTGGGGCAGTGGTTATGCTGGTTGTCACTGCAGGAGGAATGAGGGCTGTTGCTCTTGCTGCTGATCTACCCTGCTGGCTTGCTGCTGCCTCTGTACGATGCTGGGCCTGTTGCTACTGCTCCCTCTACTCGTTTTGCTGCCTCACGCAGTAGCTGCTGCTGCCTTCTTCGTGTTGTTGCCTCATATAGCTACTGCTGCTGTTTTCTGGTTGTGTTGCTGCCTCACGCAGCTGCTGCCTCCTTCATGTGCGCTGTAGAGATGACTCCAAAGGAAGAAGAAACAGATGGAGAAGGGGCAGGTAGTTGCTGGATCAGGAGCACGAAGATAGGGTAGAGGAAGTGGTGTGACAGAAGAAGAAAGAAAGAAAGAACGAAAGAAAGAAAGAAAGAAAGGGAAGTGAGATGGATTGACTAAAATTTTTATCTCCCAAAAATCCTAAGCCACACACACACACACATGTATATATATATATATATATATATATATATATATATATATATATATAATTTAAGTATATAATAATGTTATTAATATACCTCTAAATAAAAATAATACTACCATTATAATAGTCAATAATAGTAGTGCTACAAATAATTATTTAGACAATTTAAAATAATAAACTATGTGCATAAGGACAAAATAATATGAAAAGAATAATGTTCATAGTTTCCAATGAAATTTTAAATTTAGTTCTTAAATATAATAATTTAATATATCATTATAACAATATAAAATAAAGATAATTTGTATTCTTGAAAACCTCAATGTTTATATAAATAATTTAAAATATTCGGGTTATTGCAGTCTTCCCCCCTTATAGAAATTCGTCCTCGAATTTCAAAAAGAAGTTAAGGATTACAAAGTCTAAGGATGAAAAAGATAAGGATAGACGACCTGCATCTCAGATTCTGCCTCCCACGTACAGTCTTCTCCTATATGGTTACTCCAGATCACTTTCACCATCAGAATCTCCCGAGAGCAAAGCTGGAGAACTTGACAATCCATAATCGCTACTGGATACTCCTCATAAGACATATCTTCATTGAGCTCCACTGCTTGAGGCTAAAGTACGTGAGAAGGATCAAGAATTTACTTCCTCAACATAGACACATGGAACACTGGATGGATTCGAGATAGCCCAAGTGGCAACACTAATCTATAGGCCACTTCCCCAACTCGTGACCGTATCTCAAAAGGTCTAGTGTATCTTGGAGCTAACTTACCCTTCTTACCGAACCTCATAACTCCCTTCATTGGAGATACCTTCAGAAACACCATATCTCCAACTAGAAAGGAAACATCCTTCCTTTTGGGATCAACATAACTCTTGTGCCTGCTGTATGCTGTTCTCAACCTCTGCTGAATGATAGGAACTTTTTCTGAAGTAATCTGCACCAATTCTGGACCTGTGAGCTGTCTCTCACCAATTTCCTGACATAAAGGTGATATGCACTTCCTACCATACAACGCTTTATATGGAGCCATCTCAATACTTGCATGATAACTGTTGTTATATGTGAATTCAATCAGTGGTAAATGATTATCCCATTGACCTCCAAAGTCCTTCACGCACATCTGGAGCATATCCTCTAAAGTCTGAATGGTCCTCTCAGATTGACCATCAATCTGAGGATGGAATGTTGTGCTAAAGTCAAGTCTGGTACCCAATGCCTTATGCAACTCTTGCCAGAAAACTAATGTAAAAGTGGCTCCTTTGTCAGATATTATACTCACTGGAACTCCATAAAGACAAACAATTATGTTGACATACAACCATGCCAACCTGTCCATGGAGTATGTCTTCTTAACTGGTAGAAAGTGAGCTGAATTAGTTAACCTATCAATGATCACCCAAATAGCATCAAACCCACCTGTCGTCCGAGGTAACCCAGTCACAAAATCCATAGCAATCATATCCCACTTCCACTTTGGGATATGCATGGGCTGTAACAATCCTGAGGGCCTCTGATGCTATAATTTCACCTGCTAACATGTGAGACACTTGGATACAAATTCTGTAACATCGTTCTTCATTCCATTCCACCAATATGTATCCCTCAAATTATGATACATCTTAGTAGAACCTGAATGTATACTATAAGTAGAAAAATGTGCCTCTTCTAAGATCTATTTCCTTAGATCATCAACATCTAGCACACACAATCGAGTACCCAAGCGTAGAACTCCCTCACTGTCAATCACAAACTCTCTAGATTGACCCTGTTGCACATCAAACATAATTCTCTGCAACTGTGGGTCCCTTCTTTGAGCTGCCTTAACTCTATCCAAGTACACAGATCGTACTCTGAACTGAGCTAAAAGGCACTTCTTAGTCACTTTCCATTGTAAGCCCTGATCAATCAGTTTATGCAACTCCTGAATAATCAGTCTCCTCTCAGTATTAATGTGGGTAAGACTACCTGCTGATTTTCTACTCAAAGCATCAACTACTACATTTGCCTTGCCTGGATGGTAAAGAATCGAATAATCGTAGTCTTTCAGAAGTTCCATCCATCTTCTTTCCCTTAAGTTCAAATCCCTCTGCTCGAAGATATACTTTAAGCTCTTATGGTCGGTGTAGATCTCACAAGTAACACCGTATAGATAATGCCTCCAGATCTTTAGTGCGAATACAACTGCTGCCATCTCTAGATCGTGAGTAGGATAATTCTGCTCATGCTTCTTTAACTTCCTCGAAGCATAAGCAACCACTCAGCCATTCTGCATTAGCACATATCCTAAACCTACACGGGAAACATCACAATACACCATGTATCCATCATCACCAGAAGGTAATGTCAGTACTGGAGCTGAAGTCAATAAATCCTTAAGCAACTGGAGATGCTCCTCACATTTATCAGTCCACACAAATCTAACATTCTTGTGGGTTAGTATAGTAAAAGGCATTGCAATCTTAGAAAAATCCTTCATAAATCTCCTGTAATAGCCTACTAAAACTTCTCACTTCAGTAACCGTTATAGGTCTTGGTCATTAAGTATTTGCTTCTATCTTTCTAGGATCCACCTGAATGCCATCTTTAGATACCACATGGCCTAAGAATACCACTTGGTCTAACCAGAACTCACATTTCAAAAATTTAGCATACAACTAGTGCTCTCTCAAAGTCTGCAGCACTAATCTCAGATGCATCACATGCTCCACCCTATTCTTTGAATAGACCAGAATATCATCAATAAACACAATCATAAATTAGTCTAAGTATGGCCTAAACACCCTGTTCATCAAGTCCATAAAGGCTGCTGGGGTATTAGTCAACCTAAAGGACATCACTAAGAGCTCATAGTGGCCATATCTAGTCCAAAATGCTGACTTGGGTACATTCTCCCTTCTAATCCTCAACTGATGATACCTAGATCTCAAGTCAATCTTAGAGAAATGCTGAGCTCCTTGTAACTGATCAAATAAATCATCAATCTTAGGGAGTAAATACTTATTCTTGATGGTAACCTTATTCAGCTGTCTGTAGTCAATACAGAGTCGAAGACTACCATCCTTCTTCCTTACAAAGAGAACCGGAGCACCCCAAGGAGATGTACTAGGTCGAATGAACCCCTTATCTAATAATTCTTGCAATTGCTCTTTTAACTCCTTCAGCTCCGTAGGTGCCATCCTATGAGGTGGTATAGAAATAGGATCTGTACCGGGGACCACATCAATACAGAATTCTATTTCTCTATTCGGCGGCAATCCAGGTAATTCCTTTGGAAAAACATCTGTAAATTCACATACTACTGGTACCCTCTCCACTGATCCCATTTCTGCTTGAACATCTCAAACTATAGCTAAATAGCCCTGACATCCTCTACTAAGCATCTTCCTAGCTGCAATGGCAAAAATAAGAATACGGAACACGAAACTCTCAGTACCTCAGAATCTGAATTCCTCATCACCCTGAAAATTACTTCCTTTGCTCGACAATCCACAGAAGCATAATACTGGGACAACCAATACATTCCAAGAATCACATCAAACTTGATCACATCCAAAAGGACCAAGTCTACCAACAATTCTCTACCCTCCACTAACATGAGACAAAATGGAAAGAAAATGTCTGTCTCCAACTCATCATTAAGCGAAGTCAAAACAGACAGAGGATAACTCATCTTGGAAGGAAGACAAGCCACTTTTGAAGCAAACAAAGGAGTTACAAATGAACATGTAGCACCCGGATCAAATAATACTCTAGCCTCAGAGCAATAGACTAGGATAATACCTACTACCACAGCGTTGGATGCCTGTGCATCCTGAGAAGTCAAAGTGAAGACCCTAGCTTGATGACGTCCTATCTGTTGTGAGGTGAATGGCTAATTCTATCCTCTACCTCGGCCTTACTGGCTCATATATTGCATCGGTCGCTACTGAGAGTACATGGGTGCCTGGTACTGCTGAGGCACTTGATGCAATGGTTGAACAACAGTAGGTGAAGATCCCTGAGCAAAAGATGTCTGAAATCCATAGTTCGGACAAGCTCTAGCGAAATGCCCAAATTGACCATATCTAAAACATGCTTCTGGAATCAAGTGACAAGGACCCTGATGCACTCGACCACAAATGGCACACGCACTAGCTCCAGACCCAGAACTGCCATGCCCAGAGCTTTGCCCACTACTACTACTGGTGCTACTACCAAATCTAGCGGCCCTACTACTCCTATGATCTTGAGTAAGGCGGTGCCTACTAGTCCAATGTGCCCTAAAATGTCTGCTTTGCTGAGAAGGGCCTATTGACTGAGAACTCGAGCTGCCTATTTAAAATACTAGCTGTTGCACCCTCTGGACAGGTCTGAAAGTGCCACTATTATAAGGGTCAAGTATGGTGCCGTGCCGGATGTGTCTGCGCTCCAGTTGTCTTGCCTCCTCTACCACACTCTCGAGACTATGACCCTTTGGTTGAATACCAATATAGGTTGGGCCTAATCCTATCATATATAGCTCTACTGCCCTTGCAACATCCTGCTTAATGTCCTCAGCATGCCTCATCAGTCTGTAGAACTCCCAAGTATAGTCCTCCACTGATCGATCTCTCCTATCAATGTTAAGTAGTTGCCATCTATAGTTCTCTCGCATAGACAAAGGATAGAAGAATCTCATGAACTTCTCCTTAAATCCCAACCATGTCATCATCATCATGAAAGGCTGAATGGACTGCATAAACCAGTCTTGAGCTGCTATTGAGACTAATAGCTCCACAATCATAATCCTCTGGTAGTTAGAATACCCAGATCTAGTCCTAGACTCGATGGTATTAATGAAATCCAATGCATCCCCAGTACCATCAAAATGAACTTGCCCCACTCTGGAGTTTAATAAGGCTGCATCAGCATCTGACATCCCCTGAGTCTGTCAATGAAGCATCTGCTGCACAATGGGCATCACTTGATTAAGAGCTGCCAAGCCCTGGTTAATACCCGCCATGCCAATTGCAAAGACTGTAGGATACTTTGATGGAATCTGAGGCTCTACTAGAGGCTGATCCTGCCTCTGAGCTGCTGCTACTCTAGCTATACCCCTACCTCTACCTCTACCCCTACCTCTAGGTAGAGGGGCAATAGGGAGAATCTCATCTTGAAATGACTGCTCACCATCATTAGGTTCTGGGCATTCCGAGCATGACTCATTTTGAAAAGACAAGAAAACCAAGATTCAAAACAAGATAAGAATACAGACTCAGATGCTGAAGCTAAAAGACAAGAGATCAACAAATGACATTCAACAACTTAAGTACTGTAGTATTATGAGAAGAAGATAGACATTGATAGTCAAAAGCATGAAAAATGACCCAAAGCTCTGATACCAACTTTGTCACGACTCGAACCTAAGGGCACGTGACCGACACTAGGGAATGGGAAAGCATAAAGCTACTAAAACCCATAGTAAGCCTTAAAAGAAAGAAAAAAAATTATGAAATATTTAAACTTTGAAACCTCACAATAAATAATAAAATCACAATGCATATTATCAAATTGATTTCTCTCAATATAATTTAAACCATAATATCAGTGCATAAATACATAAACTTCAATTATACAAATAGTATCTCAATACATAAATTATAAAATACATGAAATCCCAAATAAAGTATGTAGTTGTACAATTTTTTCTACTGCGGTACGCAAAAGTAAATATAACACAACTAAATAGACCTATGTAGAATAGCCGGTGATGAAGCTACACGGCGAAGAGAGGTAGACCTAACAGTAAACTCCCAAACTCCTAAAAAAATTAATTGAGGGGAGTTAGACCTCACTGAGTAAGTTAATAAAGAAATGAATGCAATTTGAAAACCTCATTTAAAATAAATTGTATGGAAATATAATATAATATAATTTTATTTCAACCATTGGTGTACATATAATAAAATCCATTTCTTTAAGAAGAAGAAATAAATATGTAAATTTCCTTTAAATCTTTTTAGTATAAAAATTTGGTAGAACTCGATTTATAAATTTTAATAGTCATATGATTCACCTGTGTCCAAGACTGTCGGATCTCGAGAGCAAAGCATCACCAGGATACACAGCGGCAGCCATATCTCTTAATCCAATATCATTGGCGGTGTCTGAGAGCAAGGCATCACCAGACCATCGACCCCAGTGATTTAATAAATATAAATTAAAATTTTACTGGCGATGTCCAAAAGCAAAACATCACCAGACCTTCAGCCCCAGTAATACAAGTAAATAATCACATATTTTATCGGTGCGCAAACGGTCCTGATAAAACCCATCAGGTAGCCCGTTCTACCGTAATTTATTTAAAAAATAAAGGAAAGGAAAAAATAAAACAATGAAAATTACAATAAATAAAGAATAAATAAAAGTAAATTAAAATAAATCAACTATAAATTACATCATGCAACATCTTATGAATAATGCTGACTAGAATTCATAAAATTAAATTCATAAGAATTTAATATAATTTAAATTAAAAATCCAACACTCAAATCAAATATTAACTTACAAGATAAAGGTGCTCCTCTGGCACGTCATGTCCGACCTCGACTGGTAGACGTGACTAGAGGGGCATCTAAAAGACAGAAAAGGAGATGACAATCAGAAAAATAGAAACCTAACTTCTAGAGTTTCTAAGGAAGACTCGATTCGAACTTAGAATAAAAATTTTAGGATTGACCTGGTGTCACATTTTACGAGAAATCTACCAAAAATTCGGTAGAGTTTTCTTTGTAAAACGGACATCCCTCTAACGAATTAGAGTCAACCCTGCAAATAAACACACTTCAAAATTCACAATGGCACAACACCTCGGTTTGGGACCCCAAACAACACAATTCCCAATCGAGGTTCACCAAAAATATACAAATAGCAATTACTAAATATTAATTTAGTAAATCACCAAAAATAATAAAAATTAATAATAATAAATCATAATATAATTTATTTAAATTTTTTTAAAACACTAAATAAAATTATTTTAATACCACATTTTGTCTCAAAAATAATTAAAACATAGTATTTAATTATAATATTAACAAAATACACCATTTACCTAATATATCAAAATTTACATAATATAATAATTTTCTAAAAAAAATTTTAGATAAATTAACAAAAATTATTTTATAACTACTAAAATTACTAACATAATACTAACACTAATTTACTCCAATAATCAACAAAAAATAGTTAATTAATCACATTAACAAAATATACATAAAACTTAAAATACCTAAATAAATATACAAAAATTCCATAAAACTCAATTAATTTAACCTAAATTAATTTTTATAGACTTTTAACCAAAATTGACTTGAATAACTTAAACCAATTAATAAACATACATTAGTCAACCAAAAATTACCCCAAATAATTAAAATAAATTTCTGCAAAATTAAGTAAGTAACTTATAATTAACAAAAAACCCAAAACAACCTAAAACTAACCAAATCAACTAACAAACGACTAAATCTAACTAAATCTAACCTAAAGCTAACTAACTACTAACTCACTAACTTACTTCAAGCTCAAAACAGAGCAAGGGAGGGCTAACACTGCAAGCCTAAGCTGCAGAATTTCTAGGTGACAGCAGGTTGGCGCAGTGGTTATGTTGGTTGTCACTGCAGGAGGAATGGGGGCTACTGCTCTTGCTGCTGATCTGCCCTGCTGGCCTGCTGCTGCCTCTGTACGATGCTGGACTTGTTGCTGCTACTCCCTCTACTCATTTTACTGCCTCACACAGCAACTGCTGTTGCCTTCTCCGTGTTACTGCCTCACGTAGTTGTTGCTGCTGTTTTTTGATCGTGTTGCTGCCTCACGTAACTGTTGCCTCCTTCATGCGCATTGCATAGATGACTCTGAAGGAAGAAGAAACAGATGGAGTAGGGGCGGGTAGTTGCTAGATCAGGCACATGAAGATAGGTTAGAGGAAATGGTGTGACAGAAGAAGAAAAAAAGAAGGAACGAAAGAAAGAAAGAAAGAAAGGGAAGGGAGATGGTTTGACTAAAATTTTTGTCTCCTAAAAATCCTAAGCCACACACACACACACAAACACACACACACACACACATACACATATATAAATATAAAGTAGTTTAGATAGGATATACCCATGTGTATATATATATATGTGTATAGTAGATAATTTAAGTATATACTAATGTTATTAATATACCTCTAAATGAAAATGAAACTACTATTATAATAGTCAATAATAGTAGAGCTACAAATAATTATTTAGACAATTTAAAATAATAAACTATGTGCATAAGGAAAAAATAATATGAAAAGAATAATGTTCATAGTTTCCAATGAAATTTTAAATTTAGTTCTTAAATATGATAATTTAATATATCATTATAACAATATAAAATAAAGATAATTTGTATTCTTGAAAACCTCAATGTTTATATAAATAATTTAAAATATTCGGGTTATTATAGAAATTAACCAAAATAAAAAATCAACTCAAAACTAACAAAATTAACTAACTAACAACCTAAATCAACTAAGAATCAGCCTAACAAACTCAACTAAACTAATCTAAAACTCACCTAACACATAAATCCTAGGACAGGGGAGGGTTGCTGTTGCTTGAACCGGAGTTGCTACTGCTGTTGATCTTCGATGCTGCTGCTGCTGATCTTTAGTGTTGTTGCTGTTGTTGAGACAACAAGGAAGGAAGAAGAAGCAGATGGTAGGGAGAGCGTGAAGATGGTGGTGCTACTGGGGAAGGGAAAGTAGTGTGAGGGAGAGCAGGAAGGATGGCATGAGGGAGATGGGAAAAGAAGAAAATGGTGGGGTTGGATTGGTGAGTTTTTTTTTTTTACTAAGTTTTAATATATATATATACACTCACTCAACACACATGTATATACATATAACACAATAATAATAATAAATATAGTTAAAAATAATGCTATGTAAATAATAATAATAAATAATAATAATGCTGCTATGTAAATAATAATAATGCTATGTATATAAAAAAAAATATTATGACAATTAAAATAACAATTTATGTGCATGTAAATAAAAATGAGATAGAAATAATAATATTAATAGTTCCTCAATAGAATTTTAAATTTAGTAATTAAATATAACAATTTAATGTAATAATAATGACAACATATGATAAAAATTATTAATAACGTTACAAACCTCGATATTTAATTATATAAAATAATTTTAAAAAAATTTGGGTTATTACATACAAATTCCTCTTATAGTAAGAAATTCTAAACTTTTGCATCAAGAATGCTCTTATACTTTATAAATTTATTTTGGTTCGTGCATCTTATTTTATTTGAAACAAACAATTTTAAGGTTCCTAAACTTTTTGATTTTCTTTTAATTGATCATTACTGAATTTTTGCCTTTAATTCAGTCCTCAAACTTTTATTTTTCTAATTTTTACATCCTTAACTTGACGTCCGTTAAACTTTAACAATTTATCCGTCAAATTATTGCCACATCATATTTTAAAATTTTGTTCAATAGGTCCTTAATGAATTATTGTATTTCATTGAGTCCTTGAACTTTTATTTTTCTAATTTTTACATCTTTTAGTAAGATTCTATGAAACACATCTCAATAAGTATTGTGTAATGCAACTATTTAATGAAATGTATACCATGTAAAATGTTTTTTATCTGTAAATAAGTTGAGATTGGCTTCTAAAAACTTGAATTTCATTCGAATTTAGCAAATATTTTTAATTTAATATATTTTAATTATTTAGTTTTATATGTAATATAATTTTTAAAAATTAAGTTAAATTATATCATAAATTGATTTAAAAAATTTAACTTAATTTTATTATTTCACTTAAACTTTATTGAGTTAATTTTTAATTTAATAAAATTAGGTTAAATTATTTAATAAATTAATTTTAAAAAATTAATATGTAAAAAATTGAATTGAAGTTATATTTTATGTTATTCAAATTTTATGGCACATATTAATATATAACATATATAAAATAAATGTATAAACCAAGTATATGAATATTTTGATAAAAAATGTGAAGTTGGTAATCTAAAATATTATATTATTAATAATTGAAAGTAAATTAAAATTTTATTATTTAAATATAAAATTAAATAACTAAAAATATTAAATTAAAAAATAAGCTAAATTCGAGTTGAACTCAAGTTTTTGTGAGCTAATCTTGAGTCCATTTTAAATTTACAAATAAAAAATATTCTACATGGTATAAATTTCATCAAATAGCATTGCACAATATTTATTAACATGTATTTTGTAAATGTCTACTAAAGGATATAAAAATCAGAAAAATAAAAGTTTAAGGACTCAATTAAATGTAATAATTCATTGAGGACCTATTGAACGAAACTCAAAAGTTCAAATTTAAAATAATATAACAAGGCAATAATTTGATAGAAATTTTGGTCAAATTTAATGAACATCAAATTAAGGATGTAAAAATTAGAAAAAAAAAAGCTTGAGGACTTAATTAATGGTAAAAATTCAACAAGGATCATTTGAAAGAAAATCAACCAGTTCAAGGACCTTAAGATGGTTTGTTCTGAGTATAACTAAACTAACTCTTCTAACTCTTTAAGTCTGACTGGGTGCCAAATCTGCAAGGAAAGGAAAGGAAAGGAAATGATTATTTTACATTTGTATAGAGAAAAGGTTCATTTTTGCCCCTAACGTTTTCATCAAAACTCTTGTAAGCCCTCATCGTATATATATATATATAAGGGAAAAGGTTCATTTTTGCCCCAACATTTTCACCGAAGCTCTTATAAGCCCTCATCATTTTTTTTGGCTCAATTACAAATGCTTTTAACAAAAATAAGCTTTATGCGCCCACCCCCCCTCTCAATAGGGACTCTATTCAAAATAAGTATCCATTATAAAAAAGCACCACTTGGCTTCCATACTACAACAATAAATGCTACATCATATTTTAAGAAGGAAAGTTTACCGTCATTCTTAAAGAGATGGCATTTATGAAGCCAACCACCTCTATCTAAGAAATATAAATCCCCTAAAATTTTCTATTTCAAACCCTAAGCTTGATAGAAATTACAATAGAAACCTCATGTTGTGCATTTAATATTGAAGGAAATTAAAAGCATTGACTGTGTGGTTGAAAGAGTAAATGTAGTTGCACCTATCAAGTATATGATTATGTAGTTGCACCAATGTGAAGTTTTCATTTTTGTTTGAGTTAATGAATTTGAATTAACCATTGTCAGTTAGTTGAGTAGGACATGGTTGTGTTAACGATAACTATTACTATGCATGCATATCTAAAATTATTTTTTCTTGAATTTTTGTTGTAGCAACAATGGAACAACTAGTTAATATTGTATTTCATTTTGGTGGTCATTGGGAATATGTTGAGAAAAAGCTTATATATGTCAATGGTGATATTGATGTGTTGTATGATTATGATTCAAATTATTTATGTTACCAAGACATTTTGTTTAGATATAAGAAGACATATAAGTTCACGAATATAGAAAAAATATTTGTCCTTGAACTAGGGAAAGAAGTTAATGATGGATTATTTTTAATTTATGATGATTGCACTGTTAGAAAGGTGTTACACTATATTAACAAATATACTTGGATAAGGGAGATTCATTTATATGCTGATCATTAGGTTGATACACTAGTAATGGTGCAACATCTTGGTTGGAAAGAAAGTGAAGGTCTTGGGGAGTTTGAACAAGATCAAGTAGAAAATGACATAGGGGAGGTAGTTAATGAGCATGATGGCCAACTTGAAAATGAACCTCAGATAGAAATTGAACCTATTACCCAAAATGAACCTCATACTAAACCTGAGATAGCTCCTGAAACTGAACATCAACCTAAAACCCATTATGGACCTTAATCTGAGCCAAAACATGAACAATTTCCAGAATGTGAACATCACCAATAATCAAACTAAAATTCATTTTAGCACTTAATGTTCATATGGTAATTTTGGTAGTAGTGCAACTAGAACTAAAAGTGCTCAAAGTGGGTGTCTTGGAGGTTGTGTTAGTGAGGATGGGAAGGACGAGTAGAATGATGATGGGGAGGAAAGTGATGACTCAAAAAAAGATAAAAATAATTCATCACCTCTAAATGAGAGGGTTAAATTAAATGGCAATGAAGGGTAAGGTCATTTCAAACTTGGAATGACATTTGCAAATGCGAAAGAGGCTAGAGATGTTATGGCAAAGTATGTTGTACTCTATGAATATAAATTGAAGTTGAATCCTAATGATCCTTTGAGGATTATGGTCAAATGCAAGAATGAAGAAGGTTCTCCCTTTCTATTGAGAATTTTTAAAGATGGCAAAACTCCTAGTTTAAGTGTGAAGACACTAAAATCTAAGCATAAGTGTTTTAGGCATTACACACTACTAAGAGCAACTATTAAGTTTTTAGCCAGCCATTTTAAGAAAAAAATTTATAACAATCCTACTTTTAAAGTTCAAGATATACAACAAAAGGCTGAGGAGCACCTTAAGATAAATATGAGTTTTGCAAAATGTAAGAGAGCCAAAAGAATGATAATTCAAGAAATGGATAGTTCCTATAGGATTCAGTTTCAGTAGCTAAAAGCATATACATCAGCTTTAAAAACAAGTAATCTAGGTTCAAAGGCTAAAATAGAGTTATGCAAAGAGTCTTTGAATTAAGGTTAAAGAGTGTTTCAAAGAATGTTTATATGCTTTAATGCTTATAAAAGAGGGTGGAGAGCCGGTGCAAACCACTAATTGGTCTAAATGGGTCATTCTTGAAAGGTGTTTGTAAGGGGCAACTTTTAAGTACAATTAGAGTTGATGCTGATGACCAAATGGTCCCTATTGCATAGGCAGTGGTTGACAAGAAGAACAAGAGCAAGTGGCATTAGTTTTGATGTTGGCTTATTCAAGAACTTGAACTTGGAGATGGCTCATAATTGACATTCATTTCAAACATGCAAAAGGTAAAAAAAATTATAACTTATTTATTCATTTAGTTGCAATTAGTGTTCAAGTTATTAAAATTGTTTAATATATTAATGTTTATAAGGATAAATTAATGTTATTTACTCTATGAAGCTGAACATAGATGGTGTGCAAGGCATATTTGGAGCAATTGGAGTAAAAAATATAGTGATGGGAAACTTAAAAAGAAGTTCTAGATTTGTGCTTAGAGTACCTTCATGGAGGAGTTCAAAGACAATTTGGAAAAGCTTGGTGAAGTGAGTGTAAAAGGGGTAGAAGATTTATTAAGGTGGTGTTCAATGGTGCTGATGGGTATGAGATTAGTAAAGAATATGATAAACACATTGTTTTATTGGATAAGTAACTATACACATATAGGGCATGAGAATTGATAGGCATCCCATGCTCTTATTCAATATGTGCACTATATTATTCTAAGATCAACCATATCAATGTGTTATTAAAGTGGTACCACAAGTCAAACTACATGGCCATATATTAGTTCCCTTTGCTTCAAGTCCCTGGTCCAAAGTTCATGAAATTTAGCAACTTTGAAGCAATTGAACCTCTAGCTTTATCCAAATTGGCAAATAGATCCAAAGTCAAGATAATAAGGGCCTCGAATGAAATTTAAACCATTGGTCAACAATGACATCTAACAAGGGAGGGGCACGCTTAGCTTTTTGGAATTTATGAGAAAGGAGGACACAATATTAAAACATATCCAAACAAGGGAAATGAAGTCCAATTTTGATTTTAGTTGCTCAGTTATTGTTAATATTTGATATTTTATTATAAAATTCTAACACTTATATATCTAAACTATTGGTTTCATAGGGAATAAGTGGTCCTTCTGTGAATGACCAAGAATTAGTGCCTCAATAAGAAACTGCTAGGGTAATACAAAATCAACAAGGCCAATCCAAGTCTTAGTTAAGAAGAAACAAAGGTAAAACAAAGGTGACAATAACTCAATCTAATGTAAGGAAAGCAAATAACATATATCCTGGCCATGGTGTGTATATTAATCCAAATACTAGATCTACAATATACAATGTAAGTAATCCAACAATTAGTTTTGTGAAATATGATTTATGTATCTATTTCAAGGGGAAGTTGGTTATATGATTTCTATTTTATGAATTTATCTCAGCTTGGATTGGCATCTGCAAGAGTAATATCTCCAGGAGTTACCATAAATAAAGCATCATTTCCTTCAATTAATGATCCAAAAGCAAGTTTCTTGATTCTAAATGAATGAGAATTAAGGAGAATAAAAGCTACAACATCTAGAAATGCTTTAAGGGAGATTTGGTTCAATAGGGATGGATCATAAGTTAAGTTTGCAAAGAATCTTCCTTTCTAGCCCCTAGGATTACAATGGCAAAGAGTTCCTGCAGTCACAATAAGACAGCTCTAGCAAGATGTTCAACTACAGATAAAGATGAAAAAGGCAAAGTCAGCTACAATTTGATATAATAACTTTATAATAATGTCTTTTTTTATGGTTATAAAGAATACCTTTTGGTTATAATGAACCAAAAGTAATTCTAGTTTTGGCATTTTGGTCGGATTTTGGCATTGTTAACGTTACAAGTTTAGTTAATGTAATTTTAGGAACAACAACCATAAACATTGTTGTTCTTATAATTTTGAGAATTATGGTGTACAAATGACTACATTCTCATCATCTATTAATGTTAAATTCAGTTTATGTAAATGAATTTCAGGTGTCTATATGTTTTCATTTTAGCACTAATTAAGATAAGAGACACATTTTTACAAATGTCATATATATTTATAACTAAAACACTCACATTACTTCTCTTATAGTACTCTATTACTTTTATATCCAACTAACGTACATTAAACTAAAAGAAAGAGACTAATGAACATAACCCATGAAATCACAATAACACAGGCAAACACTATATTCTTTCTTAAACTCTCAACCTCAACTATTTTTTACTTCTTCAATTTTTTAGCTCAAACCAAAGATCCATAATTTTTTCATCTGTAATAACCCAAATTTTTTTAATTATTTTATATAATTAATTTCAAGGTTTGCAACGTTATTAATAATTTTTATCATATGTTATTAGTATTACATTAAATTGATATATTTAATTACTAAATTTAAAATTCTATTTGGGAACTAGTAATATATTTATTATTTCTATCTCATTTTATTTACATAGCATTATTATTAATGATTATTATTATTTTCATAGCATTATTTATTTATTTATTTACTAGAGTTATTATTATTATTGTTATATGTGTGTTTTATGTGTGTGTGTGTGTGTGTGTGTGTGTATGTGTATATATATATATATATACTTGGCTCATTGATAATAACTGAGTAAAAAGTTGGCTGGTTGACTCAATGAGTCCGACATTGATGCAGAGATTCATCCGTCTTCTAACAACAAAGGAGATATGGGATGGTGTCTCAAAAACCTTATATGATGGATCTGATGAAACTCAGTTATTTGAATTGAATCAGAAATCATTCACTACACGTCAGAATGGTAAGCCATTACTTGTATACTATAATGAACTGATTGTAATATTTTAGGAAATCGATGCTCGGACGTGTGCATAAGGGGAGGATGTTAATGGAGTAGTATCACTCCATAAGCATATTACCCGGCTTCGAACACATATTTTCCTAGCTGGGCTTGATTCGGAATTTAATAATGCTCGGAGTGAAATACTCCCGAAAGATCCACCTCTTGATCTCAAGCCCGTGGATGTGTTAACATGGTATGTGTGTGTGTGTGTGTATATATATATATATATATATATATATATATATATATATATATATATATATATATATATATATATAAGACCAAAACCTACCCCATTTTTTTTCCCCATCCCTTTACGCCATTCCTTTTTTTTTTCTCTTCTTCATGCTATCCCATTCTTCTTCCCCTCTTCTTGCTCTCCTTCTCCTCTTTCAGCAACCACCATTTACTTCTTTCTTCCTCTAACAGCAACACCATAAATGACAACAACACCAATAATAACAACAACATCAACGACAACAAAAATAACAACAACAATAAGAGTAGCATTAATAACAGTAGGGATAACAACATCAATGATAGCAACAATCCTCTTTGTCCTAGATTTCTATTTTAGGTGAGTTTTAGGTTAATTTAGTTGAGTTGTGAGGTTGATTTCTATGTTGTTTTCTTATTGTTTACTAGTTAACTATTAGTTGTTTATTAGTAGACTGTTAGTTGTTTGTTAGTAGATTATTAGTTGTTTGTTAATTATTAATTAGTTATTGTGTTTATTTTAATTTTTAGTTAATTAATGTACTTTTTGCTTAACTTATTTCTTAATATTTGGTTGATTTTTTAGTTGATTTATATGTACTTAGTTGATTTGAAATTATTTTATTTAATTTTAATTATGGGTATTTTTGAATATTTTAATAATATAAATTGTAATTTTTGTTAATTATGTTAAATAATATTTTTGGTGGGAAATTTGAGTAAATTAGTGTTAGTATGTTATGTTAGTAATTTTAGTAGTGATAATATAATTTTTGTGGAATTATTTTAGTAGTATGTGAATTTTGAAATAATAGGTAAATTGTATATTTTTGTTGATATTATAGTTAAATGATATGTTTTAATTAATCTTGAGATAAAATGTGGCATTAAAATATTTTTTATAAATTAATTATTATTTTTAACTAATTAATTATAATTTTTGAAAATTTTATTCAACTAATAAATTATTTATTATTTTGTGACTAAATGGGTTTTTAATTAGTTTTATAGTATAATTAAGCTATCTAGATAATTAATGTGAATTTGACTATTTTGTGATGAATAATTGTAAAAATTGGATTTTATTAATATTATGTAAATTATTGGGATTTTATTATCTAATTTGGAAAAAAAATTGGTTTTAATGTTTTATTATTTAAATAAATTAAATTGTGGCATTTTGAGTATTTAATGGATTTTTAACAATTTTAAATATTTATTATTTATTTTGGTGGATTGTGAACCTCAGTTGGGGATTTGATTAGTTCGGGGTCCCAATCCGAGGTGTTGAGCTTATGTGAATTTAGAAGTGTGTTTTTTTGCAAGATTGAGTCTAATTCGGTAGAGAGATGTCTGTTTTATAGAGAAGACTCTACAGGATTTTTGGTAGATTTCTCGTAACACGTGACATTGGGTCAAACCTAATTTTTGAATTCTGAGTCAAATCTTCCTCAGAAATTCTATAAGTTAGGGTTATATTTTTTGATTGTCATTTTCCTTTTCTATTTTTTAGCCATCCCTCCAGTCGCATCTACTAGTCGAGGTTGGACACGATGTACCAAAAGAGCATCTTTATCTTGTAAGTTAATATTTGATTTGAGTGTTAGGCATTTTAATTTAATCATATTAAATTCTGATGAATTTAATTTTATTAAATTCTAGTCCACATTTTTTTTATATGATATTGCATGATTTAATTTATAGTTGATTTATTTTATTATTATTTATTGTAATTTTCCTTATTTTATTTATTTGCAATTATTTTAAATAACCCACGGTAGAACGAGCTACTTGATGGGTTTCATTAGGATCATATGCGCACTGGTAAAATATGTGATTATTAATTATATTACTGGGGCTGATGGTTTGGTGATGGTTTGCTCTCAGACACCGCCAGTAGTATAATATTTGTTTATTTAATAAATACTGGGGCTGATGGTCAAGTGATGCTTTGCTCTTAGACACTGCCAGTATAGTTGGATTAATATTTATTAAATCACTAGGGTCGATGGTCTGACGATGCTTTGCTCTCGGACACCGCTAGTGATATTGGATTAAGTGATGTGACTGCAACTGTGCATCCTAGTGATGATTTGCTCTTGGGATCCGGTAGTCTTGGATATAAGTGACTCGTATGACTGCTATAAAAATTGATAAATTGGGTTCTACCAAATTTTTATAGTGAAATGTTTTAAAAAGCATTTAAATATTTAATTCTTTCCTTTGAAAAATGGATTTCTTATATGTATATCAAATGATTTAAATAAAATTATAAATATATTATATTTCCATAAAAATTTATTTTAAAGGAGATTTTCAAACCGCATTCATTTCTTTATTAACTTACTCAGTGAGGTCTAACTCCCTTTAACTTATTTTTTTTAGGAGTTTGGGAGTTTTTTGTTAGGCCTACTTCTCTTTGCCGTGTAGTTTTGTCACCGGCTATTCTACGTAGGTCTACTTAGTTGTGTTGTATTTATATTCGTGTACCACAGTAAAGAACTGTATAACTATATATTTTAAGTTGAATATTATGTACTGAGATATTATTTGTATAACTAATGTTTATTCATTTTATGCACTATGATATTACGATTTAAATTATATTGAGAAAAATCAGTTTTATAATGTGCATTATGATTTAATTATTTATTGTAAGGTTTCAAAGTTTAAATATTCCGCATTTTTCTTTTAAGGCTTACTACGAGTTTTGGTAGCTTTATGCTTTCCCATTCCCTAGTGCCGGTCACATGCCCCTGAGTTTGGGTCGTGACAGCATCAAAATCTTTCGATTGTTGCACATCGTTTCTCAATCGTCGTCCTATTACTTTCAGTCTTTGATTTTCCTTTAAAAGCAGATTCCTCTCCCTTTTAAAATCATTGATTAAGTCTCTCATTCTACTATATATTGGCTCATCATGCCACTAAAAGAACCCACATCTCCCAATCTTATAATTTGGGCACCTATAAAATTGATGCCCTATATTTTCATCTGTCCATGAAGTCCACTAAGGTGCCTTCACTCTATATCCCTTGAATGGACAATTACAAAACTTTGGAGGCCCCTTGTAATTCAGCTCCATGTTGCCTCGCCTATCGGATCTTACTGTTGATGATGTAGATGATGTCATTTCAATAATCAATTGTTTGTAACTTTAAGGATAAGAATAATGAGAAGAAATAACTTAAGATGAACAAGAAGAAGAAGAAGGATCATGATGAAAAAGAAGAAGAATGTTATTTAATTGTTATTGGTAGTTGTTTATCAATTATGGTGGGACCTTATTCGCCATGTCAGATTCCTTTTAATAGAGACTTAATTCCTTATAAAGTCCCCATTAAGAGAGGGGCATGGAAAGCTTATTTTTGTTAAAAGCATTTGTAATTGAGCCAAAAAAATGATGAGGAGTTATAAGAGCTTTGTTAGAAACGTTAGGAGCAAAAATGAACCTTTTCCCTATATATATATATATATATATATATATAATGTAAACGTATTCAAGTCTTCTTTTTATTGTTGAAAACTTGAAAGTTTAGTCTTTCTATTCTATAACTGCATTATCTTTTAGTTTTAGTAGTAGCAATAATGGTAGAGGAACATACTACATTTTGAAGTTTGAAGTTGAAAGCCATTGGCAATAGCATTGCCACAATCTATTATATAATATATCATCTTCATTTTTTTTATCAATCATTTTGTGTTGTTTTTCATTACTATGTAAATAAATAAAGGAACAAATAATCTTAAGGTCCTTGAACTTTTCAATTTTCTTTCAATTGATCCTTATTACATTTTTTCCATTAATTGAGTCCTCAAAACTTTTGTTTTTCTAATTTTTACATCCTTAATTTGATGTTTGTTAAATTTGAACAAAACTTTTATCAAATTATTGCCATGTCATATTATTTTAAATTTGAACTTTTTGAGTTTCGTTCGATAGGTCCTCAATGAATTATTCCATTTAATTGAGTCCTTAAAATTTTATTTTTCTGATTTTTATACCCTTTAGTAAAAATTTACAAAATACGTATTAATAAACATTTGTAATGCTATTTGATGAAATTTATACCATGTAGAATATTTTTTATTTGTAAATTTAAAATGGACTCAAGATTAGCTTGCAAAAATTTGAGTTCAACTCGAATTTAGCTTAGTTTTTTAATTTATATTTTTTAGTTATTTAATTTATATTTAAATAATAAAATAAACTAATTTTAGAATAATTTAAAAATATTAAATTAAAAATATTTGCTAATTTCGAGTGAAACCCAAGTTTTTACAAGCCAATCTTGAGTTATTTACAAATAAAAAACATTTTACATGGTATACTTTTCATTAAATAGTTGCATTACAAAATGTTTATTGAGATGCGTTTCATAGATTCTTGCTAAAGGATGTAAAAATTAGAAAAATAAAAGTTCAATGACTCAATGAAATTTAATAATTCATTAAGGATCTATTGAACGAAATTCAAAAATATGACATGACAATAATTTGACAAAAAAACTGTTAAAGTTTAATGGATGTCAAGTTAAGGATGTAAAAATTAGGAAAATAAAAGTTTGAGAACTCAATTAAAGGCAAAAATTCAATAAGGATCAATTGAAAAAAAATCAAAATGTTCAGGGATCTTAAGATGGTTCGTTCCATTTGACTTTGATTTCTTTGTACATGTTGGATCTATGGTTAAGGATTTTCTTATATATTTTCCTTTTCGCTTTTTGTACCTCCTCTTTTTATGCAATGGAAATCGATTTCATGATTTTGAAAAAAAGTTTATTGGTTTAAAAGGATTAAATCTTTTCAACTTATTGTAAATTTAGCTTATCTATTTTTTTTTAAAAAAAATTTGGCATATATATTATGATTTGACAGTATTGATAAATATAATCCACCATTGAATTTGATCAAAATTGAATATAGATGTGTTAACACAATATTTTAAATGGCACTATTGACTCAATTGCCCATCAACTTTTTATTTGCATTAAAAAAAAATCAAATGTTTCTTATTTATAGTAAATTTTTTCTAAATTTTAATTTTGTCATCAATATTTTAATTTATTCTAAATATATTGCATTTTACTATTAAACATATAACAATTAGTTGTTATTTATAATATTTAACTAATTTATTATTTAAATATAAAATTTTTAAAAATATATCATTCATTTATTAGTAAAATATATTGACATAACTAATAAATTATTTTAAAAATAAATACCATTGATAGCTCAACTTCATAGCTAAATTTAATGAATATTTTCTTTTTTACGAATTCGAAGGCAAAGGGGGAGTTAATGAAATTTAACTAAAGTAGTTTATAAATTATTAATATTAGCAATTAATATTTTATCTAACATCTAACTCTATTAAAATTTAACATTAGATTGAGATTAGTGTACATATAAATGTATATTAAATTAAAGGTTCAATTTCAATAACACTACAAAAAATTGACGATTTAGCGACGAAATTTATCCATCACCAATTTGCGATGGAATTCAAACTTAGTAAATGATTTAGGGAAAAATCCATTGCTAATTAGCGACGGAAAAAATAATCTGTCACAATCTTCAATTAATTTATTTTTAAAATTAATTTAATAAATTTAGTGACAAAATTCAATTTCTGTCGCTAAATAAGTGATGAATTTTTATAATCCGTCGCTAATTTGGTGTCCGTCGCTATATTCAATTAATTTTTTTTTCAAAATTAATATATTAAATTTAGCAACTGAATTCAATTTCCGTCGCTAAATTATTAAATGCGTCGCTAATTTAGTGACGGATTATGAAATCCGTTGCTATTTAGCGATGGATATATTAAATTTTTTGTCTACCTTAAATACTATTATTTCTATTTTTAAATTTTTCGTTCCATTCAATAATTGTGTTAAAAAAAATTAATTGAATTAAATTTTTTAAATATTCTAGTTTACATGTTTAAATTATTTATATGTTATTTTTAAAGATGAAATTTCAAAATATCTTATATTGAATTTATTATATAGTATTTCTGTTTACTTTTATTTTTTGTATTATAACCATTAGTTGTGAATATAATTTTTTAAAAAATTGCTTATAAACTAATGATTTTAATAATATACTAATTATTAAAATAATAACAATTATAATATACTAATGACTAATTAGTCATTAAAAAATTATCTTTATAACAAAATATAAAAATTTGGTATTGAAAACCAAAAATATCAAAAAATCCAAAATAAAATTGACATAAACTTTAAAATAAAATGTGAGGCCCTCAGTGATAGAATTTGAGTCTGTAGTTGGACTTAATCATTAAAAAATTGCTTAATCGAGCCGACCTACTCGACATTCGGCTTGTCAAAAGCTCGCTTGAGCTTGTTTATTAAATTAAACGAGTCGAGGCCGAACATAATTTAAAGCTCATAAGCTAAATGAGTTGAGCCCGAGCATCTTGAAACTCGGCTCGTTTAAGCTCATTTCAAATAGATATAACATTGATTAAAATCTTTATTAAAAAATATAAAATTGTTTTTACAAATTATAATTTAATTTGAATTATCTCATCACAAAAATATATAATTTGAATGTCATAAAAAAATCATTTGTCCATAAATATATAATTACATTTTTTTTTAATTTAACCTAATTCACTAAAAATTCCTCTTAACCTATCTCATCACAAGAATATATATAATTTTAATTTCATAACATAAATAATTTATCCATAACTATAAAATTATGTAGGTTTCTAAAAACTATATATAGTTTTGATTTATACTAATTCAATTACATAGTTGATCTTAAATTCTAAATTATAATATAATTTTATTATACACTTATTCAATTACATAGTTTATCTTAAATTCTAAATTATAATGTAATTTTATTATACACTTGTTCTCATTTGGTTTTTAATATTATTGTATAGTATTAATTTAACATTAAATAAATAAATTATTGATTAAAATTTAATTTAAATTATTTTATCATAGATATATAAAATTGTAATATTATATATAAATCTAACTATTAAACTACTAAACATAACAACAAAACTACATGGTTTTGGCTTAACCTAATGCACTAAAATCTTTCTTTCACTTTTTCTTGAAACAAAAAACCTTCAAATTATTCAAAATGTACATTATATTTATATAATCACAATATAAACTACATAGATTTAAAGTCATAGAATAATTAAATATCTAACTTCACCATCATATAGTTTTCAATTATATAATTACAATATAAATTATATTTGTAAATATTTGTATTTTAAAATGAACATCGACATTAATATTACATAATTAAATTTAATATAATAATGAAGTAAATAGATGAATATTTGACTACTTAAACAAATATAATATATAATGAAAATGAAAATGAAACAATATATAATATGTTATAATATAACTACCTAAAAACTACATAGTTTTGTATCAAAACTACGTAGTTTTGATGTTAAAGACTAATAAAATACAAATAACCTTCGACACTTGTCACAACTTAACCTAATTTCTTCATTTCACAGACCCATCTCCTTTTGCTACCGCTCGCACCCATCTTCACCCTAGCTGCCAACATCCACCGCTCTCTCCTTCGTCGCCCTCTACCCGTAGCCTTCTTCTTTTACATCCATCGCCACCATCATCTTCACCCTCGTGCACCATCATTACAAAACCCTAGCCTTCATGATTTACACCCTGCACCGTTGCTCTCACCACTTATAATTTTCCTAAATTGGAATTTACAAACACCAATTTCTTACTAAGATGTTTTCATCTTATTTCTAGTTGAGATGCATAATTTCCCAATCTTCTTGATTACAGCCCTACCTATCTTCTTGCTATCGTTCATCTTGGTCTGTCTTTTGCCATCATCGTCTGCTAAGGTCATTGTTCACTATCTTCTATCATCATCTTCAGCATCTGTCCACTATCTTCTATCCTTCTAAAGCATTCAGGTTAGTGCCTTCCTTTGAACTTTGCCAATTTTGGCCAAGGCATCACTATGGTCTTTATTGTGTACCCTATAATTTTAACACACTTCAAATTCGAAAGTGAAATGATGTGTTTGATTATTGAAATGATTTGTTTGATTTAACAGGTGGCTCATCCTCCCAGCTACTTAGTTTTATATCTCTTTCTTTGTCCTAAGGCAAATTTCTTGGTTACTACTTCCTGGGATAACCAGGTTTGTTCATTTTGGTTTCTTATTCTATATTGTTAAATTGTTTAGCTTTGTAGTTTCCTTTGTTTAGCTACTATTTTTGTTGGCTATATTTATTTTTTATTTTTTTTTATTATCTGTTGAAATTATATATTTTGAATCTATTCAATGTTGATATAAAATTTTTGTTGTTGCAATTGTTGTTTTTATATAATTTACTTATTTTTATCTATCATTTAATAGATACATGTTTTATAGTTGCAATTCTATTTCTAAGTTGAATCGAGTCCCAAGCTTATGTAGCACCAAAGAGTTATGTCAGCCATCAACGAGGACACAAACTTGATACTCAATCCTCAGCAATTGTACAATAAACAATGTCCATATGTTACTTGTTCAAGTGCTGCTAATCTGAACTTGTTTTCAAATTTCACTCTCTTCCCCATTCAATAGTTCCACTCAATAAGACTAACTCTTAATAAGCTTAGGGTACCTTATGTTAAATTTTCTTCTCTGTTTATGTGTGTTATTCGAATTTTTGATGCAAATTAATTATCATTATGAATGTATTATTGTTTCTCTTTTTCTATGTAGTTTGTGAACATAAGATCATTTGGTTTGATCTTGTACTTAATTTGGTTTGTTTAATGGTGAAGCCTACTTTTGTAATGGGTTATGGTAGAGTTGGACTAGCTTATGAAATTTGGTTCTGTTGTAATGGTATGTGTGTTTATGTTTGTTAATCTGATGAGCAATGGTACGATAAAGATTAGGTTTTGTTCTGAATTTAGAAACTGATTACCATCAGTGTTGCTGTAATTTTATTATTTATTTATTCAGAGGAAGCGCCTTCATAGATAGAACCCTCGATTTGCCTTTATTATTGAATACATTATGAATGTATATTTTTTAATTAGAAATTATAAAATGAAAAAAATAATGCTTCCTTTTATTTTAGCACAAACCATCTTAAGGTCCTTCGACTTTTTGTTTTTCTTTCAATTAATCATTATCGATCTTTTGCCTTTAATTTTTTTTTATTTTTACATCCTAAACTTGACGTCCGTTAAACTTAAACAATATGTCTGATCAAATTATTACCACATCATAATTTTGAATTTCATTCTATAGGTCCTTAATGAATTATTATATTTAATTGGCTCTTTGATCTTTTATTTTTCTAATTTTTACATCCTTTATTAAGATAATATGAAACACATCTCAATATACATTGTATCTTCAACTATAATATGAAATGTATACCATGTTATTTGCTTTTTTTTTATTGTTGTAAATAAATCGAGTTTGGATTTTAAAAACTTGAGTTCCACTCGAATTTAGCAAATATTTTGAATTTATATTTATATGTAATATAATTTTTAAAAATTTGGTTAAATTATTTTATAAATTTATTTAAAAAATTTAACTTAAATACTTCAAAGTAAATTAAACTTTTATTATTTATATAATTAGGATTCAATATGCTAATTTCAATATTAATTAATTCTCTTGTATAAATATTTAAAATTTATGAGTTCAATTTTTAATAGGAACATGATTAATATAAAATAAAATATTATATGTTAAAGATTCTCATACATTTATATCATTACATTATGTAAAATTTCAATCTATACTATTATTTATATTTCCTATAATAGTTAGAAGTTTATTAGGAATTTTCGTATTAAATAGTTTTATGAAGTTTTAAGTTTCAATGCTATCATTGTTAAGGATTAATTATCATGATCATTGATTGTTCATTTCAATACTATTTGTAATTATTAATTGATTTACTTGTGTTTATTTTTTATTTACTTATTTCTTTATTTGCCTAAATAGATTTTTGATTAACTATTTAGTATATATGAATTATTGTGAATGCGGTTAATGTGCCATTAGAAGTGCATTTTTTTTCAGGGAAATCTGTAATATGGTGTTTGGGGGATATATTGGAAGTGTTTTTTTTCAATAATTTTATAAATAATATGTTTATAATATTTGACTAGATCCATATATATAATCTTATTGTAGGCGTTTTTATAAAAGTATAATAAAATGAGTGCAAATCGCATGTAGATTAATAATCGTATGATAAATGGATGTTTGACTACATAGTTTGAAGCTAGAATTGATGAATTTATTAATTTTGCACTTAGTCATCCATAGTTGATGGATAGAAATAGGATTAGGTATCCATGTCATCATTGTAAATGTCAAAATTGTAAATATCAAAATCATAATTTTCACGATGTGTATATTGTGAAATATCATCTAGCAAGGTATGGATTCATTCGGGGCTATTATAATTGGTATAATCATGGTGAACCTTTTGTGACAGATACTGTGGTTTGTGATGACAATTTTAATGAAGATGTAGAATTGGGATTAGAAAATGCTCAATCTTATAATGCTTACCATAGAATGGTATTGGATGTTGCTAGCCCTTCCTTTAATCCTAATATGTATTCTGGTTGCCCTTCCTTTAATCCTAATGATATGGATGAGGAACCAAACCCAATAACTAAGAAATTATTTCAAATTTTGAAAGCTGCTGATAAGGAGATATGGCCTAGAAATAGAAATCATTCACAATTACTATTGCTAGATTATTGAACATTAAATCTGAAAACCATTTATTAGAATGTGCATATGATGAAATTTACAAATTTCAATTGAAGTTGCTACCTTTAAATAATGTTATGGTTGATAGCTTTAAATAATGTTATAGTACAAAAAAGTTAATTCAAGGTTTAGGCTTACTAGTTCAGAAGATTCGTTGCTGTAATAATGGTTGCATAATATATAAGGGTAAGGATACCGATCTAAAAAGTTACAAGATATGTGACCATCCTTGATTCAAAAGACCAAGATGTGGATCTCATAAGGAAAAAAGAAATGTTCTGTATAATAAAATGTACTACTTTCCTTTGATGCCTCGATTGCAGAGATTGTATGCATTGAAAGCCACAACTATAGATATGAGATGGCATGCTGAGCATTTGCATGAAGATGGTGTTATGTGTCATTGTTCAAACTCTGAAGCATGGAAACATTTCAATTAAACTCATTTTGATTTTACATCCGATAGTCAAAATGTTCGACTTGGTATTTGCATTGATGGATTTAATGTGTTTGGTCAATTAGGTCAACAATACTCTTCATAGCCCATTATAGTAACACCATACATTTTGCCCCCATGTATGTGCATGAAAGATGAATACATGTTCTTATTTATAATTGTGCCAGGTCCAAAAAATCTACAAGGGAAATTGGATGTATTCCTACAACCTCTAATAATATAGTTGAAAGCATTATAGGAGGTTGGTGTGGAAACATATGACATATCAACGAAGTATAATTTTTAGATGAGGGCTACTTTGATGTGGACGATAAGTAATTTCCTAGCATTTTTAATGTTGATAGGATGGAGTATTGCTGGGAAGCTAGCTTGTCCCTATTGCATGGAATATTCTGATGCACTCATATTGACTAAAGGTGGCAAGACGTCATGGTTTGATAATCATAAAAAATTCTTACTTCAAGATCATCAATCTTGAAAGAATAGAAAGTCTTTTTTTAAAGGTAAGACAGTGGCCAAAGTTGCACCACCTATTTGATCAGGGGCAGAGATACTAGAGCAAATTAAGCATTTATGGCTCTAAAAAGTGACAGAAATTGATAATGAGTCAAATAATGCTCATATTTTGAAGAATTATGGATGTGGATGGAAGAAAAGAAGCATATTTTGGGATTTTCCTTATTGGAGCGCAAACCTTATTTGACATAATTTGGATGTCATGCACATTGAAAAAAATATCTTTGATAATGTATTCAACACTTTCATGAATTGAAGGTAAAACAAAGGACAATGCCAACTCTAGAGAAGACTTAAAAGAGTTTTGTTGACAAGTGGAGTTGCACAAAAATGAGAGGACAAGTAAATATCCCCAAACTTCTTATACTATGGATAAGATGTTGAATTTTTTTTATATGAATGGTTGAAATAACTACGATTTCCTGATGGGTATGTGTCCAAAATGGCAAGATGTGTTAATATGAATAAACTCAAGCTATATGGCATGAAAAGCCATGATTTCCATGTGTTTATCCAGAGGTTGATTCCTATAGCATTTCATGAACTGTTGCTAGAGAATGTGTGGTCACCTTTGATAGAGCTTAGTATTTTTTAAAGATCTAACAACTACAGTAATAACAGAGGCAAAAATTAGGCATCTTAAAGAAGAGATTCATGTTATTATCTATAAGCTTGAGCGTATATTTCCTCTAAGTTTTTTTATTCCATAGAGCATCTCCTAATCCATTTGCCTTATGAAGCTAGGATAGCAAGTCTAGTACAATACTGGTGGATGTATCCATTTGAGAGGTTAGTAATAAAAATTACTCATATGAATTACAATTAATAAAATAAAATATAAAGGCCATAAATTAAATTAGTAATTATAAGGGGTTTTTATAGGTACCATTGAAGGTTGAAAAATAATGTCCATAATAAAGTAAAGGTTGAAGGCTTAATATGCAATGCATATTTAGTGGAGGAGACTATTAGTGATATGCACTAGGTCAATCATTTGTGATTACGTATTGACTTTCTTATTTTATTAATAAAGAGGTATTTCATTATCATTTGATTTTATGATAATTATATGAATGGTTAATTTTTACTAAGGTCATCAAGTATGTGACCTGATAGTAAAACCCTTAGATTAAAATAAGAGTTATATTATAATTATCCCTAGCCATTTATTCATTATATAAATATTAAAGTATTAAGGCTAGTATGATATTGACTAATGGTTATGTTATACTAATCATGAATATGAGATATTAAGTCAACTCATAGGTACATGATGAGAGATCATGTACTGGATTGAACCAGTATGAAAATACTACATAGATTATTGTCATTAGTATTTCTCATCACGGTAATTTTATTTCGATCTTTTGACCTTGAAATCATCATCGATTTCTACATAGCTATTTTATGTTTTGACACATTCTAACATTGTCTTTAACCGGACAATTAAATAGGATGTTGTTGGATATGAAATTAGTTATGTGAGGAATGTGAGTGATTCAGAAGGAATTTATCCCTCATTAATGTGAGAAAGATATCTATAGACCCCTTGATGAGATAGACTGAAGGAAAATGCATGGCCATGTTGAAATGAATTGATAAAGAGTTATCATTTTCAGACTACTTGGAATCAAGTCATAATATTAAACTATAAAAGGATGACATTCTATGCCTTATGTTCAATTAGGATATCATGTGATAAAGGGACAATAAAATTCATTGTAATTAGGTTATGTTGGATTATTGATGTAATACCCTACGTTTTAATTGAATAAAGTAATTTTTTTTTAATTCAAAATTTTTTTTTATATAAATCCTTTTAGATTATATTATAAAAATTATTTATTATTTTTCTATCTAATGGAGATATTTTATGTTAATATTATTTTAGGATTATTAATTCATTTGAGTGTTCTTTTATTGTCACTTAAAAATGACATATATTATTATTATTATTTTAAAACTACATGAATTTCATGGGCATTTTATGAGTGTTACTAAGTACATATATGTGTGTGTGTGTGTGTATATATATATATATATATATATATATATATATATATATATATATATATATATATATATATATATATATATATAAGAAGAAGAAGACAGTAGCTACCTCCCCAACCCGACGAAGACCACGCTACTGCCCACTCCCCATCTCTGCCTGCCCACAGCCTCTGTCTTCCCTCTCATCGTGCCGCCCCAACATCACCCGGAGATGCCATTGCCGCCACGCCAGAGCTCCCAGGAGAGTTGCCACTGCTGCTGTTCCTCTTCTTCTTTTGCTGTCACTCTCGATCTGAGCTGATCTGGTGCCACCGAAGCTTCCTCAGCCTCCCTCACTTCCTCAGGTGTCAGTTCAAGTTGGAAACCACCGCTACAACTTACCTCCGACGTCAGAATTAGAGGTTGAAGGTGAGTTGTTCTGGATTGTTTTTAGGTTGTCCTACGGTCATTTTCTGGTTGTTGAATGGAATTAGGTGTTGATTTTAAGTTGTTCTAAGCTAGATGATGAGTTATACCATTTGGTTGTTCAAATTTGAATTTTTGGGCATTATTCTGATTTTTTTCTTGATTTATAGAATTTTTGTATAATTTTATTTAATTTTTATTTGACTTTATTGGATTTTTCTTTGGTTTAATTAGTAAATTAGAGTAATTAAGGTTAAATATTTGTAAGGTTTTGGATTGTTTTTAAGGTTTTAGAAATTTTGGTGTTAATTATAAGTTTTTGTAAATTTTGGATATTTGATTAATATTTTTCTTAATTTCAAAAATTATTGTGAAAATTATAAAATTTTGATAATTGAGGTTATTATTAAATGTTATTAATTTTAGAACTTAAATTATAGTTTTTGTGATTTTTAAATTATTTTTATAAATATTTTTAGGTTTATGTCAAATGTGAATTATTAGGTTAATTTATATTTTTAGAGGAAATTAGTAGTTATTTATAAGTTTAATTGATGTTAAGTTGATTAAGGAAGAGAAAATGATTTTTAGATATTTAAATAATTTTAAGGAATTTTTTTAGTATTAATAATACATTATGTAATTTATGTATTTAGGGGTAAAAATGTAATTTTATGCTAATTATAGTTAAACATATATTTTAGTTAGTTTTATTGATATTTAAGAGGTTTAGAGGATTTTTATACATTAATTAATATTTTTTTATTAAGTAATGTTAATTTTGAATATTAATTCCAAATATTATACATATTTATAATACATTATTTTGGTAACAAAAATTGAATATAAGATTGTATTTAGCATGTTTGGTATAATGATTTTAATTTAGGTTATAATTATACTTTGATAATGAAATGCAAATTGAGTTGTTTAATTTTTGAATAATTGAGATTTTATATTTTTTTTAGTATATATGTATGTGTAATATGTGTTTTTGGGAAAATAAATGATATCATTTCTTAATGTTTTGTTGAGTTGTGATCTTGGTCGGGGCTAAGTGTAGTTTTGGAAGCCCGACTCGAGTGTGTATGTCTGTGGTTATTAGAAGTGCGTTTTCTTTGTAGGTTTGGCTCTACCTTTGGTAGAGAGATGTCCATTTTACAGAGAAGACTCTACTAAAATTTTGATAGATTTTCTTGTAAAACGTGATATTCGTGATAATTTCTACCGTTAGTTAGGTTTTATCCTATCTATCGTGTCTTGTCCGGTCTTCCTCGAGTCAACCTATCATTTCACTATTTTTGTTGATTTATTTGATTTCAATTCCATAAGCATGTTTTAAAATCGATTGCTAATTTCTTTCTAGAGCATATTGGAGCAGAAGCCGTGAGATCGAGGCAGACACGTGGCTGTCAGCCTTCACATTCATCTTGTAAGTCAATAGAATGATATGTGCGTGTGTTTACTTAAAGAATGTATGTGCTCATATTTTTATATTTAACATATGATTTATTTAATTTAATGCTATTATTTAAGATTTAAAACACATTTTTATTTATTTAAAAATCAATTTTGAGAATTTTGGTAGAACAGGCTACCTGGTGGGCCTCACCAGGATAGTGTGCACATGGTAGAGATTAAGAGGGATCCGAATTATATTTGATTGGTTAATGTTAAACTAGGATGGGTGCCTCGGTGGATGCCTTTGCTCTCGGGGACTGCTATTGATTGTAAGGTTAATAATGGACTAGGATGGGTGCCTCGGTTGATGCCCTAGCTCTCGAGGACCACCAGTGCCATATATTTGGATTAAGTGAATGGCTACGACTTGGTGCCTCGGTCGATGCCTTTGCTCTCGGGGATCGGTAGTCTAGTTGGATTAAGTGGGCCCAGCTGGCCATTTAGATTTTTGGGTTTAGGGTTCTACCGAGATTTTTCAAAAGCTATACCTATACATTATAAATTATTTTCACTATAAATACATATAGTTTTCAAAAAATTTTCAAATCGTATGGCTCTTTTTATTGACTTACTCAGTGAGGTTTGATTCCCCTCAATTTATTTTTTCAGGAGCTTGGGAGTTCAACCTTAGACTACCTCCACGCTGGGTGTCTTCATCACCGTCTATTTTATGTAGGTCATTGTAAGCTGTACTGTTGTATTATTCTAGGAAGCTGCAGTAGTATATGTACCAAGAATTGTTTGGCTTAAGTATATTTGTGTAATTTATTTGTATGAACCATGCTTATGTATAAAGATTTAAGTTTGATTTATAATATGTAACGTTGAAGCATATTTTTATTAAGCACTCGATTTTGTTTATTTATAAGAAAAATCAGTTTGATAAGTCTGTTATAAAGTAAAGTTTAAAATTGGAAGGTTTACTTTTCTTTTCTTTTAGGCTTACTATGGGTTTCGGGCGCCTTATGCCTACCCATTCCCTAGTGTTGGTCACGTGCCCTCGGGTTCGGGTCGTGACAATTGACTTCACATGACTTGGCTAGTCATAATGTCTTGCTAGAGGCCACTTATGACTTATAGGCCTAAATAGAGATTTAGGCCCACTGCCAATGTTATGTGAACCTATAGGGTCACACACTTAGAACAAGCCCAAAATGAATTTGGGTTTAATAAGCCCAAAATAAACTCTGTGGAAATAAATAATTAAAGTATTTTATTTATTTATTTAAGATAAATGTTATTTTAAATAAATAAACATGATATTATTTTTTATTTGTTTTTAAATAAAATCAGAATATAATAAATGGAAGTTACCAAAAGGTCATTGGTAGGTGAAACCCTAATTTGGAGTCTATAAATATGTTATATTCTATAGGGTTTAACACACTTGTTTTTCCTGCCTCCAAATTCATTTTCTTTCTTCTTAGAAAATAAAGACAGATTTTTTCTTTTATTCTTGATTTGTGAGACAATCAAGAAGGTTGCTAGCACACACTCCAATTTATTTTGTGAAGGGCTGTTCGTGTGGATACCTATAGAGAATGCATCCTTTTGGAGACGTCTAGATTCGAACAACTAAAGTAAAAAGGCTCGAGGTAAGGTGTCACCGGTGTGAACCTCCTCTCATCCTTCTAGAAAGTCTTGCCTCTTCTGTGTTTTGGTGAGATTCTTGAAACCCTAGATTTAATCAAGTAGTCGAATTACATGGATCCAGGTTTGGGAATGTGATACAGTTTTAATTTTCCACTGCATTTGTATCACGAAACCCAATAGAGACATCGTCATTTTGTGCTCACTATTTTGAGCCATATGTGAATACAAGACATCAAAAAGTGCCACGAAATCCATAATTATATAGAGATGAAAATCAATAACATGAGGGGTTGCTTTCTATTTTTAAATATCCCGGTCGAGCATTTGGTAAGGAAAAATTTCAATATCTTAATGTAGAAGAATATCATGCAGCTTGAACGTATATTTTATTGAATTGTGAAGAAGTGAAGGCTTATATTGAGTAAATATATTGAAATTTCTATACATGTGATGTGAAAAATAATTAATAAATGCATAAATAATAAAATATTTGCTTAAAATTATCTACATTTGCCATAGACTTTATGTGGCTGCATTAAAGGAAGAGCAACCAAACATTGAAGATGCTGAAGTTGATGCTAAACTTGATAAAGACTTTGCATCTTTATTTGAGACATATGTGAGTATACATACATACATCCATATATATATATATATGTATATATATATACATTTCATATATTTTATAGGCTAATGATCCGAAATCAAATATCTCCAACCAATTCAAAAAGGACCTTGCAAAATGACCTTTAAGAGATGTTAGGACATTTCCTGGTTATTATGTGAATGGATACAAGTTTCATACTTTGGGGGCATGGATTAAATAAAGAAACTATGAATAGTGGAGTGTGCATAAAGGGTAGCAATTTTAGTGCAACTGAATTGGAATTTTATGGTCAATTAATAGAGGTTGTACAATTGGAATACCTTGCATTACCAATAAAGAAAGTAGTATTATTTAATTGTTAATGGTTTGATCCAACACCATATATAGGTACAAGAACTCACCACCAATATAAGCTTGTTGATGTGAACCACAAGCAAAGATTTAATAGATATAAACCATTTATTCTCATGGGGCAAGTGATGCAAATGTACTATACATCTTATTTGAGCACAAGGAAGAACATGTCTAATTGGTGGGCTATATTTAAGATAAAAGCTAGGAGTGTAGTGGAAGTGGCAGAGTCATCTACAACTTTATTATTAAATGGAAGAGCATTTTAAGAGGATGACATAGAAGAGCATCATATTGATGCTGATGCAGACAAAGACCTTCAGTCATTAGTTGATTAAAGTTCTTTTATAGAGATTGATGATGTAGAACTTGAAGAAAATGATGAGGTAAAACATATAGTAGAGTCAGATAAAGAATATGAAGGATTAGATGATGATTATGGAGATAATGTTAGTGATTGATGATATATGTACTTATATTAATATGAAGCTAGCTATATTAAATTTAAAATAGTTATTTAAATATTGATTGTATATATATTGTCATTGTGTTGTGTTCATTATAGCTAATTTGATGATGATAGTAGTATGGTATTATGTGGCGTTATGATGGTTGTTAACATATTTTCATAATTTATCTATCATTGTGTTGTTTTATGATATAGTCATTACAAGTATGAGAGGTGGCCATTCCATAAGTTGAAGAGTTCATTCTATTAGTCGTGGGGACAATATACCATCATCACCAGTGGATGCTCCTACATTCGCTTCCTTACTAGCTCTTAGTTTACCCCCTAACTTGGATTTGGGCACACCATCATTTGTCCCACAAACTAAGCCAGAGTCTTCAATAGGATTAGCACCAACCAGGTCATCACATACATACGGTAGTATATAAATGGGAAATACAATTTCCCTAGTTGATAGAGATAACATGTATGAAGTAAGTTATTTATTATGACACTTATAGAGAAAACATTATATAATGTAAATAACTTTACTTTAACATTTGCTTTATTATATATTTTATAAATAAGTTTTCACCAAGTAATAGGACTTCAACTAAAATTACTAAGATATTTTGTGAGAGGTTAGACAAGGAAGGTGCAATATGGAGCTTAGTGCCTCAAACCACCAAAGAGTTCTATTGGGAGGACTTTAAGGTAAAAATTGTTTTAATATTTGGTAATACCTAGTTGTAGTGTTTTGAATATGTCATATTATTATTTATTCTAAGTGTATTCCTATTTTAATAGGAATATGTTATGTGTAATACATAGAAATTAACAAATTATTTTTGTAGAAAGCATGTCAATGGGATGAAGTAAAGACGCTAGAAGTGAAGGAAGCTTTTTAAAAGGTGAAAGATGCAAATTGAAGGAAAGAATGACAAAAAAATACCAAAAGATGTATGGGAGAGCAAGCAGCAATATTGGAATACCTCGGTATATAAAAAAAATATGAACAAGTTGCCAAAAATCATCACAAAAAGAAATGTGGATTGGGAATGGGACTTTATACACATATAGGCGGTTTTAGATCAACAATTGAACACTACATTACTTTGGTAATAATTTGAATTTCATAATTATCAACACAACCTTAAAATTTTTTTTTGTACAAATGCTTACAAAAAAAAAATTGATAGGAAAAGGAGTTACAATTGGCTCCTACCTTATTTAAAGTATGTAGGAAGATGGACACAAAAAAGGATGGATCTTTTGTTGATAAAAGATCCAAGGATATCAATGTAAGATATATATTAAATAGTTACTATATAATTTTTCATTTTATCTTTGAAATTTTTGATAAACATTTGCAAAAAATCTTAATAATAATTAATCATTACTGATAATTATATAGGATACTATGGAGAGCATGGTTGCTTTTGCTTCTCAGGCAATGGATGGGTCTACGGAGCCTGTGGAGGTAGACGTGAGCCACATATATCTGCAGGTTGCAAGAAGTGAAAAAAAGAGGTGAGCATACAGGCTTGGCTCTCAGACATCCACATTTTACCTTGAGACTTTTAGCAGTTCATCAACCACTTCACGATATGATTTTACAGTGGATGAGCGGTTCTAACAACATATGGATGAAGTGGTGGAGCAGAAGGTGGAATTACGAGTTCAAGAATTGCAAGAAGAGATGAATGAAGACATGCGAATATATAAAGAGCAAGTACAACATGATCAATAAAAGATGAATGAAGATATGAGAAAATATGAAAAGCAAGTCAAACATGATCAACATGAAATGCAGGAACACATGGAGAAGTTTATGCATACGTTTTCATAGTCTCAACCTAACTCTCAGCTTCCACCATTTATAGGTCCAAATCATGATGCAATAGGTCTATAATGGTTTTGCATAATTGATAATGTAGTTAATTTGGATAACTAACGATGTTAAGTTGTGTGGATTTTATGCTTAGAACAATGTATAGAATTTATGGTTGTTTTTAAATAGATATGTAATTTTATAAAAAATATTTAATGGTATCTGATTTCAATTATTAGTTTAAATTTCCAAATTACTATAATTTGATTTCAAAAAATATTTAATGTTATATTAAGTACTAAATTTGATTTCAAGTGAAAAAATATGAATTTAATTTTTTTTTCAATTTGCTAAATTAGCGACGGAATTTGAAAATCCGTCGCTAAATTGGAGACATAATTCTAAACTCTGTTGCTAATTTTACCAATGGATTTTTGAAATCCGTCACTAATTTGACCATGGATTTTAGAATTCCGTCACAAAAATCAAGTGACGGATAAAATTCGTTGTGAATTTTGTCAATAAGAGTTTTAGCGATAGAATCCGTCACTAAAACGCCTATTTTTTGTAGTGTAAAATATATAGGATAAATCAATATAGTAATTTTTGTAATTAATATTATTTATTATTTTAAAATATTTTCATTATATATATATATATATATTGTGAAATATTATAAGTTAATTTAGTTATAGTCTAATCATCTTATCATATGGAAACATGTGTTATAAAATTGTCATTATTTTTATTTAATAATAATAATAATAATAATAATAATAATAATAATAATAATAATAATAATAATAATAATAATAATAATAATAATAATAATAATAATAATAATAATAATAATGTTTATATTTTTTTTATAAACCTTGGTGATTTTCTTCCTTTTTTTTTTCTTTGTTTCTCCTCTAATAGCTCATCATCTTTTATATAGAAAATGATCCTTTATTTTTGCTTTCTATTTTATTTACTTAATTTTTTACTTTTAATAAATAAATATATATAATCTATTTATTCTATTTGTTTTACATATAAAATTTTTGAATTTTCGTTTTGAAATTTGAATCCTTTCTATGATGTTATTTGTTGGTGCTAAATTACATATAGTTTTAGAACTCATTTAAGCATGCATTCATACATTTTAAGTTGCATTTACCTTAGTGAATTAGTAGGAAAAGATAATTGTTATAGGTGGCGAGGCTCGGCACGCGCCCAAATGTTTGGTAACCATGGCATTGTGGAGACTTAGGGTCTACTAAGAAACACAAAATGAGCTTATAGCCAAAGTTAGAGATGGGAGTCACCACCCGGATGAGATCTGGGATATACTTTACAACAACCAGATCCCACGGAGGGCCCTCAACAGCTATCATCAGATATTAGGGTCGGAAACTAGATATAGATTTTTGAATGCCCACCCAACCTTGTGGTTGGCCTTCGTTTTTATTTTATTACCTTTAATTATTTAATTGTTTCTTTGTTAAGATGAAAAATTGCAATTTCCTCCAATCAATTCTCAAATTTTATAATAAAGTCCAAGTTTGTGCATTAATTCAATTTCATATCAATTAAGTCCAATTCACAACATTTATTACAAATTATGCACATTCGTCAAAGATCAAAATAGACTAATAAAGTAATAAAATAAAACAAGTGCTCATGCAAAGAAATAGGGGAGGTGAAGAATTACAATCCTTTTACATGCAAAAATAAAAGCAAAATAAAATAAAAAATAAAGTAAACCACACAAAGAATGGGGGGAGAAGAAAAGATTATAACCCTCTAACATGCAAATAACAATTAAAAAAATAATAACAAAATAAATGTCAAGTAAATAAATAATAATAAATAAATAATAATAAATATCTCCTTAATTAAGGATAATTACTTGGTAACTCAAAAGTCACTCAAATGCATTAATCTTGAAAATTAAAATCATTACTTCCCCAATAAAACTTACAAAATAGACCATCAAGTTAAATTCCTAAAAACAAAGTAAACTAAGCAACAATACAATAATTACCCATGAACCTGACCAAGAGAGATTATAAATAAATAATAAAACAAATACAATGAAATAAAATAATTAGACCAAATAAAAGAAAATATACAATCAATCGATATTTCACGAAAACGTCATGCAAAAGTTTAACAAAATGTCTCCAAAAGTAATAAGGTTATTTTCTTAAAATAGGTGGTTTAACACACAAGAAAAAATATAGAAATACACAAAGAAAACACAGATTACACAAAAATGCAAAGGTCACAATTAATATAAACATAAATTCAACAATACAAATTAATGTAAAATATTAATGTATACATACCAAATTTTAAAAGAAAATCAAGTAATAAATTATAGAACATATAACCAAATTCACATAGAGTATTCATGAATTAAAGTTGAATCAACGACTAATAATTTAAATAAAATGCATAAAATAAACATAGAATAAAAGAGATATGGAGATGCCTCTTAAATGAGGCATCACCTTAGGCCTTTAAGGCGATATCAATTTGCCTTAGCCTAAAGAGGCGATGCCCTTTTAGTGAGGCATCGCCTAAATAATAGGCACAAAGAAGAACCTAACCAGTTTTCTTTTTAATCAAATGACAATTAAATAGCAAATAGTTTATGCAGTATAAACTTAAAACCACACATAAGGAACTTATAAATAAGGACTTAAAAATGCAATGAATTAATGAAAAATGATAAAGGCCTATTTGAATTATGAAATCTTTCGCTAAACAAGTGCTCTTACTATTTTAGATGGGTTTAATTTTTGAAACTTAGCCTTTAGAGGTTAGATTAAGATTCCAACATAGCTTGAATGCAAATGCCTTTCTTGTTTCTCTGTGAGTTAACCTTTAGACACCTCTCTCCTTTTCTTTTCCTTCATTTCCTAGCCCATTCTTTAGAATGTGCACTATTTTTACCAAATTGCTTTCCTTTTTTTCGAAGATGCTCTGCCCCTCCTTCAGCTAAGACCTAAAAAAGTCACTTTTTTCTTTCATCCCCCTCCCTTTTTAATTCTCCATTCATTTAATTCTATTCAAGAGTTTCCACCCTTTCACTTTGTGTAAAAACGTCCTAATTACTACTAAAACGTGTAGGGGCATCAGTATTAACTAAAGTGTTTCATATGCATTAATTCACCTCTCTCTTTCTTTTTTTCTTTAAAAGGATAGGGCCATTAAGGTGACACCTCAATGAAGAGGCTTAGCTCAGTGATCAATTGCCTTATTAACCTTGGGTTGAGGCATTTTTAGTTTCGTGGGCTTCACAGGCTTTGTGGGTATACTGCTCTATGGGTTTATGGTCCACTTCTAATAGAGTTTAAGGCTTTTAGTCCATTTTCAAGAGAATTTTGGATTAGACTTTGCATTTAGTGCTTGTCACTTATCATCATCAAGCTTTTATTACGTGCCTATCAAACTTCTTGTCAATAATTTCCTTCCTTGCTTTTCAAAAATTGAATTACATGTAATGAAATAAGATTTATGAAAAAGTATAACAAGGAAATGATCAAATATTTCTACAACATTAACCTTAGGATACAACTTGAGAGGTGGAATGTTAATACTTCAATCAATAAATTCAGCCACACACATCGTCGACCTCAAGGCACCACCCAAGAGGTGAACCATTGATACTTCGATCAACAAACTTGATTTTCATAAAAGTAAATGATTTTCACACATAATAAAATATTTAAAAGGATAAAAATTTATCTTTGAGAGACTATTTGAATTTTTATGCCTCAGCCTTAGAGTATAACCCGATAGGTTAATTTCTTAAAATTTAAGCGATCAGCCTTGGGGTACAACTCGAGAAGTCATCTTCTTGGATTTTGTACCATTAGCCTTAGGATACAACCTGAGAGGTCATCTTCTTCGAAATTTAGGCCATTAGCCTTAAGGTATAAACCTAAGAGGTCAAATTTGTATTTCACTTTACGCCATTGTCCTTGGGGTATAAACCCAAGAGGTAATTTCTTTGAATTCCACACTGTTGGTCTTAGGGTACAAACTGATATGTCATCTTCTTTGAAATTCACATTATTAGCCTTAGGTTATAAATCCAAAAATTCAAAATTTTCTTTCACTTTATGTCATTAGCCTCAAGGTACAAACCCAAAAGGAAATTTCTTTAAAATCCATGTCGTCGGCCTTGGGGTACAATCTTGAGACATTGAATTTTAAACACATATTGTCAACCTTAGGTTACAAACCTAAGAGGTAAATTCTTTAAAATCCGTGCCATTAGCCTCGGTGTATAAACTCGAGAGGTTAGCTTTTTAACACATACTGTCAAACTTAAGGTATAAACCTGAGAGGTCAATTTTTGATACTTTGATAAGAAAACTCTATCTTCTATACCATCAACCTCGGGGTACAATATGAGAGGTGAACTAATAATAATATTCTTGTCACACGAGATGAAAGCCTTATAGCCACTTTCAACTTCAAGCAAGGTCAACTAAAAAATGCCATATAGCCTCTATAGCATTAAGCATGAAGAATCAAAATGATCCATATAATCTATGGGGCATCAAGTGAGGATAATCAAAATAAGCCATATAGCCTTACGAACATTAGATAAGGATAATAAAAAAAACCATATAGCCTCTGGAGCATTAGGTAAGATCAAATAAAACAAGCCATGTAGCCTCACGGGCGTCAGAAAAATATAACAACATAAGTCATATAGCCTCATGGGTGTTAAGTGAAATCAAACAAAACAACCCATGTAGCCTCATGGGTGTCAGGTGAATCAAACAAAACAAGCCATGTAGCCTCATAGGCATTAGGCAAAATCAAACAAAATAAGCATATAGCCTCATGGGCATCAAGAAAATCATTAGGAATGTACCCTAGGTATTGAGCTAGCTTACCTTAAAAAGCACATTCAAAAGATTCAATGTTGATGTACACATGATCATGGTCCTTGAAAACTCTCAAAAGTAATATGACAATACAAGCTCATGTGGTGTGTTCACTGCTTATGGAAGACATG
Organism: Mallotus nudiflorus; assembly: GCA_947683625.1. NCBI lineage: Eukaryota > Viridiplantae > Streptophyta > Magnoliopsida > Malpighiales > Euphorbiaceae > Mallotus > Mallotus nudiflorus. Next base: position 2,873,613 of record CANTUR010000156.1, read on the forward strand.
CATTATTCCAATGTGCACATGTATGTGATTTTAAAATAATTTTTATAAAATAATTTCATGTATACATGAGCTTATAGTCAGAAAATAAGTAATTTGGAATCATTTTATATGCATGAATTAATAATTGGAAAATAATAAATCTCAAATGACTATATCAACTAACCAAGTGCCTTTTCTATTTAGAGCTAATCTTCGGGAACTAGCCTTTATGACATTAAAAAAATTCAAATTAAGTCTATCTAAGACTGTCATTAGGACCATTTTATTCAAATGGAGTAGTAATTAAAACCCCTTTATGATCAAATTGGGATGATGACAACAAATGCCCTCTACTTGGTCAACTCTTTAGAATGCTTTATTGGTGTCAGATAGTTATGCTTGACCCTTAGTGTAGAAAAGATACCTCGTTTTCCCCCTAGTTCAAAAATTTATGGAAAGACTCTACCACGTATGATCTTGAAATTTGCCCCCCATTTGTAAAATTGATAGACCTTCTCACCCTTGCACCATAAAATAGAGTCTCATAATTTCTCAAACTGCTCTTCTTAGAATGATAGTGTAATCAATTTTTTATATTCCCTCTTTTGCCTAGGTCGCCCCTTTTCTAGGAGTTTTTGAACCTATATGGCTTTTCATTTTTTTATTTTCTTTCTTTTGCCTAGGTCACTCATTTTCTAGGAGTTGACCATTGTTTTATGATGCTTGAAGTCCATGTTATCACTTTAGTTATTGATCACTCAATATGCTTACTACTGATTATTAGATGTTGATGTCACTTATACTGTTGATTATTACGAAACTTGAAAAAAGTCCATGTTTGACAATTCACGGGCAACATTATGTCGATAATGACTATTTTCATGTGATTACTCCTTTGTTATAATTATGCATGCTACCTTACACTTGTTATTAATCATCCCTCTGCGGTGTTTTTGACCAACTATTTTTTAGCTCACAATTGAAGGAAATTTTATTTTTGACATAAAGACGATTTTCATAAGATCAACTTTTTTCAAATGTGGGTGGCATAAACAAAGATTTTTTCTTTCTCCTCATTCTTTTTTATTTTCTTCATTTTCATTGTTTTCTTCTTATATTTCCTTTCTTTTCTTTTTTGTGAATATGGTGAATTCATTTCAGGAAAAAATTAAGGTTGGAAGTGCCTAGAGGGAAATTGAAAGTTGAGTTTGATATTTAGTCCTCTTGATGTGGTTTTTTTCTTCTTTTTTTTTATTTTTTTAATCTTTCTCTCATTGAAGGATAACATATGACAAGTTCATAATCATATAAATTAGACAATCAAATATTTATTAGCACAAAGAAGAGCTATTGTAATAAAGTATCATTCAAAATCATTAAAACCACAAATGATAATAATTATCCATGAATGTTCAAATTCAAGTTAGCTTCAGCCTGTACTCCAAAATGGTACAACTCTTTGAAGTCCCTTATGCCCATGATCTTCAATTTATTGGTAAGATGTGGAATGCACACTTCTATGGCTACAATTAACTAGTTTGATTCCGCAGGTTTGTGCTTCATTTGGGCTAACTTTCCTCTCAACCTATTCAGGAAGCTAGTGAAAGACTCATTTGATTTTTACTTTGTATTCTCTAGCTCTCGTAGAGAAACTTTAAATTAAGAGTTTAGTCCATACTACTTGATGAAAGTTGAACACAACTCTTTCCAGTCTTGTTGAACATGTGCATCCAGAGTGTAGTACCACTTGATAGCAGCTCCTTCCAAATAAAATAGAATTTATTTGAGAATCTAAGCTTTAGACAACCTAGTAGCCTTCATATAGGTGGTGTATTGCTTCAAGTGCAGGTAAGGGTCATCAATGCCAAAGTATTTCTTCATATTTGAGAATTTATATTTTAGGGGCAATGGTTCTTCATCCTTTAAATCTAGATCAAAGTGGCAAAGTTAGGATTGATCCTTTGATTTTTCATCCTATTATATAGTTTATCCATTTATTTTTTCATGTCTTTCATCCATTCTGACTAGGTTGGATCTGCTAGTGCTTTTAGTTTTTCTTTTATAGGCTCACCAATAATGGTCCTAGGTTTAGAGTTTTCTTTATCCAATAACATCTTTTACTATCATAGTAATCATGTCTTTGATCATTTGTCATGTCCCATCCCTAATTTCTTCCAAAAGTTCTTATTTCAAAGATTCAATATGGAGGGTCATGATATTCTGCTATCTTATGAAGTGGTCTTAATTATTTAATTAGATCCTTGATATTAGTTAGCCAAATTATCCTTGATCTTCTTCTAAATAAAAGAGGCTTATGGCTAGGAAAAAAACATTTTTAAAAAAATGACAGTGAGTGTCATGTATGCATGAAATGCAAAATTATTATTTATTTACAAGCACAAGCAGATCATATAGTAAAGCCTTACAACCTTATTTCTGCCATACACGTGCTCAATGTTAAATCTCTTTTCCTAGGGTTTTTGGTTTGGGTTTTGATCATTTTTAGCGAATAACAAAACTGACAAATAAAATACATCTCTCGAGATGATATCAATAAATAAGTAGCAAACTTATAAATAAAATCGAAGTCCAATGTAATGAGCCATAATAAAAGGATTGGATCCAACTTAATATGGTCCATCATTGATGGGCTTGAGCTTTATAAATAAGACTACTATATGGCATCAAACACATGCATTTTGGAAAATCCTAAAGGAAGTTGTTAGGTCACAACATGAGTTGAGTCTTAGGTGAAAAAGGTTTCTATTCCCTTAGCTATATTCTTGCATTACATCTCCCCACTCAAGGGTCCATTCAATGCTAGATAAGTATATGCAAAGTGACAATAGCGATATACTCCAATGCTAGGTTTGAGTGAAATATAGACAACGAAGCAATACCTAGCATCAACTTATTTAGGATTATGTGTGCAATATGTGAAAAAGGTATTCTCAATGTAAAAGAAATAAGAAAATAATTAAAAATAATAAAATACAAAACACTAGAATTAGTTTCTTTATCCTTAATGGAATCGCCACTGTAGGCAGTGGGACTCGTGCCTAAATGTTTGGCAATCATGGCACTGTGCGAACTCAAGGTCTACTAGGAAATTAAAAAACAAGGCTTATATCCTAAGTTGGAGATGGGAGTCGCCACCCAGATAAGACCTGGGACACACTTTACAACAACTAGAACCCACAGAGGGCCCTCAGCAGCCATCATCAGAGATTGGGCTTAAAAACTAGGTATGGGTTTTTGAATGCCACCCAACCTTGTGGTTGGCCTTCATTTTTGTTTTATTACCTTTAATTATTTAATTGTTTCTTTATTAATATGAAAAATTGCAATTTCCTCTAATCAATTCTTAAATTTTATAATTACGTCCAACTATGCACATTAATTCAATTTCATGTCAATTAAGTCCAAATCATAACATTTATCATAAATTATGCATATTTGTCAAAGATCAAAATAGACTAATAAAGTAATAAAATAAAATAAGTGCTCATGCAATGATAGAGGGGACGTGAAAAGAATTACAATCCTTTCACATGCAAAAATAAAGCAAAATAAAATAAAAAAATAAAGTAAACCATACAAAGAATGGAGGGAGAAGAAAAGACTACAACACTTTTACATGCAAATAACAATAAATTAATAATAATAATAATAAAATAAATAAAAATTAAATAAATAATAATAAAGATCTTCCTAATTAAGGTTAAGTACTTGCTGACTCAAAAGTCACTTAAATGCATTAGTCTTGAAAATTAAAATCATTAATTCCCTAATAAAACCTACAAAAGAAACCACCAAGGTAAATTCTTAAAAAATAAAGTAAAATAAGTACTAATAAAATAATCACCTCAAACCTAACCAATTTTCTTTTTAATCAAATGATAATCAAATAGCAGATAGTTTATGTAGTATAAACTTAAAACCATACATAAGGTACTTATAAATCAGTACTTAAAAATGCAAAGAATTAATAAAAAAAAAGACAAAGATCTACTGGAATTATGAAATCATTAGCTAGAACAAGTTCTCTTACTATTTTAGATGGGTTTAATTTTCAAAACTTAGCCCTCAGAGGTTAGTTTAAGATTCCAGCATCGCTTGAATGCAAAAGCCTTTCTTGAATGCAAAAGCCTTTCCTATTTCCCTAATAATAAACCTTCAGACACCTCTTTCTTTTTCTTTTCCTTCGTTTCCCAGCCCCTTCTTTAAAATGTGCGTTTGTACTATTTTTACTAAATTACTTTCCCTTTTTTCCAAGATGTTCTGCCCCCTCCTCTAACCAAGTCCCTAAGAAAGTCTCCTTTTTATTTCATCCCCCCTTTTTTTTAATTCTCCTTTCATTTAATTCTATTCAAGAGTTTCCACCCTTTCCTCTTCTATAGAAATGTCCTAATTACTCATGGAATGTGCAGGGGCATTAGCATTAACTCAAGCATTTCATGTGCACTAATTCGCCTCTCTTTTTTTTTTTTTAAAAAAATAGACAGGGCCACTAATGCTGTGCCTCAATGAAGAAGCATCGCCTTAACATCCTAAGATCCTTTTGGCAAGCCTTTTCGGTGAGTCAATGCCTCATCAAACTTGGGCTGAGGCATTCTGGGTTTCGTGGGCTTCACAGGCTATGTGGGCTTCATAGGATTTATGGGTGTTAGGCAAATTCTATAAGTGTATAGATCGTAACAAGTAGTAAAGTGATAAGTAGAGTATCCTTCCTATAAGGAAAGGGTACTAAGCACTAACTATCAATAAATTTTCCCTAGCTAGCACAAATCAACATAAATTGCAAGAATTAATATAAATAAATTAAAATAAACTATCTACTCTAATTAATCTAATTAAATATATGGGGATGAAAAAGAGATTAGGTTTGTTTCACTAGTTAGGACTTGAATTATGGAATTAAGTTAATCTATTTCATTAATAACAATCAAGGGTAAACCACTCAAATTACTTAGAGTATCTTTTGAGATAATATAAGAATACCAAAATTAATTATAACCTATTTCATGATCACATCAATTAATTAATGCTAATTAAGTTTCACAATAATTTATTGTTTCCCGAAGGATTCTTCTACTTTTATGGTTAAGGTTCTTAGGTTTTACAAGTTTATAAGTTGATAAATCATGCAACTTTTATTGTCTTTATTCTATCCACATACAGGCAAACAATTGGGCCCTTAGTTGAATATAAGACATTAAGCACAACTCATAAAATTGACTAAAAATCAAATCATTAATAAGCAATAAAATCCTAATAAGTATTAAATAGCTACTTTAAAACCAAACTCTAACTAATTTAGCTATTCATAAGAAAAGAAGAAGAAGGAAAGGTATAACTCATTGAAAGCACACTTTGTTCTTCAATCTTTGTTAAACTCTTTAATTCCATGCTTCACCCCCTTGGTGGTGGCATTCCTCCCTAAATGGATCCTTTGTATTTCCTTTGATAAGAAAAGTCTAATAGAAATCCTACTTGCACTTGAATTCTCAAAAAGGAAGTTTTCTCTACTTAACATGGTTTCAGGCACGGGATGACATAGGCTGTGTCATGCCCTTCATTTTTCGGCATGGCTTCCATTATGGCATGTTCCATCCCATGTTGACCTTCTTGAAATTCTTCAATTTACAAAGAATAAGAGATGGCTTCTATTATGTCATCTTATAAGCCATGTTACATTATTTCAACTTCTAGAATAGGACATGGGCATAAGCATGCCATGACGTAACCCACATCACACTAGTCCTTATCTATTTGAGAATTCCTCTATAGACTTTCCTACAAAAAGGGAAATACTTATTAATATTTAATAAAAACTCCTAATTTGATAGAAATTAAACTAAAAACAATAAAATTCTAGATCAAACTATAAACTAAAATTAATCCTAAATAAACCTAATTTCTACTTAAATATAATTAATTATTTATTCAAGATTCATTAAAATTTAACTAAAAAACATGTGATAAATTATGCATAAAAAATTCCCCTATACTAATGCTTTGCTTGTCCTCAAGCAAAAATTAGATTTAAACATTTAAACACTAGCTCAATTACAGCCAAAGAGTTATAATTTCTAAGATATAGAAGTACATCACCGAGACTAAAACATGTTTACTAAAGAAGATAATCAGATAAAAATATACCATGTATGAAAAATTTACTAATCATAACCCAAGCACTTAACCTATTTGAAATCTAATGAACAACACCGTAGGAGGAAAACAAAATTAGTTATGAATGCATTTTACACTCCATTTCATGACATCTTTTCTTTTATTTGATGAGTGCATTTTACGCTCTATGTTATCACATTTTCAATCTAATAAAATCTTCCCACTCTTAGTAATCCCTCACCGTTCTCGTACTACTAAGCGTAGATGCCGCTAAGTGGGTCTTTTGGATACTCTTACTCTAATTAGAGCATTAGAGTAGATTTAGAGCATATATATATATATATATATATATATATATATGTATATATATATATATGTTCAAATGTGTATGGATGCAAGGATGATGAATGTGACTGGAGTGTGAGACCAGCACTATGTTTCACATTCATCATCCTTGCATCCATACAGATTTGAATAGTTTATATATATATATATAAACTGTTCAAATTGGAGTGTGAGACCAGCACTATGATTCACATTCATCATCCTTGCATCCATACACATTTGAACAGTTTATATATATATATATATAAACTGTTCAAATGTGTATGGATGCAAGGATGATGAATGTGAATCATAGTGCTGGTCTCACACTCTAATCAAAGACTAAATACAGAGGTTATTGGACCAAGATGCAGGAGGGATTTCACAGAGTTTCTGATGTGCAGGATCCTAATGACTTAGACAAGCACATAACATACATTCTACTACTTAAAAGAACTATATATGTAATGAAAGTAAACAAATGAAATTTAAAAGAAAAACATAGTTAGAATAAAACTTACGAGAAAGATATCACTTTATATTACAATTATTAGGGAATTATAGATGTTCTATATAGCAAAGGATATGTAAATATTATAAGCTAAAACTATATGGATGATTACAGAGATATAATTCTTAGTATTTTCTTTAGAGAAAAAGAGTTATATGTTTCTCTAGAATTTTTCTTAAAAATTATGTTATGTGATATAAAGGAAAGGAGGCTTATTTATATAGAGATCTTTATATCTAAGAGTAGGAGTCTTACTGAAATCACAAGGGAGACAGTAAGCAAGTGATAAAGGGTGGTGGTAGGAGGAATAGTTCTTTGTCTGCCAATAATTTTATACCTTATCTACCTTTCTCTTGTCTTTTGTAAAGAGATATTCCCACCAGGTCTTGGTAGTGGACCGTGGGTCCATAGCCTTGTGGAATAATATAGGAGAGAGGGAAGAAAGCAGTAGGTGAAGTAGAATATTTGACAAAGTAGTCAAATTTTCTTGATGGTTGTCCAAGTAAATGCCACTCTTCCATATCTAGAGGATGACTTGGAAAGTAAAAAATAATTAAATGACTTTTTTTAGCCCTAACTTTTGCATTGGCCATCCTAAAAAAGGATTTTCAACCCATTGGGCCATTATAATAAATATATTCAAATTTTACAAGGCCTATAAACTTATGGGCTTTATATAAGGGAAAATAATAAAATAATAATCTTCATTATCATTACCCAAATCAATATAGGGCTCTGAGTCTTGAGATGCTTGGGAGTTGGCAAAAGAGGCATGGTTAGACTGGATACATTGTTTCATTACTTTGAAATATTTTTCTTTAGTTTTTGTAGTAGCAAGGAGGGCACTAACATGTGATTTCTAAGCATGGGAGTTGGATTGTGCTTGAGATTGTTCATGAGAGAATCCAAGGAATCCATGTTGCTTAAGCCAGTCAATGATTGCATGTTTAGAGATTTTCTAAGGGACTTTATAAGAGTTCCACCATTTGACTCTAAATTGTCTTTGGAGTACATTAATATCATTAATTATATAGAAGTCAAGATACCCCTATGAGACCTAAGGAACAAAGAAATTTGAACAATATAGATAAAAAAAGAAATATTTTTTCTTAAGGGGGGAAGGTTTGTAGTGAGAAGAAAAAAGGTTAAATCCTTAATGGATGTCAGGGGGAAGGATATTAGGAATGGGACCATTGTTATTCCACTATCTGGTGAACCATAAAGGGAATTGTTAGATATTGACATGATCACTAAGGAAAAACAACAAGGTATGGGTATTATAAGCATTGTAGATGAGGAAGGAATTAAACTATGCTTGTTCATAATCCTAATAAGAGAATGAATGGCAGAAGTCTAATTTAGACTTAAAGTTTAGAGGGAAGGCTTTTGGTTTGAAGATTTCTTGTCCTTATTTTGAAGGGTGAAGAACTTTGAGAGTTTTACAAGTAGAATAAGAGGGTTGGGAGTATCCTTTATGATAAAAGTGTTTAAACTCTGCATAACCAGTGAATTCCAAAATAATTTGATAATATTCTTGGGGTTTGGAAAGATCCCAAGGTTTAAAAAACCATATTTTTGGAAAATGATTTTGCATTGTGATAAAAGGATCTTTACGATAAAGTCCATCTTCAATAGTTAAAATATTTTGGATGTAATTTTTTATAAGAAATTTAGAAGAGGAATGTTTTGATTGTGGTAAAATAATTTGTGAGCTACTTTAGGTAGTCACAAAAGTTAAATCAATTTGAGAAATGGTTTTAAAAGAGGAAGATTCTCCTTTCTTAATTTTGGAAATTAGTTAAGAAGCTTTACCTAGAATACCTTTGTTGCCATGAGTTTGTTCAATTCTTGGAGGTTGTAAGGTACTTTGTCTTGCTTTAAGAAGTTCAGGGGTTTTAGAACTAGATTCAATCCATAGTTGGATTTGAGAAGCTTTATTAGTGTCAGCTATATCAATTATTTCTTCTTGGTTAACAATATCAAAACATGACTTTATAGGTTTTAGCAGTAGAAAGAGGAGGAGAAGGGTTAGAGGGTGGTTCAACTTTATCTTCCTCTTTCTATTTTTTGCGAGGCATCTTTATCTGTTATGTAAAAACTCTCTAATAAAAAAATCTAGGGGCTATACCTAGTCAAACATGTTTTATCAAAAGGAGTAGTCAAGCTGACAGATTTTGAAGGCAAATTATGCAAACCTATCAATACAGACTGCCTGCAGAAGTGCTACGTCTAAGCCATATAAAAAAAATTATCCTGTTGAGTTGAAAACCTAAAAATGGTAGCTCAGGCAAAAATCAAGGAAAGAGAGAAAATACTTAATTAGAAAACCTGAGAAGGCTAGTTAAGGACAAGGGTAACCTCAAGTTTGAAATTTGTACAAATGCACTTGTGCTCTTCTTAAATGATTATAGTGAAATGAGAATGATTACCAATTTATGTCAAATGTCTTTAAAAAGTGCAACACATTTTATCATTATGAATCGCATTAAACATGCCTTGTATTTTCTTTCATTACATGACCGTGGTTCTTACCATCTTCTTTGAGCTCTCTTCGAGATCAATCACTATTGTTGAAGCAAAAAAAAAGCCTAACTAGGCATGAAAAGCTTCAAAGGGAGACACCCTAGGTAAAAAAGGGAAGAAAAAGAAAACTAAGCTAAGTGTGAAAAGCTCCAAAAGGAGATGCCTTAGGCAAAAAAGGGAAAAGAGGCGGACAATAATAATCCCAAACATCATCATCAATGATACATAGTAAGAAACATATACACTCATCATCGTACAAGTATTATACAACATGTGGGGCAAATGCCCAAATACAACACCTAAAGTCCATAACCTCAAGAAAATAATACAACAAAGTAAACTGTAGACCAAAAATACTACACCTAGCTGCTAAAAATACTACATTGGCTTTGGTTGCAATCAGAAGCAAGCACTAATCCTGCACAAGCATACCCCTCATCTGAACCTGACTCACCATCAATCATCATAAAGGACGATAGTCATGACTCTAGCTCATTGATATGGTCATAATAAATTGTGCACTCTCGCTCCCATTCAAGACTAGCAAGATGATGCTTAACCTCCATTACATATTGCATACCATACACTCATATATAAAACATATGCATAAAATAAACAAGTACAATAAAGAAGACATACCCTCTGAGTGGTAGCAAACTCTAAAAAGCACTACTGCGCACTCCTTACAAGAGTATACTAGTACTGACCAGAGGAGACAAGAATCTATAAAAGCAAGCAAATAAGACAATCACCACTCACTAAATAAATGAAACACATGCAAGAATAAGTGGAGAATGTGAAGATGGGTAGCATCAACAAGAGCAACACCCGACTAAGGAATGCTAGGTCTAGGCAAATCAAAACTCACTACACTACTAAGGATATTTGTCCCAAGTAAAGATAAGGATGGCTGAACCATCAAGTCCCTAAGAGTGGTACTAACAGAAGCCACACCACTGCCATGGGTTGTCATCTCAGTATAGAACATGCCCTCATCCTCCTCAAAACGAGATCCAAATCTTCTTCGACATTGCTACATATAAGTTCTTATAACTCACATCAATTATAGTTTATTACTAATAAATTTTACTAGATACTTGTACCAAAATAGGAATAAAGGCTTACTGGATCAAAAGAAGTAACTCTCGATGACCCGCATGATGGCCTAATCCTCAAACCTGAAGGATGGGATGCATTTTCTTGAGAAGGTGGAGGTGGAGGTGGAGGAAACGTCCCACTATCTATAGCGTCAATTAGCTGAGGGATTAATACATCAGCCTAAGGCAAGCCCACACTCTCTAAAGGGCTCTCAGAGGGGAATCCCATCATAATAGCAGCAAGGTCATCACAATAAAGCTCATGACCCTAGAACATGTCACTAGGAGGGATGGGAACTCTCCTCATATATGGGCCATCCCACCAATGATGGACTCAATTGCCTAAATACCACACTTTATCAATAAGGCCAGAGAGCAACTCTCATCTCTCCTTCAACTACCATGTAGTTACCATCTCTACCATCCAATGAGACCTCGCCACCCACTAGCAAAGAAAAATTTATTTAAAGGGTAAGAATGAAAAAGGTCCCTAAGAAAGAAACAACCAACACAACATGAATCAGACATACCTGATCAAGGGATAGCTTCCCTATATGGTTTTGAGCTACCGTGAAATCCTCCATCAAATCAGTAGTCTTCTTGATCTAGAAAGACTAATGAGGGAAGCCATCATCTAGGAAATGCTCGATAGACGGATGAGAGAGAATCCCGAACTCATATGCCCAAATCTGTTAAAATCAAAGGGTTAGAAATAACAAACTAAAAGCAAAAGAACATACATAAGAACTCCTACTCATATCTAGCATAAACAAGCATCCATAGATCCTTGAGCCACTTTGGTATGTTGCGTCGAGGCCTGAGTACATATGATCAAAGGCAGCAGTGCCCTAGTAATAGGTCAGCAAACCATTCAGATCTCTAAAGATAAACAACAATCATAGAAAAGCTCAAGCCCATAATAGCGGCAAAATCCAAAGGGGTAATAGTCATCTCCCCAACAGGTAGATGAAAAGTATTTGTCGTGTCCATTTGTCGCTCTATCAACACATACATGGCAATCTGACTCGATGCATACAAGTCATAAGATAATGTAGAAATGACTCCATCAAAGCCCCTCTTGACAATTATTTGCTTCACACAGATTGGGAGATCCTGATAATACATGTTGGCTCTGTTGAAACTACCAGGCAACACTGTCACATACGTACGAGGCTACAAACAATATGTAAGCTATCAAACATTTACACAACTACTAAATACTAACACATCTCTCTCTCTCTATCATTTAATAGGATCAATACCAAAAGCCAAAAGGAAAAGCATCACAGTAAGCACTAGCAGACAATCACGAAAAGAAAATAAAGCAAGAGCTATTAGCCATCAACATTCATAATAAAGCAATGACTTAATAGATAGTTATAACAAGAGCTATAACAACCTCATATAACAAAATAAATAGCAAAGCAACTAATGAACAAGCTTCAAAAAATAAGGGTAAAGAAGACCTACCTCGCGACGATGATGCACCCAAGCATAAGTCTCCAAGCTATAAACAATAGGGATAAGATCTCCTCGAGAAAGCCTGGATGGCTGAGAACTTTGAGAACTAGATGTGGTAATCCTTGTAGAGAACATCCTAGCTCTAGTGGTCTTGAAGGCTTTTTCTAGACTTTTTTAAGTGTTTTCTAACTTTTCTTGACCCTTTTTATGTTTTGGGTGCTTTCTACTCTGTTTTTGCTTATATACTTCCATTTTCTTCTACATAAAATGCAGTTTCCCAACATTCCTGAGGGTTTGGAGGATATTTTTGTTGATATTGATCTACAGTCACACACACTTCCTTCTTCCATATGCTCTTATGTTATTTTACGTAACTTTAAGACTTTGGACACTCATTTCTACGGTCCTAAACTTTCATTTGAACATAAGACATGCACCAAACTCACACAAAAGTACACTGATGTGTGCTCTGATTGTCTAAAGACATTGCATGCACATCACTTTCTTTAGAAAACTTAACATCTCATAAAAGAAGAAAAACAAGGAAAATTCATTATAAGGATATATTACTCCAAATCATTAAAATAACATCCTCAACATGATAAATAACAGCATCATCACTACATAATTACTACATCACTACTGCATTGTCATTGCATTATCACTACTTCCTCTTTCACATTGCTTATGAGGGCTCACTTATTGCTTAGGAACAATCACATTACTTAGAAGCATCTTCACATTACATAGGAGCACTCTCACATTACTTAAAAGCACTCACACTACTTAGGAGCACTTTCATTGCTTAGAAGCACTTTAATTGCTTAGAAGCACTCTCACATTGCTTAAAAGCACTTTCATTACTTAGAAGCACTCTCATATTGCTTAAAAGAACTTTCACTACTTAAAAGCATCTTCTCATTACTTAAAAGCACTTTCACTACTTAGAATCATCCTCACATTGCTTAGGAGTATCCAGATTGCTTAGGAGCATTCTTATTTGCTTAGTAGCATCTTCATTCATCTGACACCTAAGAAGGTTATAATCGCATTTTCACTCACATGACACTTAAGAAGGTTATAATTGCATGTTCATTCGTGTGACACCTATGAAGTTTATAATCACATGTTCATTCGTGTGACACCTAATAAGATTATAATCACATGTTCGTTCATGTGACACCTAAGAAGGTTATAATTGCATATTTATTCATGTGACACCTAAAAAGGTTATAGTCACATGTTAATTTGTGCACCACCTAAGAAGGTTATAGTCATATCTGCATTTTGCTTAGTAGCATCTTCATTTTAAGTGACAACTAAGAAAGTTATAGTCACATGTTAATTTGTGCACCACCTAAGAAGGTTATAGTCATATATGCATTTTGCTTAGTAGCATCTTCATTTTAAGTGACAACTAAGAAAGTTATAATCACATGTTCATTAATGTGACACCTAAGAAGGTTATAGTCTCATTTTCATTACTTAGTAGCATCCTCATTTACGCGACACCTGAAAAGGTTATAGTCATATCTCCTTTTACTTACTAGCATCCTTATTTGTATGACACCTAAGAAGGTTATTGTCACATAAATCTTAATGCAATTTGCATGATCATAAGCTTAAATATGTCCTAAATAGCACCTTGCATGACAATCGAGTTATAGAACAACAACAATAAACAAAACATAACAACAACAGTTAAATCTGGACAAGACGTTTAAAGATAACCCACAGGTTAGTACCTCTCTCCCTACTAAAATTATTTTTGCATCTTTGCATTTGCTTCACATGTATTTACACTAATGCTAGGTGGCTATGCAACACACGTGAAGTAGGGGGTAATTGTCATACCTCAAATTTAACTATCCCCCGAAAAGGTCTAATGATGAAATGAATCCTAGAGATGACTAGAGTATACTTGTTCGTAACACCTTTGAAGCATGCAACCTTAAACAACCTAACCGACCCCACCAATGTGCAAAATTAATCATCGATCCATTAAGTTGTGCTTCAACCTAATGAAATATGAATTATTGAAATAATGAGAAGTTTATTATGAGGAAACTTCGCTCATAATACTCTACTCATTAGGCCAATGCACAGTTTGATAGACTGGGACCTAGCTTTGTGCAAAAATGAAAATCAATTTTGAAAAAATGCACTTCAAAAACATGTCCGAAAGGCTTTAAAACCTTGAAATTGGTCTCAGAATAGTCTAACATAACTTGAGGATTAGCATGCATCACTTAACAGTGCGTGTAAACGCCCTTAGGTGTCATGTGATAAAATTAAGGCCGAATTTGGCAAAATAGACTCCAAAAAAGGCCCAAAGACCTTAGGAACCAACCTCAGAACAACATGCATAAAACTGAAGAAAAGTGCATGAAGCATTGAAGTGCGTATGGAAGCACACATGTGCGCAGGTGGCCACATGCCAAGCACGTGACCACCCATACACTATACGTAACCATATGCACTTGGCATGGCCACATGCACAATTCTCTATATGCACGTGTAACCATGCTCCTACCATTGTATTCTACACTATTTTACCTATAAATAGACCCTATCACACCCTATTTTGGAGGGGAGAGCAAGTGGAAACACATACACACTAAAAAATTGGTCTAATAGAAGGCACTGAAAACCCATTTCTAGATAGTTTTCGCTCTCCCATAGCCTCTCTCTTAGGTTATTAAATCCCTTTTCCACCAAACCAAGCCTTATCTTTATCAAAGCATGTGTTAAAGGTATATAATCTAGCATTATTCTACTGTTATTTTGAACCTCTCAACGATGAAAGCTTGATAATCTCTATAAGCTAAAGCTTCAAAAATCACACAAGCTCAGTCGAGTCTGAGGACCATACAATTATTTTAGCACATTTATTTTATCATATTGCATTTTATTTTACTGTCCTTAACATTTAGGAGTATTGTTGTGCTTGTGTGATGAGAATCGCAATCTTGCATGCTATATGAATAATATATGCTTTATTGTGCTCATTTAATATCGCCATTCTGCATCCTCTATTTCCAAAATCATGAAATCACATCGTAAATACAAATAATGTGAAAATTTCATGCTCTTGGTCCAACTATGACCTCACATCCTTTATATTATAGTCATACATCATCATAGCATAAATGATCACTACAAAAATGTATGATCATCCTATTATTCATGAAATTGGGCAAGCTATGTGAATGGTCATATTAATCTTACAGATCAATCATATCCAAATTAAATTTACTTTTCCACAATCTTTCCCTTTTCATATGTATTTTATTAGGAAAGCAATGTAATAATTAAATTTGTAGCTTTATTATCTTCCACAATCTGATGTACTGTGTGAATGCTATACAAATTATCATTACCAAAACTAGGATGTTGCGGTAGCTATACATCAAATATCGTATAATGAGAAATAGTAAAAAAGTAGACATGATCCCTTAAACCCAAAAATCTCTACTGGGGACAATACTCACTGAGTGACCTAATGTTCTCCTTTTCCTATCCCAATTTTCTAAAAATTGGGTGGTGGCTCCATAAAATCAAAAGCATCTTGCCTCCTCGAGACTAACCATTTGTCCCTATCCAGTAAAGTTGCCATGTCCCTTAAAAATGGAAAAGACCTATATAATGTCCCACGAAAACATAATGCAATCCAAAAGTGAGAAGAGAAAGATGGTTGCTCCCAACAATAGTTATAGCATATTTTTGCTTAACTCTTAGTCACATTTACTAGACGTTCCATAAGGACTATAGTATAATTTGCTAGACACTACATAGTAGTTATAACATATTTTTGCTAGATTTCCCATAGAGAATATAGTGAAAATCATAAGCACTAGATGTCCTATAGAGAATATAGTGAAAATCACAAGCACCAAATGTCCTACAGAGAATATAGTGAAAATCACGAGCACCAGACGTCCCATAAGGAATATAGTGAAAATTACAACCACTAGATGTCCTATAGGGAATATAGTGAAAATCATGATTATTAGATGTCCTATAAGGAATATAGTGAAAATCACGACAACTAGATTACCCATAGGGAATATAGTGAAAATCACGATCATTAGATGTCCCACAAGGAATATAATGAAAATCACAACCACTAGACATCGCATAGGGAATATAATGAAAATAACGATCATTAGATGTCCCCTAGGGAATATAGTGAAAATCAACACCACTAGACGTCCCATAGAGAATATGGTGAAAATCACGATCACTAAATGTCCCATATGGAATATAGTGAAAATCATGACCATTAGATGTCCCATGGGGAATATAGTAAAAATCATGACCACTAGACATGCCATAGGGAATATAGTGAATGTGCCATAGGGAATCTAGTGAAAATCATGACCACTAGACATGCCACAGGGAATATAGTAAATGTGACATAGGGAATATAATGAAAATCACGACCACTAGACGTGCCACAGGGAATATAATGAAAATCACAATCATTAAACATCCTATAGGGAATATAGTGAAAATCACGATCACTAGAAGTCCCATAAGGAATTTAGTAAAAATCATAATCACTAGATGTCCTACAAGGAATAAAGTAAAAATCACTTGCTAAATGTCCCACAGGGAATATAGTAAAATACACTGAATATAGTAAAATCAAGTAAACAACAACAAAGGGGGGCAACTGTAAGCATCCAATTTTAGGATAATTAAGTGTGGATGCAACAGAGTACTCCAATGATAAAAATTTATAAATAGATATGTGGATATTGATTTTTGATTTTTGACTTAATTGTAATGTTTTCTTTAAGGACCTAATTGAAAATTTTAAATTCTTTCAAGGGTATTGTTTATCATTAAAAGTAATTGAAAAGTTTAAAAGATTGAAATTATGTAATTCTGATCAGAATTACATAATTTTGAACGAATATGCTATTCCGATCTTATTCCGTCTATTTTTTTTGGTTTTTTCAGTAAATAAAAAATTTATTTTCTGATTTTTAATTGGTCAAATGATGTGATAAATCCTTTTTCTAAATTTTTTAGGAAATTAAAAGTCCTTATTAAACCAAAATTCTATCTTTGTGAATGGGAGAAGTCACAGTAAGATAAGTGACTTTAGCTAGGGTTTTTTATATAAACCCACTACAACTCTCCTGCGATGGAGGATTTCTTTTTCTTCTTTTCTTTTTATGCAGCTTTCAACTGAAAAAAATCTTTTTGGTTATTATTCTTTTAAAGAAGAAGCAATACACCTTTTAGGAAGAGAAAGTCCAATATTAAAGATATATTTTAAAAAACAACGGTGATTTATACCACTATAAAGAGCAAATAAATACTGCATAAGTTAAATGATCTCTTTTTCTTTTTTTTCTATTTCATTTATTTTTATTATTTTATTTGGTTTCTTTTTTTAATTTTAATTTTGTTTTGTTACTAATCCTTGTTTGTTCTATTTTTGTGATGATGGATGGGTGACATAAATTTATTGTGGAAATCAAAATTGAACTAATCCATGAAGATCCATGGAATGTCATGGATATAATCTTGTTTGTTTGTTTTATTATTTATATATTTGTGGTTCATTATTTTTTTATTTTATTTAGTAATTTTACAATATTTATTGTAATAATCCAATTAGCCAGATCATAATAAAATCTTGAGTTATGTGTTTGTGTAAAACCTCAAATATGACTGTCCCCAAAAAGGACCAATAATGAAATGAATCCTCAAGATGACTAGAGTCTACTAGCTCATAACACCTCTAAAGTGTGCAACCTTAAAACACCTAACCGACCCCACCAATGTGCAAAATCGATCACTGGGTCATTAAGTTGTGCTTCAATCTTACAAATATGAATTATCAGAATAATGAGAGGTTTATTTTGAGAAAACTCCTCTCAGAATAATCAGCTGGTCGGGCTAGTGCGTATTTCGTTAAACTAAGACCTAGCTTCATGAAGAAATGGAAATTGATTTTGACAAAATGGATTTCAAAAACACCTTCAGAGGGCTTAAAAACCTTTAGAAGTGGTCCTATAATGGTCCAACACAACCTAAGTATCAGAGCATATCGCTCTGAAGTGCACGTAAACACCTATAGGTGTCATATGCTGAAATTAAAGCTGAATTTGGCAAAACAGACTCTAGAAACATGTTTAGAAAGCCTAAAAACCTTAAGAACCAACCCCAAAACTGCGTGCGTAGAACACAGGAAGAGCACATGAAAAACCATACAAGCACGCGTGGCCACGCGCCAAGTGCGTGACCATGCACACTATGCGTGGTCACGCACACTTGGCATGGCCACGTGCAAAAATACACTCACAATCGAATGACCATGCCTACACCACCCCATTCTACATATTTTGTCCTATAAATAGACCCCCTATACACCCCACCCCATTTTAGGGGGGTCGAAAGTGAAGACACATATATACTTAAGAGTCAATTCGATCAAAGCACGGGAAACCCTTTTCCATATAGTTTTTGCTCTCCCATAGCCTTTCCTTTAGGTTGTTAGCTCCCCTTTTCCACCAAAAATAGCCTCATCTTTATCAAAGCATGCTTCAAAGGTATACAGTCTAGCATCATCCTGTCATCATTTTGAACCTCTTGATAAGGAAAGCTTGATAATCTCTCGAAGCTCACACAAGCTGAGTTGAGTCTGAGGACTTCCCAATCATTTTAGAATGTTTACTTTACTACACTACATTTTAATCATTTTAGCATGTCACAAACATTTAGGAACACTATTGTGCTTGCGTGATGAGATTGACAATCTTGCATGCTACGTGAATAATATATGTGTTATTATGCTCATTTTACATCATCACTTTGAATTCTCTATTTCCAAAATCATGAAATCACATCGTAAATAGCAATAATGTGAAAAAATTCATGTCCTTGAATAGAGTCATCATGCTCTCGGTCCGATGATGACCTCATGCATCCTTTATATTATCATCATTCATCATCGTAGCATAAATAATCATTGCAATCATGATCATCTTATCATTTATGCTAATCACTGCAATTATGATCATCCTATCATTCATCGAATAAGCTACATAAATGGCCATATTATCCTTACAGATCAGTCATATTATATTTACTTTTTCACAATCTTTTCCTTTTTACATGTATTTTATCAAGAAAGTAATGTAATAAAATTTTCAGCTTTATTATCATATACTATATGATGTACTGTGTGAACGTTATATAAACTATCATTACCAAAACTAGGGAGTTTTGGTAGCTATACATCGAATATCGTATAATGAGAAATAGTCACAAAGTATAAGCGATCTCCCGAACTCAAAAATCTCTACTAAGGATAATACTTGCTAAGTGACATGATGTTATCCCTATCTTTTCCTAATTTTCTAAAAATAGGGTGGCGACTCCAAAAAATCAAAAGTGTCTCATTCCCCCAAGACTAATCATTCATCCTTATTTGGTAAAGTTGCCATGTCCCTCAAAAATTAAAAAAACCAACCCTAAACGAAAAAAACAAAGAAAAAAAAAGGTCACTCACAATGGCGATTCCACTTGTGACTTCTAAGTAAGAAGGATCAACTCGAAAATGACTATTTCTCATTATGTAATACTCGATCATATAGAGCCCCTCACCATTGCACTTGCACTACACATCACACGTGCACTAGTTGTCCTTAAAAGCCTCGATAATACTAAACGACATCACCACCATGGTTCCACTCGAGTCATAAGACGAAAAAGATATGGCATTATCACCTTTAGTCAAAACTCATGCATTTGCTCGACTCATCTGATAAGAGTCTGTAACCCATGACCTTAAGGGTGGTGACCGAGTTATCAAAAGAATGCTAGACTCACTGACTGGAGTTCATAACCCTAGTCATATGGGGGCATTCTTGCTAAAGGAACTCTTAGCCTTTCACCCTGACTCAGCTCATGTAGATAAACCAATAGAAACATCCACTAGGATTCTGTCAAGTTATGCATGCTATCCTTGTCCTAACACTATCCGTTTGACTTGATACTCATAAATGACATGACCATCCTAGTGTCTATAAATAACATGACCCTCCTAGTGTCTATCATCATATGACGTCGTAATGTTAGTTTTTATATAAAATTTATGCTAACGACAATGTGATTCTGATTTACTTCGTGTGAGCCCAAAGCATAAGGAAGATGAGAATCATGTACCTCAGCTTGAATAGTCTATGCGAATTAACAATTAACAAATAATGACATCCCTCAATGAAAAAACCTACGAGATATTGTCCATTTATCCTTATAAGATCAAATGAATAGGTTAGGAACTCGACAAGATTATGGACCTTTATGTCGGTAAAATCAAACTGTAATCTATCAAATGATACTTTCATGACTCATGGTAAGCATATCAAATATTAATATAGGGGCAAGAACTCAGACTCCTTTTGATTGACCTTGGTCCTATAGAATCACATATTTGCTTTGGACATCACTTGGAGCCTGAAAAATGACCCCCATATTAACATCATGTGATTACCTCAAGCAATTTTGAGTAATGTTCCTCAGTTTACCCTTTGGTTCTGACCAACATATATTAAAACAACCTAGTTCTAAGAGTGGAACTATAGTCCCTTGATGACTATAGGTTCAAAACCCACCTAGGAAAGAGATTGAATGACCTCATGGAGAAATAAGGTTGGAAGCGAGAGCTTGCTTATTATTGGTTTGTTCACTGTATAGGAAAACTAACCAGCTTTAATAATGCATACATCACATACATATAGATAGCACGTACTAACCATAGTTTCTTATAGGAATAATCATCTTCCCATTATAGGATTTTTTGCATCCACTCCATGTATACATGCTCATGCTTTTCTTTTCCAAGCACATGTCATGCATCATTCATTTACCTAACCCTAATAAATGAACAAGAATACTACACTCAAACATGAGTGACCAAGAAGATACCTCTTATTAGCAATTCGAAGACAAGCTAAAAGAGGGTATCTAAAAGTTGCTCGCTAATGGCACTATAGTTGAAATCCTCTGAAGTGGGTCAAATTGTATACCCTAGTCTCTAAGACTTAGGATAAAGACAGTAGGGTGTTGAACACTCAGGAATTTGGAGTAATTTTATATTAACCAAGTAGATACTTAGATGGCTAGGCAAAATATTATAATAGAAGATATTGAATGTTCTAACTAACCTAAATTTACTAAGAATTACAAATTGCTCTAATTAATCTAAATATACTAATAAGAAATCCAATTAATATTCATTAAAACTACAATTCAGAATTAAACAAGAACTATGATGATTAATAAACACATGTAATGATTGGAGAATATGACTTAAAACCCTTAAGAGCAACTATCATTATCAACTAAGGGTATTTCCATCTAGAGTCTATAAGCACTCTCAAGTCATTGTAGAGATAAAAAAAAAACCATGAAGTTCCATGCCAATCCTTTAACCCTTCAAAGTGGATTTCTTGTCTCCAAGTACTTTCCTAACCTTTAAGTGAATTTAATTACATTTCCACCAAAATGCCCTAACTCTCATTGTGAACATTTAATTAATACATCATATATGGTGATTAAGCATATATAACATAATTAAGAACTTAATTGAAATCAAAACATTCATACATTATAAAAGATAAAATGTAGTTCATGGATTAACTCATCCTTGCAATTATAATAAACAAGGAATTAGTAAAGATACATATTGATAATTGCCAAATAATTATAAGAAACTAATCTAAACATTGAGTAAACTAAATAGAAGAAAAGAAAAAAAGAGATAGAAATTATATTGATGAAATATCCCTTGCTTTCCATGATGTTTACTAGATATTAAATAGCCTCCTTGATTATCATCCTTTATTCCTTGAAAAAGTATGAATCCCTTCACACTATCTAATCTAACAAATAAAACTAAGTATTACTCATTGCTTTCTAATCCATTAATTATATGTGTTTTGTCATCAAACAATGTTAATACATTTATTTATAGACCTTGCAAGCATCCTAATTCGTATGCTTTTCAAAAGAGGTCAAATGTGAAGAGTTAAGAAGAAAGGGTACATTAACTACTCGACACCATTATGTCAAGTCAGGTGTAAGTCGACTTGATGTGCCTTTGTAATGACTCGACATTGTGGTGTGAGTTGGCACGATATGTCTCTATAATAACTCAGCACTGTGGTATGAATAGGTACCATGTGCCTCTATAACGACTTGGCGCTGTGGTGTGAGTAGGTACCATAGGTTGTTGTAATGAGTCAGCACCAACCCTAGCTTGCTTCCTTTAATTCCAAACTTCATCCAAATGCACTCTATTTCCAATATAAGCATAAGATTAGCATAAAAAGACCTATAAATCATATAGAGAACATAAAAACATAAGAAAAGAAACAAAATGAAATAATTAAACATAATGTTAATGTAAACTAAAGAAAAATTCACTAAAATGAACCTAAAATAACTATGTTATTTTATGTATTACTAAATTCCCACACACTTAGACCTTCCTTGCCCTCAAGCAGGAAGTAAAGATCTAAGTGAAAGAATTAACAAAATCTTTATATTCTCTAAAATAGATGTAGTTATCTCAACAACTCATCTCAATTATGATAAGCTTTCAATGCTCAACAATGATAAAGAAAACAAATTTCATAGCATAATCAATAAGTTAAACAATTTATCTCAAACCATTAAGAACAAAATCAAAGAATATAAAGTCAAGGTGCTAATCAAGCTTTCTAACCATAATGCTCATTCATCAAACTTAGGACTTTTAAGAACTGTAATGGCCATAGGACAAGGATTAAGCACATGCATTAACCAACAATTCTCATGGAATTTTTAGACACAACTTTTATACTTATATATTTTTATGAACTAATTTGCATTACTTTCTGAATGAATGTAATTAAGGAGCATACTCACTTACACACAACTTACCCGAAATGCAATTACTTATAACGAAATACATTATTTTCGAATGAGTGTAATTAAGGAGCATACTCACTTACACATAACTTACTCGAATGTATCACACTAACAAGCTTTTTTTTTTAAAAGATATAAATGTAAAAATGTCCTCATCCATTATTGAAAAGCTAAAATGGCCATGGTTATAGTTTCCCTAAGGCCATTTCAATCCTTAAAAACCTAAACATGAATCCTAACCACCCTAGTTCTAAGAGTAATTACAAAGTTGACTAAATATTCTTTAGATGTTGAAATACCAATGAAAGATAAAAAGGAAAACTTAAAGCTTATACTATATGAAACTTTAAAATTTTACCAATTAAGCATAGAAAGATAATCACTAACATAATAGTAAGAAAACTCAATCACAATCAAAATGAACTTGAAGAGAAAACTAA
This sequence comes from Mallotus nudiflorus, assembly GCA_947683625.1. Lineage (NCBI taxonomy): Eukaryota > Viridiplantae > Streptophyta > Magnoliopsida > Malpighiales > Euphorbiaceae > Mallotus > Mallotus nudiflorus. The sequence continues at coordinate 2,897,012 of CANTUR010000156.1, forward strand.
TTAAAATATGAAGAAGATTAAATTAAGCATAGTTAAACATAAATGACATAAAACAAGAACACATAACCTAAAATCATAAGGATAGACTTACAGCTAATAAAATGACAACTACTACCATTCCCTCCCCCACACTTAAAAATGCGCATTGTCCCCAATGTGATGCCATAATAGTAAAGAAAGGAAAGAAATACTCCCCTAATCGTTTGAAGGTGTTGGTGGAGGAGATTCAATGTTGTATCCATAATAGGTAAAGAATTTATTGAGCTTGTGTTCCATTTTCCTTTACCTATGATTAAATTGTTGGTGTTGAGTCTCTATTGCATCTAATTGTTGCTGCATTGCAATTTGATTATTGAGGATTTAATCCCAAATATAAGAGTGTCCACTTTAAGAACCACCAACTTCATCCTGTATAGGGTAAGTGAGTAATAGGACATCACCATGTGGTGCATAATCGTGAGAATGGTCAAGCTCAACATCTTCCTCCTCTTCTTGGGTTTCCTCTACTTAAAGAGGACATTCCAAACCTCTCCAACATGATTAAGACCTTGCTAAAATTAAATGGAAGGAAGAATCTACAACTTTATCTCTCATAAAAGCTTGCTTAGTGAAATAAGAACATTCAACAACATGGTCAAAATCATCAAGGTTAACATTCAAAAGTAAGTTAGTGTTTCTTTCCTAACATCCTAAATTCAAGAATATGGGAATCATTCAAATTAACTTATAAAGATATAGAAACTTTAGTAGTCAACTTAACATAAGTATGCTCTTATATGGAGATAAACTTTTTAAGTCCACAAGTAATCAATAATTGACTAAAAGAGTCATGCATACTTACATCTTAAAGTAAAGAGGAGGGGATATACTTACAACTAATTATTTCCCTAAACTTAAGAGTTGTAAATCTAGCACCTTTCTCATAAGAAAGAATGGGAAACTTGGTCTCATAGGTGGGTGCAAAGTCCTCCTCTTGAAGCTCTTCTTCAACTTAAGGTTTTTTTAGATGTAAAACCCTTTATCTTACTCATTTCAAAGAGGTGATGTAATGAAAATGGAGCGGTGTCAGTTAGGGTAGAAAATGAGAGAGATGGTGGTGAGAGTGGTTATGGTGTAAAGAAGAAAAGAAAATAACAAAAAGACAAAATAAAAAGAATACAAAAAATAAAAAGTTAGAATGGGGAAAAATTGTATGAAGGCATGACTTGGCACCATAGTGATGACTCAACATGGAGCCAAAGTGACAAAAATTCCACTTATTTTTAATTGACCAAATTCAAATTTATATCTTTATATTGTTTGATTAAAATAAAATGTGTATAAAGAAAAACATATGCAAATAAACTAGAAAAACATAAAACAAAAATAAATTTATAAAAAAATATGTAAAAGAAAGGATTAAGATAAATTTAAATGATTATAATAAAACAAATACTAATAAAACTATAAATGCTACTAATTTTAAAATGTGGTTCATATAAATCTAATGTAAATGACATACAATATTAGTGAATAACTTAAATAAATAAATAGAAAAGATAGAATGACAAAGTAATATCTAGCTACATTTAGTGGTCTATAGTTTGACCATACTTGGCTTGTGAACCTTAATTTGGGTTGTTGAGGCTTTCCCAAAGTTATTGTTAGCAATGGCTAGAGCCACAATCCCTCCAAAACTACCTGTTATGTCAGGCATGGCAAAATTGCCTAATGTTTGTCTCTCCAATTCAGCCATGTTATTCAAATTCTATTGATTCACTTTTCTTTGCCTTTGTTCCTTGTTTGAAGCATATAAAGTTAATTGAATTTTAGGATCAAAGTATAGAGTACTATCATTAACACTTTTAGTAAGCATCGTCAAGAGTGAAATCAAAATCAAACAATCACAAATTAATAAACAAGTTTAAAAACTAATTAAAATTAAGGCCTAAAACAACCTTCCTCCACCCTAAGTTAATAAAAATTACTAAATTCCCTAGCAATGGACAAAAATTTGAAGCGGGTCAAATTGTATACCCTAGTCTCTAATACTTAGTATAAAGCAAGTAGGGTGTCGAATACTCAAGAATTTGGAGTAATTTTATATTAACTAGGTAGATACTTAGATGGATAGGCAAAATAGTATAATAAAAGATATTGAATGTTCTAACTATCCTAAAATTACTAAGAATTACAAATTACTCTAATTAATCTAAATGTACTAACAGGAAATTCAATTAATATTCATTAAAACTACAATTCATAATTAATTAATAAACACATGCAATGATTGTAGAATATAACCTAAAATCCTTAAGAGAAAATATCGTTGTCAACTGAGGATATTTCCATATAGAGTCTACAAGCACTCTCGTGTCATTATAGAGATAAATAAAAACCATGAAGTTCCATGCTAATCCTTTGACCCCTTAAAGTAGATTTCTTGTCTCCAGGTACTTTCCTAACCTTTAAGTGAATTCAATTGCATTTCCACCAAAATGCTCCAACTCTCATTATGAACATTTGATTAATACATCTTATATGGTGATCAAGCATACATAACACAATTAAGTACTCAATTGAAATCAAATCATTCATACATTATAAAAGATACAATGTAGTTCATGGATTAATTCATCCTTGCAATTTAATAAACAAGGAATTATTCAAGATAAATATTGATAATTGTCAAATAACCCTAAGAAACTAATCTAAACATCAACTAAACTAAATAGAAGAAAAGAGAAGAAGAGATAGAAATTATGTTGATGAAATATCCATTGCTCTTCATGATGTTTATTATATATTGAATAACCTCCTTGATTATCTTCCTTGTTTCTTTTAGAATGAATGAATTCCTTCACACTGTCTAATCTAACAAATAAAACTAAGTATTACTCATTGCTTTCTAATCCATTAATTATGTGTTTTTTTTTCATGAAACAATGTCAATACATCTATTTATAGACCTTTTAAGCATCCTAATTCATCCACTTTTCAAAAGAGGTCAAATGTGAAGAGTTATGAAGAAAAGGTGCCTTATCTACTTGGCACCATTATGCCGATTTAGGTGCAAGTGAGCATGATGTGGCTTTGTAACCACTTAGCACCATAGTGTGAGTCGACACCATGTGTTGTTATAATGAGTCGGCACCAACCCTAGCTTGCTTCCCTTGATTCCAAACTTCATTCAAATGCACTCCATTGCTATTATAAGCATGAGATTAGCATAAAAAGACCTACAAATCATATAGTGAACATACAAACATAAGAAAAGAAGCAAAATGCAATAATTAAACACAATGTTAATGCAAACTAAAGAAAAAGTCAATAAAATGAACCTAAAATAACTATGTTATTTTGTGTATTATCATCCTCCAAGCCTGAATCAAAGCAAAAAGTGCCCGAGACGGGAATAACACACCACTAAATGAAGCATATGTATCTATTCACCCAAGGGTAGATAAAGCAAAGGGGATTCCCCACACTCCAATTCAAGTTGATGATGACAATCACTACTACCAAGATATCAGGAATGCACTAAAAGTTACAAAAATTATTGATGTGACCAAGCCTGAATTGATAGGGGAGATCAAATTATTAGCCAACAGATGGCTTAGTTGGAATTTAGCTTTAAAGATAAGGGAACTCATGGCTCCAAAAGCTTCACTGACCTAGTGCTATTCAAAGATGAGCCGCTTCCAGATGATTTTAAGCTATCAAACTTTGCTAAGTTTGATGGAACATAAGATCTAAGGGTCCATATAAAGCAATATGCTACCTTCATGGCTACCACTATTAGTGATATGGACTAGGTTAATCATTTGTGATTATGAATTGACTTTATTATTTTATTAATAAAGAGGTATTTCATTATCATTTGATTTTATGATAATTATATGAATGGTTAATTCTTACTAAGGCCATCAAGTATGTGACTTGATAATAAAACCCTTAGATTAAAATAAGAGTTCTATTCTAATTATCCCTAGCCATTTATTTATTATATAAATATTAAAGTATTAAGGCTAGTATGATGTTAACTGATGGTTATGTTTTACTAATCATGAATATGAGATATTAAGTCAACTCATAAGTACATGATGAGAGATCATGTACTAGATTGACCCACTATGAGAATACTACATAGATTATTGTCATAAGTATTTATCATCACAGTAATTTTATTTTGGTCCTTTGACCTTGAAATCATTATGGATTTCTACATAGCTATTTTATGTTTTAACACATTCTAACATTGTCTTTAACCGGACAATTAAATAGGATGTTGTTTGATATGAAATTAGTTATGTGAGGAATATGAGTGATTCAAAAGAATTTATCCCTAATTAATATGAGAAAGATATCTATGGGCCCCTTGATGAGATAGACTGAAGGACAATGCATGGCCATGCTGAAATGAATTGATAAAAAGTTATCATTTTTAGTCTACTTGAAATCAAGTCATAATATTAAACTATATAAGGATGACATTCTACGCCTTATATTCAATTAAGATATCATGTAATAAAGGGAAGATAAAATTCATTGTAATTAGGTTATGTTGGATTATTGACTTCACATGACTTAGGTAGTCATAATGTCTTGCTAGAGGCCACTTATGACTTGTAGGCCTAAATAGAGATTTAGGCCCACTGCTAATGTTATGTGAACCTACAGGGTCACACACTTAAAATAAGCCCAAAACGAATATGGGTTTAATAAGCCCAAAATAAACTCTATGAAAATAAATAATTAAAGTATTTTATTTATTTGTTTATTTATTTAAGATAAATGTTATTTTAAATAAATAAATAAGATATTATTTCTAATTTGTTTTTAAAATAAAATTAGAATATAATAATTGGAAATTACCAAAAGGTCATTAGTAGGTTAAACCCTAATTTGGAGTCTATAAATATGTTATATTCTCTAAGGTTTAACTTACTTTTTTTTCCTGCCTCCGAATTCGTTTTCTCTCTTCTTAGAAAACAAACATAGAGTTTTTCTTTTTTTATTGATTTGTGAGACAATCAAGAAAGTTGCTATCACACACTCCAATTCATTTTTGTGAAGGGCTATTTGTGTGGATACCTATAGAGGACGCATCCTTTTTGAGATGTCTAGATCTGAACAACCAAAGTAAAAAGCTCGAGGTAAGGTGTCACCGGTGTGAACCTCCTCTCATCCTTCCAGAAAATCTTGCCTCTTTTGCATTTTGGTGAGATTCTTGAAATCTTAGATTTAATCAAGTAGTTGAATTACATGGATCTAGGTTTGGGAACATGATAAATTTTTAATTTTCCACTGTGTTTGTATCACAAAATCCAACAACCACAAAGCTTTTAGAATCACAGATTGTTCAATTCTTTTTCACATCACTAAAGGAAGGACTAAGGGCATGGTTCTTTAACCTTAAAGATGAAATAAAAAATGATTGGGTACTGCTAACTCATAAGCTTATCAAGTAGTATGAATACAACATTTAGTTAAACATCACTCGAATGGACCTTGAGACAACAAGACAACAACCTGGTGAAGCTTTCTCTGATTATGTAACTAGATGGTGGGGAAAGGCACTCAAGATGAGAAATTGTCCTCTTAAGGATGAATAATTAGAGTTGATAATCAAAGGGGCACTACCACACTTCAAAAAAAAAATGTTCTTTGCTCATTATCTTGACTTCAAAGCTCTCCATCAGGCTAGGATTAGAATTAAGGATGAGGAACCTCAACAAGCTAGAAACACTTTTCATTACAGTACCTAACTAAATACCCAAAACACCTTTAGTCAAACCAAAAAAATAAACATGATCCAACCCAACACTCATAGCTCACCATTTATGAATACCATCAGATCTCTAAGAAAATTCTCAAACTTTAACCTCCCCCTATCCAAAGTATTCCAAAGAATTCAACAAAAGAACCTCCTACAACCACAAGAGCCTAGGCCCCTTCCAAACCCACTACCACCTCAAATAAACCAAAACTTGTTCTATCACCTTCACTAGATGCCTGGTCATACCATTTATACATTTAGAACTCTTAAAAATGCAATCCAAGACCTCATTGACTTTAGAAAAATTGATGACATAGAAAAATGACCTAGTATCAAAACCAATCCTCTCCTAAACTATCAAAATATGCCTCCACCTACTATCAACATGTTCTCTTCTAATCTACAAGAAACCCAAGACAAGCCCCGAAAAGAAAAATCCTCAAAACCTATTCTTGAGCCTCATAAATCTAGTGAAGATGAGCAATGCCCTTCTACGTTTGAATACATTTGAATGCCTAAAAAATTCCTTCCTCACTTGATGATGCAAAAAAGAGCTAGGGATACAGCTCTCCCTATGAATGGTAAAGTAATTGATTGCCCTTACCCATAAAAAGCAGACACAAATAAATATTCTAGTAGTAACCATGAAGTATGGGATCTACTAGGCTAGCCATTTGGGAAGTTTGACTATAAAGTCAAGTACACGACACCTCTTGCTGCTCGTAGACTCTCAAAAGATATAACATCGTCAGGATGGGGAGAAGAATTTAACAATGAAGATGGGATGGATAGTACTATTTAGCTTCAGAACCTACAAGTCATGGAGATAAACATATGGTATGACTTTGATGATCTTGAAATCATTATCTAGGACCAGAACAATAGTACAAAAGCAGATAAGCAAATAGCTGACATGCCATCACTAGCAATTGACCATATAACTCATAGCAGGTGAGTATATCAACCTTCTAAGAAAGAGAAGGAACCTTCTAAAGAGAAAGAAGTAGTAAAAGATCAAGCTCTGGTTAAAGAAGAAGACACTATCCTCAAATAGCTCATGAAAACTTAGGCACAAGCCAATATTTGGGACCTTCTCATTGCCTCCAAGAAGCACAGAGATGCCCTAGTCATAGCACTATATGAAGCAAAGATTGCCACTAATTCCTCATTGTGCAGGATGATAGCCTCTCTAATGAAAGCTCCTTCCAATGCAATACAAAGCCCTCAAGGGAAGGGTCCACAATCACCCTTTCTTTATACATGAAATTGTCAAGACTAAGAAGTGCCCATATGTTATGGTAGATGATGGGTCTACCATAAATGTTTTCCCCTTGAGGTTGTTATATAAGTTTGGGATGAATGTTGAAAACCTAAAAGAATCCAATGTGGTCATACAAGCTTACGATGATTTAAAGAAGCTAGTCATCGACACTTTCAAAGCAGTAGTTACAGTGGGAGATATCGATTCAGAAATAGAATTTACTGTCATGGACATCCCTTTGATTTTTGCCCTGCTGCTAGGAAGACCTTGGTTCCACCCACTAAAGGGCATACCTTCCATTGTGCATCAAAAGATCAAGTTCCCTTTGAATGGAAAGGTCGTTACAATCCCTACTGAAACAAATAACATTATTGCCTATCTAAATGTGGTCCCATTAGGTTTCCAGGTTTTTGTGATCAATGAAGGTCATGTCAATCTCAAAGTTGCTACTACGATGAAGAAAATGCAACATTGACCTAGAATAGCACTAGGAGGAAGAAACATTAGAGTCATATAATTCCTTGACTTCTGAGGATAGATTAATATAAATGGTCTAGGGTAAGATCTTGAAAAGGATACTGGGGCTAAGAAATCAACCTCTTTTATGGCTGAAAGCTCAACCAAGTCTACCGAGGACAAGTTGAGGAATGGGTGAGCAACTAAATAAAAAAAATCAGGCTTTGAGATCTTTAATGACACCCTCAAGGAGCACTTACTAGACATGATCATTGAAACTGACATATATGAATTGATGAAAAATCTGGAGATAGAATATGAAAATGAAGCTATTAATCATGCCCAAGCTATTGCCATCCTCGAATCGAGCATTGATGACATCTTATTCGAAGGCATTGCTAATGATGATCTCTTTACTTTTTCTTTGATTGAAAATGATAATGTAATGACTCTAAAGTTAATAAAATGAAATTAGATTTTGCTTACTTGTTTGATGTCTTTCCTGATGGTAGTGTACATTGCATTGATCAAAATATTAGCAGATTTAACATTCATTATATACACACTGAATCATTTAACATTGGCATGGAATCTGAACCATGCATTCTATATATTTTGAAAGATGTTACCCCTAAAGAGAGGAGAGAAATTGAAAAATATTAATAAAATATTAAAAAATATTTGCTTGGATTTACAATGATATGCCTAGTATTGACAGAGACATTGCTCAACACTTCATTCCTACCAAAGATGGGTGTAAATTGGTAAAGCAAAAACTAAGAAAACTTAGACCAGAATAGACCCAACTAGTGAAAGAGGAAATTGAGAAACAGATTAAGGAAAAATTCCTAGAGGTAGTAGACTATCCAGAATGGTTAGCAAATGTGGTGCTAGTACCAAAGAAAGATGGAAGGGTTAGAATTTGTGTCGACTACAGAGATATGAACAAGGCCTATGCGAAGGATGAATTTTGATTACCTCATATAGACATACTAGTTGATAGCACCACCATATGTGCAATGTACTCGATAAGGGTTGAAAAGTACAACCTCAGCCTAAATCCTAAGAAATGCATATTTGGGGTTACTTTAGGAAAGATGTTAGGGTATGTTGTCAATCAGAACATGATTTAAATTAATCCAGATAAAGCAAAAGTCATCAAAGAGATGCCATTTCCAAAAATGGAGAAAGAAATAAGAGGGTTTATAGGAAAACTACAGTTCATCAGTAGATTCATTGTTAAGTTGACAATGGTGTGTGAACCAATCTTCAAGCTACTAAGAAAAGATCAGTTGGTTGAATGGAATGAACAGTGTCAGCTAGCATTGGACAAGATCAGAAGCTACCTAGCCAACCCACTACATCTAAGACCACCTAAACTAGAGATACCTCTAACCCTGTATCTAGCCATCGAAGGGAATGTAATCAGTACAATATTAGCCCAAGAGGGAGAAACAAAACTAGAACACATAATCTACTACTTGAGCAAGAAGATGCTACCATATGAGGATAAGTACATCAAAGTCGAATAGATATGTCTGGCAATGGTATGGACAATGAGAAAATTCAGACACTACTTTCAATCTTATATAATACATGCCATGTCTAAAATGGACCCAATGAAGTACCTCTACAAAGATCCCTCTCTAATGGGAAAACTTGCCAAGTGGGTTGTACTACTAATACAATTCGACATGCAATATCTAACTAAGAAGGTAGTAAAAAGGAGAGCAGTGGCTAAATTTCTAGCTTTAACCCCATTCCAAACTTAGAAGAAATCCAACTGGACTTCCCAGATAACTTTAGCTCACCCATTTGAATCTAAGGATGGCGCATGTACTTTAATGGTATAGTTAATCAGTTCAGTGCAGGAGTCAGTTTTATACTGTAATCTCCAGAAGGCGAAGTAGTACCAATTTTTAAAAATCTCAAGTTCAGAGTCACAAATAATGAAGCAAAATATGAGGCATGCATACTCGAAATAGAAGCACCAATAACCATAGATGTCATAAAAGTTGAAATCTTTGGAGATTCTATACTAATAATCAATCATACACAGAAGAGTGGGAGTTAAAAGAGCAGCATTTAAACTCTTATATGACCACTTGAGGCTACTCAGCATGTCTTTCCAAAAATGCAGATTCATTCATCTCCCTAGAAACCACAATCAGATGGTAGATGCACTTTCTTCCCAAGCATCAATATGGGAAGGACCATCCAAAATGCCTATGAAGCCCCTCATTCTACTAAGATCAGGACAATCTTGTTATAAAAACTACATAATAATAGAGATAGAAGTAGTTAAAGAGCCCTTTTTCTACGACATCTAGAGATATCTAAAGGAATGAGCCTATCATGTTCAAGCAAATGAAAAAGACAAAGTAGTCATTCAATGACTAGCATTAAAGTTCATATCACACCATGGTGTGCTATATAGAAGAACCTCATATGGTTTACAAATCCAATGACTAGATGAAACTGAGGCTATCAAAGTAGTAGAAAAAGTACACGAGGGTGTTTATGGTTCACACATGAATGGAGAAATCCTGGCTAAGAAGCTAATGAGACAAGGGTTCTTTTAGATGACGATAATGGAAGATTGCATTAAATTTGTAATGAAATGCCACAAGTTTCAGATCCATGGGAATGTTAGCCACCTTCCCCCAATAGAACTACAATATATCTTTTATCCATGCCCCTTCTCAGCATGGGGACTAGATGTAATTAGGGAAATCCACTCGACAACCTCAAATGAACATAGATTAATCTTAGTGGCAATAGACTACTTTACAAAATGGGTCAAAGCAGAATCATTCACAAGGATAGGAGCCAAGCAAGTGGCCAAGTTCATCAAAAGAAACCTATTTTACTAATATTGGATCCCCTTTCACATCATCTCTAGTAATAGTGTCTAATTCCAAGGGGAAGTTAGAGGGCTACTAAGGAGTTATAAGGTGGAACATCATAAATCTTCTCCTTACTAACCAAGAACAAACGGGGCCATCGAAGCTACAAACAAGAACATAGAAAATATCTTGTCAAAGATGACTTAGACTTATAGAGACTAGGCAGATAGATTACCACATGCCTTATGGGGGTACTAAACAATAGTTAGAACTTCAATAGGAGCAACTCTTTTCTCATTAGTGTATGGATCAGAAGCAATTCTTCTAATCAAAATAGAGATAAAGTCTCTTAGAGTAGTAATCAAATTTGAATAGCCAAAAGTACAGTAGGCTTAATAGAGGCATGACAATCTCACTCTCTTAGACAGCTATAGGCTCAGGGCTCTATAGCACACATAGTTGTATCATGCTCGACTAGCCAAGACCTTCAATAGAAAAGTAAAACACAAACGTGTGAAAGTAGGAGAGTGGGTGCTAAAGAAAATAAGATAGAATGTTATGAACCCTAGAGGGAAATTCAGACTGAACTGGGAAGGCCCATACTTGGTCAAACATGTCCTATCAAAAGGAGCAGTCAAATTGATGGATTCTAAAGGTAATGAATTCTCTGAACTTATAAACACAAATTGTATAATGAAGTACTACATCTAAGGCACACAAAAAAAATCCCATTAAGTTAAAAACTTAAAAATCGTAGCTCAGCCAAAAGTTAGGGACTTATTGCTGAGTTGAAAACCTAAAAATGGTAGCTTAAGCAAAAATTAGGGAAAGAGAATAACTAGAAAACCTGAGAAGGCTAGCTAAGGACAAGGGTAACCTTAAGTTTGAAATTTGTACAAATGCACCTGTGCCTTTCTTAATAATTACATTGAAATAAGAATGATTGCCAGTTTATGCAAAATGTCTTTGAAATGTGCAACACATTTTATCATCATGAATTGCATCAAGCATGCTTTGCATTTTCCTTCATTACATGACCATGGTTCTTACCATCCTCTTTGAGAGCTCTCTTCAAGATTAGTCATTATCGTATGGCAAAAAGAAACCCAGCTAGGTGTGAAAAGCTCCAAAAGGAGACACCCTAAGCAAAAAAGAGAAGAAAAAGAAATCCTAGCTAATTGCAAAAGGCTTTAAAAGGAGATGCCCTAGGCAAAAAAAGGAAAAAAGGAAAATGATAGTAATGGCAAACATCATCATCAATGATACATAACTGGAAGCATATACAGTCATCATGATACAACATGCAGGAGAAATATTCAGAAACAAAATCTAGAGTCCATAACCTTAGGAAAATGATACAACAGAGCAAACCATATACTGAAAACCACTACACCTAGCTCCTAAAAAAACTATATCAGCTGTGGCTGCCATTAAAAGCGAGCAATGATCTTGCTCAAGCATCCCCCTCTTATGATCTTGACTCACCATCATTCATCATAAGGGCCGACAGCTATGACTCCAGCTTACTGATGCGGTCATAATAAGATATATGCTCCCGCTCCCATTCACGACTAGTAAGATGGTGCTCAACTTGCATTACACATTGCATATCATACACTCACATATAAAACATGTGCATAAAATAAATAGGTAAAATAAAGAAGGCATACCCTCTGAGTGGTAGTAAACTCCAAAAAGCACTGCTGAGCACTCCCTGCAATAGTATACCAGTATTGGCCATAGGAGATAGGAATTTGCAAAAGCAAGTAAATAAGTCAAACATCACTCACTAAAAAAATAAAACATAAGCAAGAATAAGAGAAGAACATAAACATGGGTAGCATCAACATGAGCAACACGCGACTGAGGAAAGCTAGGTCTAGGCAAATAGAAGCTAACTATTCTATGGTGGATATTCGTCCCAAGCAAAGACAAAGATGGTTAAACCATTAAATCCCTAAGGATAGTGCTAATAGAAGCCACACCACTGGCATGAGCAATCACCTTAGTATGGAGCATGCCCTCATCCTCCTTAAAGCAAGAACTAGATCTCCTTTGGCATCACTGCAGATAAGCTCTTACAACCCATGACAATTACAGTTTATTACTAATAAAGTTTGCTACATGCTTGCACCAAAACATGAGTAAAAGCTTACCGGCTCAGAAGAAGTGACTCTCGACAACCCGCATGATGGCCTAGCCCTCAAACTCGAGGGATGAGATGTGTCTACCTGAGAAGGTGAATGTGAAGGAAAATCCTCGGTAGCTACAACATTAAAGCTGAGGGATCAATACATCAGTATAAGGCAAACCCTCACTCTCCAAAAAGTTCTTAGAGGGGAATACCATCATAACAACAGGAAGATCATCGTTATAGAGCTCATGATACCAGAACATGTCCCTAGAGGGAGGGATGGGAACTCTCCTCATGTATGGGCCATCCCACTAATGATGGACTCGCTCACCTAAATACCACACTATAGATGGTGGGGTTTAGCGCACGTCTAAGATTTAAGCAATCGTAATACTATTTGAGCTCAAGGCTTTAAAGAACACACTAACCACTGTCACAAAGACATGGTATGGAGATGAGGAATTACCACCCAGGGTAATAACTAGGACAAATCGAAAAGGTGGTACTCGATTCCCTAAAAGAAAGCTAGCACCACAACCAAGAGATTTTGGATACGAAATACCAACTTCTTTCAGTCTTGTGTTCATTTAGAATTATTTTATGAATTACGATATTATCCTCTATTTACATGCAATTTCATATAAATCCTTATTCTAGTATTTAACTCCAAGGCAAACCAATCATGAAAATATAAGTAAATAATGCATTCATTCAAACATACAATCCCTAAGCTAGTCTAATCTTACATTAATTAAATGAGCTAAATCTACATGTTTTAATTTACAAGTGAGCTAAAGACTAATTCCTTTTAATTTTAATTAAATGAACTTGAGTCTATTTATTTTAATTCTAAAAATGGGCCTAAATCTACAAATTATGGAGTATTTAAATTAATGGGCCTAATTCTACATATTTTAATTCTAAGGTGATCTTAAATATACAAGTTATGAAAAAGGCTTAAATTAAATGGGCTAAGTCTAAATTAATTAAATTAAATTAAGTGGGCTTATGTCTAGTTTACTAAATAGGCCTAAGTTATCTCTAACCTAAATCTATTTAATTATAGGCCTAAAATGCTTTTTAATTAATCAAACCTAAAAAACCTAAATTTATTTAAGTGGATTAAAATCTAATATGGGCTTAAGGCCTAAAATGCATAAAAATAAATAAACCCAAAAACAAATAAAACATATTAAAATAATTCAATAAAAGATCAAACAACTAATTAAATTAATTCTTTCTAAAAAAACCCTAATTTTCATTAACATGCAACCTAAATTAGTCTACTTCCATAATTGATTTTAATTAATTATGCAATTGAAACCCTACTTTTACTAACCAATTAATCAATATAAGCATGCAATTGCACACATAATTCCACTATTCCTACTATTACGGCTATTACAATAATCTATAGAAAATAATAATAAAAATAATAATACAAACCCAAAAAGTATAAATAAAACAAAGCAATAAATAGAAAATAAAAACCCTAGAAACTATGTCTTTACAAGGTATTATCCATAGACTTCTCATAGATTCAATCCTCCAAACATGATCATCATGTATTGTCCTCCATAATCACCATAAAAAAATAAAATTATGATTAGTGAATCAATAATAAAATAAAATAAAATTAAGAATCAATAAAATTAAAAAAATAAATAAATCAAATAAAATAAAACAAGGAGAAGATGATGCTTATGGATAATTTTAATGGATTGCTCCTCAGATTTTGTAAAATCACCGTTCTTGATAGGTCTTCGAATCTTGTTCTTCAAAAATCCTCTAAAGACCTTCAATTATTCAATTAAGCAAAAGAATTTTTTGTAGAGAATGCATATGCTCTTTTTCTTTTTTTTCTCTTTTTTCATCTCGTTCTTTCTTTTTTTTATTTTTCCTTTCTTTTCCTTCCTCCCTTTTTTTCAGGAGCCAAAACACCTCCTTTTATAGTGAAACATCCTTCAAACCCTATGTATAAATTGATTCCTAAAAGACTTTTATTTCCTTAAATATCGAAGATAACTTTAAGAGAATTTTAGATTAATTAGGACTCAAGAAAAAGATTTTTATTTTTTGGAAAATTCTAAAAATAGGCAGAAAAGGTCTAATTCCAACCGTAATTGTGTAATTTCGATCGGAATTAGTGTAATTCTGATAGGAACTAGTGTAATTCTAGTCAAATTAGAATTACATAATTCTAATTGAAATTATAGAATTCTGACCTTTTTTTAACTTTTAATTATAAAAAGGTCCCTAAAAGAATTTAAGTTTTTCAATTATGTCCTTAAAAACATTAAATCCTTTCATTGAAAAAGTTCAATCAGACCTATGAAGTTTCAAAGTTTAAGTATTAAAAACCTATTCATGACATTTTCATCATTGGAGTCCTTTGTTGCATACATAACTCACCTTGCCGATGAGGCTAGAAAGCAACACTCGTCTATTTATTAGCTGCCATGCAGCCACCATCTCTACCATCTAGTGAGATCCCGCCACCCACCAGCGAAGAAAGATCTACTTAATGGGCAACAATAAACAAACGATCCCTAAGAAAGGAATAACCATCATAACAGGAACCAGACATACCTAATCAGTGGAAAGCCTCCTTATGTGGTCTTGGGCTACTATGCAATCGTCAATCAAATTTATAGTCTTTCGGATCTAGTGAGAATAACGAGGGAAGCCATCCTCCTAGAAATACTCTATGGCTGAACATGGAAGAATCCCAAGCTCATATGCACAGATTTGTCAAACTAAAGGGTAAAAAATAACAAACCAAAAGCAAAAGAATAGACAATAAAATTCCTACTCATGTTAAGCATAAACAAGCATCCGTAGATCCTTAAGCAGCCTCGGCATGCTGCATCAAGCCCTAAGTACATATGAGCAAAGGCAGTAGTGCCCTAATAATGCCTTGGCAAAACATCCAGGTCCTTCAAGATAGGTAGCCATCACATATCAGCTATATTTGAAGGGTTCGAGAAGATAACAACATTCAATAAATAAAATAAAAAGTAATGGGCCAGCTTCTCCATTGAGACTGTTATCATACAAAGCTCGCACAAAAGAAATGAACTCCATGTATCCAACTAAATATGGGCAAGTAGACTTTATGGGAGTAACTAACCTAAGAAAATCCCTCATGATCGGTAAAATCCAGTGGGGTAATAGTCATCTCCTCGATAGGTAGATGGAAAGTGTGCATCGTGTCCATCTATCGCTATATCAATGCATATATAGAAATCTAACTCGATGCATATGAGTTATAAGACAATGCAGCAATCACTCCATCGAAACACTTCCCGATAACTATTTACTTCACATGCATTAAGAGACCCTGATAGTACATGCTAACCCTATTAAAACTACCAGGCAGCACGATGACATGCCTACATGGGTAGAAATAATAGGTACACTATCAAACATTTACACAGTTATTAAATACTAGCACATATGTTTCTCTATCACTTAACAGGATCAAAACAACAATAAAGGCTGAAAAGAAAAGCATCGTAACAAAAAGACAATCATAAAAGAAAATAAAACAAGAGCTATCAACCACCACCATTTACAAGAAAAAATAGACAAATAATTATAGTAAGAGCTACAGCGACAACAACCTTATATAGCAATAAAAATAGCAAAACAGTCAATGAACAAGCTTCAGAAAATAAGGGCAAAGAGGGACCTACCTCATGATGATGGCACACCCAAGCATGAGTCTCTAAGCTATGAATAATGGGGATTGGATCTCCTTGAGAAAGCTTGGAAGGCTGAGAACTCTGAGCACCACATGTACTAGTCCTTGCAGTGGGTGTCCCAGCTTCAGTAGCCTCTGCAAAGCCATCCTCAAGATCAAGATCAAGATCAAGATCAATAAAAATGTCATCTAGACCCTCAGGAATATCGGGGAACTCCATTTTGTGTAGAAGAAAATGGAAGTACAAAAACAAAAATAAAGTAGAAAGTGCTCAAAATACAAAAAGGGTCAAGAAAAGTCAGAAAAAACTCAAAAAAATCCGAATGAAGCCTCCCAAGACCTTTGAAATAACCGTTTAAGTAAGCACGAAGGGGGGGAAGTGCATGACCATGCACCCCCTAGGCACAGTCATGCACACTTCCCCCTTCCACACGCTCTTTTGTAGTTTTACATGCAATTTGAGACTTTGCACACTTACTTCTACAGTCCTAAACTTCCATTTAAGGATAAGATATGCACCAAACTCACATAAAAGTACACTAGTGAGGACTTCATCTGCACGTGTCACTTTCTTCAGAAAACTCAACATCCTGCAAAAGAAGAAGAGTAAGAAAAATTCACTACAAGGATATCTTACTCTAAATAACATCCTCAACATGATAAATTACTGCATCACTACTGTGTCATCACTGCATCACTATTGCATCATCACCACTATCTCAGTCATTACTTAGAAACATCCTCATATCACTTAAAAGCACTCTTGCATTACTTAGAAGCACTCATTCATTGCTTAGAATCGCTCTCACATCTCATTCATTGCTTAGGAGCATTCACATTGCTTAAGAGCACTCTCGTATTGCTCAGTAGCACTCACATTGTTTAGAAGCACAAACTTTCACTACTTAGAAGCATCTTTTGTATTGCTTAGAAGCACTCTCACATCTCATTCATTGCTTAGAAGCATTCATATTGTTTAGGAGCACTCTCGCATTGCTTAAAAGCACTCATTTTCATTGCTTAGAAGCATCTTTTTATTGCTTAGAAACACTTTCACTACTTAGAAGCATCTTCTCAAAAGCACTTTCATCACTTAGAAGCATTCACATTGCTTAGAAGCACTCACTTTCATTACTTATAAGCATCCTCATATTGATCATCCACACTGCTTAGTAGCATGTTCATTCGTGTAACACATAAGAAGGTTATAGTCGTATGTTCATTCGCATGACACCTAAGAAGGTTATAGTCGCATGTTCATTCATGTGACATCTACAAAGGTTATAATCTCATGTTCATTTGCGTGACACCTAAGAATGTTATAGTCACATGTTTGTTTACATGACATCTAGAAAGGTTATAGTCACATCTGCATTTTGCTTAGTAGCATTCTCATTTATGTGACACTTAAGAAGGTTATAGTTGCATCTACAGTTTGCTTAGTAGCATCTTTATTTGCATGGCACCTAAAAAGGTTATAGTCATATATGCACTCTACACTTTGCATGAATCACAGGCTTGCATACGTCCTAAAATAGCACCCTTTATGATGACCAAGTCACAGAACAATAACAACAAACAAAACAAAACAAAACACAACAATGGTAGTCTAATCTTAATAAGATTTCTAGAGACAACTCATAAGTAAGTACCTCTCTCCCTATCAAAATGTTTTTGCATCTTTCCATTTTCTTCACGTGTATTAACACTAGCTCTAGGTGGCTATGCAACACATGTGAAGCAGGAGGCAACTGTCATACCTCAAATTTGACTACCTTAAAAAGGTTTGATGATGAAATGAATCCTAGAGATGATTAGAGTCTGCTTGCTCAAAACACCTTTGAAGTCTGCAACCTTAAAATGACCTAACCAACCCTACCGGTGTGCAAAACCAATGACTGGGTCATTAAGTTGTGCTTTGACCTTGCAAAATATGAATTATTAGAACAACATGAGGTTTATTTTGTGAAACTCCTCTCAAAATAATCAACTTGTAGGGCCAATGCATATTTCATTAGACTGGGACCTAGCTTTGTGAAAAAATAAAAATTGATTTTGATAAAAAAACTTTGGAAATACCTCTAAAGGGCTCCAAAACCTCTAGAAGTGGTCTCAGAATGGTCCAATAAAACTCAAGTATTAGTGTGAATCGCTCAAAAGTGCACATAAACACCTGTACTGAAATCAAATTTGAATTTGGCAAAACAGACTCTGAAAATGTGTCTGAAAGACCAAAAAACCCTAGGAGCTAACCCCAAAATAGTGCACATAGAACTCTGGAAGAGCACGTATAGCATCGAAGTGCGCGTAAAAATACGCACAAGCGCACACTATGTGTGGTCATGCGTAATTGGCACAGCCATGCACAAATACACTCACACGTGCATGACCACACCTACACCACCCTATTCTACATATTTTTTTCTTATAAATAGACCCCTCTACAAACCATTTTAGGGGGGAAGCAAGTGAAGACACATACATACTCAATAGTCAGTCCTATAGAAGGCATAGGAAACTCTTTCCCATATAGTTTTTGCTCTCCTACAGCCTTTCCTTCAGGTTATTAGATCCCTTTTTCCACCAAACCTAGCCTCATCTTTTTTAAATCATGCTTCAAATGTATACAGTCTAGCATTATCTTGCCATCATTTTAAACCTCTTAATAAGGAATGCTTGATAATCTATCCAAGCTAAAGCTTCAAAGTTCACACAAGCTGAGTCAAGTTTGAGGACTGTGTAATCATTTTAGAACATTTACTTTACTACACTACATTTTATTTTACTGTCTCTAGCATTTAGGAATATTTTTGTGCTTGTGTGATGAGACTAGCAATCTTGCATGCTACATGAATAATATGTGTTATTATGCTCATTTTATATCATCACTCTACCTCCTCTATTTCTGAAATCATGAAATCACATCATAAATATTAATCATGTGAAAAAATTCATTTCCCAAAATAAAGTCATCATGCTCCCGGTCTGGTGATGACCTCATGCATGCTTTATATAATCATCATTCATTATCATAACATAAATAATCATTGCAATCATGATCATCCAATCATTCATTAAATAAGCTGCATAAATGGCTGTATTATCCTTATAGATCAATCACATTAGATTTACTTTTCTGCAATCTTTTCCTTTTTTCACATGTATTTTGTCATGAAAACAATGTAATAAATTTTTTAGCTTTCTTATCATATACTATTTGATGTACTGTGTAAATGCTATATAAACTATCATTATTGAAACTAAGGTATTGTGGTAGCTATACAGCAAATATCATATAATGAGAAATAGTCAAAAAGTATATGCGATCTCCTGAACCTAAAAATCTCTATTGGGGATGATACTCGCTAAGTGACCCAATGTTGTCCCTTTCTTTTCTTAATTTTCTAAAAATTGGGTGGCAACTCCATAAAATCCAAAGCATCTCATCCCCTCAAGACCAATCATTTATTCCTATTCAGTAAAGTCGCCATGTCTCTCAAAAATGAAAAAACCAACCACGAATGAAAAAAAAAAGAAAAAAAAAGAGTCGCTTACAGTTTATTTTAAAATTGATTAGTAAATTAGGTCTGTCTGGTCAAGCTTTAATTAAAATTAATGGTGGTTATAGTAAATTCAAGTTGCATAGAATCTAATTAGGGTTAGATATCATTGAATGCATGATTAATGTAGTTTTATTTATTATATAGTTTAGTTTAGTATTTTCATGTTCTTTATTCTTTTTTATTTATGCATTTTAATTTTTTTTTTTATATTTGATTTGTTAATTTTTATGATTTTTTTATATTGTGTTTCGTTGTGTTTGCTTTAAGCTCATGATTTTAGTGTTTTTAGGTTTAATAATTAGATTAACCTTTTCTTTAATAGGTTTCCTAATTTAATTCAGATTATGTTTAATTAATTAAAATTGATTTTAGGCCTATAATTAATTAAAAAAATTTTAGGTTAGAGATAACTTAGACCCATTTAGTTAATTAGATATAGGCCCACTTTAGTTTAATTTAATTAATTTAGACATAGCCCATTAATTTTAAGCCTTTTCCATAACTTGTAGATTTAGGATCACCTTAGAATTAAAAACATGTAGAACTAGGCCCACTAATTTAAGTACTTCATAATTTGTAGATTTAGGTCCATTTTTAGAATTAAAATAAGTAGACTTAGGATCATTAATTAAAATTGAATAGAAATTAGTCCCATTAGTCTTTAGGCTCACTTATAAATTAAAACATGTAGATTTTTTCCATTTAATTAAAATAAATGTAGGTTATACTAACTTAGGGATTATGAACTTAAATGAATGCATTGTTCACATGTTTTTTTCATGACTAGTTTTCTTGGGGTTAAGGGTTTATATGAAATTAAACATAACTAGAGGATAAGATAGTAATTCATGAAGTAATTTTGAATGAACATGAGACTGAAAGAAGTTAGTATTTTGTATCCATAGTCTCCTGGTTGTGGTGCTAGCTTTCTTTTAAAGAATCAAGTACCACCATTTTTTATTTGTCCAATTATTTCCTTGGGTGGTAACTCCCAATCTTAATGCTATGTCTTTATGATATAGTAGTGTGTTCTCTAGAGCCTTGAGCTCAAACAGTGTTGTAGTTGCTAAAATCTTGGACATGCGCTAAACCTAGCCCTCTACTGTGGCGACTCCATTAGGGGTAAAAGATATTGATTCTACTTGTGTTCTTTAGAATTATTTTATTAATTCATATTTTATTCTTGCATTCATTTTGCATGTCCCTATTAACTGATGGTATTGGTTTATGGTTCCATGATTCCACTAGCCTTATGGGATTATAAATCGGCTAACCATCACTCTTAGCTTTAACTCAATTTAAGAGAGATTACATGACTCATCTGACCAGAGTCTATGACCCAAGTCTTAAAGGCGAGTAGTCTTCTCTCAATTTTACAAAATATGTCGAACCCCTATGACCTTTGCTTGTAACTCAAGTCCTAAAGGAGGACATCTTGCTAAAGGAACCTTAACTTTTCCACCGGACTCAGCTCAAATAATAACCTAGTAACTTCCCCTAGGATTACCTAAATTTCTTGTGAATGTTGCCATGAGGTGTTTCTATTTGTAAAGGGCCAAGCCCATATCTTTTGAGGCTAATTTGGGTTAATAAAGATTGGGCTAGTCTTTTATACCTAGAAATGTTATCTCTATGCTTTACTACTTTGAGACATTTTGCATGCACATTAGTTCTTAATATCCCCTATCGATATTAATTCCTAAACCAAAAAATCCTAGGAAAATAGACTCGCCATTGAATACATGTGTGGGAGGAATAAGGTTGGAAGGGTGTATGTCATACACTTGATTGTTACTTGTATACTTGACTTGACTTGCTACTTGTTGCATAGCATGTGCATTATGCATACATGTATGAATGCATTTCATGCATCATACTAATACTTTATTTTTCAGCCATCATAGATTCATCTAAGTCTTCCTATGTTTTGAAATGGAAAAGTGGCAGACTAGTGAGAACAGATCATAGTCCATAATCAATAGCAAAAGATATCCTTAGTAGACTAGAAAGGAGTCCTATCAATCCACTCTACCTAAAAGCTACACAAGCTCTAGTTAAATAAATAGAAGAAATTGAACAATAAGAGGGAGGAAACTGGACCCTAAAAGATATCAAAGAAGCATTGATGGATGACATGAGAGTAATGATGCAAGATGAAATAAGACAAGCTCTAGCTAGATTAATGCCACTACCTGCTGTTGCACCTCTAGTTGTGGCCAATCCACCTATTATTGGTGCACCATCAATTAACAATGACAATGCTAAAGGGTAACCTTTAAACACTACTAGGAATGTACCTACTGTGGAAATAAAATTGAAGGATGTTGAGAACTACATGGTTAAAAAAGTAAAAAAGGAATCACTTGAGCAAGTTCAAAAGCTGGAATCCAAGTAGATGAAAGCACTATGTAGACGACGGGGTTTAATTCGTGTCCAAGATTTTAGCAACCACGACACTGTTTGAGCTCAAGGCTCTAGAGAACACACTATCCACTATCACAAAGACATGGTATGGAGATGAGAAGTTTCCACCCAGGGTAATAACTGGGACAAATTAAGAAGGTGGTACTTGATTCCCTAAAAGAAAGCTAGCACCATAACTAGGAGATTATGGGTATAGAATACCAACTTCTTTCAATATGGTGTTCATTTAGAATTACTTTATGAATTACTATATTATCCACTATTTACATGCAATTTCACATAAACCCTTTTTCTAGCAATTAACTCTAAGGCAAACCAGTAATGAAAATATAAGTAAATAATGCATTCAATATAACATATAATCCCTAAGTTAGTCTAATATACATGGATTTAAATTAAATGAACTAAATATGCATGTTTTAATGTACAAATGATCTAAAGAATAATTCCTTTTAAATTTAATTAAATGAACCTAAGTCTATTTATTTTTATTCTAAAAAAGGGCCTAAATCTACAAATTATGGAGCACTTAAATTAGTGGGCCTAATTCTACATGTTTTTAATTCTAAGGTGACCTTAAATCTACAAATTATGAAAAAAAGCTTTAATTTAAGTGGGTTAAGTCTAAATTAATTAAAGTAAATTAAGTGGGTCTATGTCTAATTTACTAGATGGGCCTAAGTTATCTCTAACCTAAAATCTATTTAATTATGGGTCTAAAATGCACTTTAATTAAACATTTAAATGGGTGGATTATAATCTAATATTGTCTTAATACATAAAAATAAATAAACAAGCCCAAAAACAAATAAAGCATATCAAAACAATTAACTTAAAGATCAAACAACTAGTTAAATTAATTCCTTCTAAAACCCTAATTTTCATTAACATGAAACCTAAATTAATCTACTCCAACCTTTGATTTTAATCAATTACCCAATTAAAACCCTAATTTTACTAACCAATTAATTAAAATAAACTAGCAAGCACACACATAATTCCACTATTCCCACTATTGGGGCTATTACAATAATTTATAGAAAATAATAATAATAATTAATACAACCTCCAAAAATAAATAAATAAAATAAAGTAATAACAAAAAATAATAACAAAAAAAACCCTAGAAACTATATCTCTACAAGGTCTTGTCCATGGCATTCTATAGATCTCTTATGGATTTAATTCTCCAAATATAATCATAATGTGTTTTCCTCCATAATCACTATAAAAAAAAGAATAAAAATCATGATTAGTGAATAAATTATACCAATAATAAAACAAAATAAAAAAAAAAAAAAAAAAAAAGAAATCAAATAAAATAAGAAGAAGATGATGTTTATGGCTGATTTTAATGGAGTGCTCCTCATATTTTGTAGAATTATTGTTCTTTATAGGTCTTTGAATATTGTTCTTCTAAAATTCTTCAAAGATCTTTATTTAAGCAAAAGAATTTATAGAGAATAAGATTTTTTTTTCTTTTTTTCTTCTCCTCTTTCTTTTTCTTTTTTCTTCTCATTTTTCCCTTTTTTTTTTTGTTTTCTTGCTCTCCTTTTCTACATTTTTTTTCTCCTCCCTCTCTTCATTTTTTTACCTCGCCTATTTTTAGAGCCAAAACACTCCTTATATAGGGATAAGTCTTCAAAACCTAGTTATAAATTGATTCCCAAAAGACTTCTATTTCCTTAAAAACATTATCAAAATAATTTTAGGAGAATTTCAGACCAATTATGACTTAATTTTTCCTAGAAAATTAGAGAACCCAGGGCATAAGAGGTTTAATTCTGACTAAAATTGTGTAATTATGATCAAAATTGTGTAATTCCAATCGTAATTATATAATTTCGATTAGAATTAGTTTAATTTTTATCAGAATTATACAATTTTGATATGAATGAATGTAGTTCCAACCACTTTTTTACCTTTTAATTAAGAAAAGGTCCTTAAAAGAATTTAAGTTTTGCAATTAGGTCCTGAAAAAGCATTGGAATTTAGTCCATGAAAACATTAAATCCTTTCTTTGAACAATGCAATCAAACCCTTAAAGTTTCAAAGTTCAAGTATTAAAGACCTATTCATGACATTTTCATCATTCGAGTCTTTTGTCGTATCCATAACTCATTATCCCGAAATTAGGTGTCTACAATTGCCCCCCCTTTGTCACTATTTACATGACAAATTGTGACAAAGCAAACTAGCACCCAATTTCTTAATTGAAAGTTAGGATACTTACCTGTGCTTCATGAAGCTTTTGCTTATGAACTTGCTATACTCTAACGTACAACATTGATTTGAAATGACATATTATACTCGGTCGTATGATATTGACTGTACTTTGTCATATAATCTTGGGTGAAAGGGACTCATTCTACTCGGTCATACATTGTCGATTATACTTGGATGTATAGTTTGAATTTAAAAGGAACATCACACTCGATCGTATAATGCTAAAAATGCATTATACTTGGTTGTACAACACTGACTAAACTTGGACGTATAGTCTGAATTTGAAAATACATTGTACTCGGTTGTATAATGCCGACTACACTTGAATGTATAACCTGTATTGAAAATACATTGTACTTGGTCATACAGTGCTAACTAGACTTGGTCATATAGTCTGTTTTGAAAAGAAACATCACACTAGGTTATATGATGCTGATTATGCTCAATCATATAATCTTGATTAAAAATACATTGTTCTCGATAGTACAATGTCGACTACACTCTTTCGTATAGTCTTTTTGAAAAGGAACATCACACTCGATCGTATGATGCTGATTATACTTAGTCGTATAATCTTAATTGAAAATACATTGTTCTCGGTCATACAATGTTGACTACACTAAGTCGTATAGTCTATTTTGAAAATAAACATCACACTCAGTCGTATGATGCCGATTATACTCAATTGTATAATCTTAATTGAAAATACATTGTACTCGGTCGTACAATGCCAACTAGACTCGGTCGTATAGTCTATTTTGAAAAGAAACATCACACTCGATCATATGATGCCGATTATACTCGATTGTATAATCTTAATTGAGAATAAATTGTAGTCAGTCATACAATGTTGACTACACTCGGTTGTATATTCTATTTTGAAAAGAAACATCACACTCGATCGTATGATGCCGATTATACTCGGTCGTATAATCTTAATTGAAAATACATTATACTCGCTCATATAATGCCGACTACACTTGATGATATAGTATGAATTGAAAATACATTGTACTCAATCGTATAATGATGACTATATGTCTGACAAATTTAATAATTCATTGGATTATTAAATTATGAGACAGTACAATTTAGGATTAAATTACAAGGAAAATAATGGACTTAAATGCAAACCAAAAGCTAAATGACCAAAGTGGATATTTGCCCCTTTAATATACACACTTTTCCCTTTTGCTGATTCATTCTCTCTTCTTCCTATCCTTCTTCATTTTTCTTTTTCTCTTCTTTTTCATTTTCTCTTGATTTTCAAATTTTTTTCCTTTCAATTATTCTTATATCTGAAGTCTGATTTTGAATCCGTCTAATCTTATGGTTCACCCATAATACAGACTACGTGGGAGTAGTTCTAGATAATCATATCCCATCACTTCACATTTGCATTTTCCTCAAAATGATTTGGGACTCTGTGAAGGTGAAGATGTGCTTCCTTTGACTCATTTACACCTTCATAGATGCTCTTAAGTTGGAGATGAGGTAAATTTCCTGCCTGTGTCTTCAATTCAACAATAAACATATTAATTTTAGTATGTAAAATTAATATGTTCATGCATGTAATTATAGAATATTTTCTAGAGTAATTAGATATAATTTATGAAAAATTGTCAATTAAAAACCTAAAATTTGAAAAATATATTCAAATTTACTAAATTTCTCATCAGGATTCTGAATTCCAGATTGGAATTCTCAGATTTCCAATTGGATTTCTCAAATTTTCAATCTCAAATCTAGAAATCCAATCGAAAATCTAGAAATCCAATAGGAATTTTGGAAATTAGATTTTTGCAAATTTTTTTAATGAAATAAAAATGAAAAAAGTCAAAATTTTAGGAAAGGAAAAAGTAATCCTATAATTTTCTAAAATTTTCAGAAACCATTGAAATTCTCAAGTTGCTTTCACTTGGCTCGAGAACTATTCCATGACTTTTCTAGAGAGGTAGTACAATATATCTAGGCATCTGGCTTTTGACGTTTCATTGCTACTTTACTGGCTACTCGAGGTAAGTCAGACCACTACTCCCTTTTTGCTCTTATCGAGAGGTGGATGGACACTACTCATACTTTTCACACACGAGTGGGTGAGCTTATTATTTCCCCGATGAGCTTTTTTACTATTACCAAGATTGCATTCGAAGGTGCCCTAGTCCCCTTTGATATCCATTATTGCATGCTTTTGGAGGATGCTAGGAGTCGCTATGTTCATGGCTTGTTCGGGTTTGTTTCGGCATGGAAGAATTGGAAGAACATGCTTCTTTCTTCTCTTGTTTAAGGTTTTAGGAGACTACCTATCACTACACCTCACCAAATTCTTTAAAAGACAAGATGCTTCTTATTGATATTACTTGGCAATACTCTCTTTTATGAGACTAGTAATGAGGTTAGCATCGCTCTTCTTAGTCCCCTTTAGGATCTTGCTATGATCGCTACTTTATATTATAGATCTGTGGCACTTGCTTATCTCTACTAAAGATTGGATATTGTTTGCAAAGGCACTATGACAATGTGTAGTTTATGGCATGTCTTGCACGTATGTCTCCTATCCTTTTTAACTTTGCTCATTTTCACATTTTCTTCTTTATTTATTTTATTTCCTCTCTTTCAGATCTAGGGCATTGAGATTAGAGTGATCTAAGGCTTCAATGCCATTAGCTTTAATAGGAGTCTTCCTTTGATACAGAGGTGGGGTTTCTCTCATCTTGCTAGCATTAAGCATGACTTGTAGACTTATCGAGATCAGTTGAACTCCTTAGAGTGGGACTTGGGTGAGTACATTTATCATTGGCATATGGGACCTTCATATAACATTATCTTCTTGTATAGATTGAAGAAGTCCCTGATACTAGTATGGAGGTTGATAAGGCAAGGACTTATGATGTTCAATCTTGTATCTCTATAATAATTCAGCCATTTCTGCTTGAAACTGAATGCCATTGTCTGTCACAACATGATATGAGACCCGATATATACAAATGAGATTCTTCTCGATAAACCTTGCCATTTGTCTAGCCTTTAAGGTACCAAAGTACTATGCTTCTATCCATCTAGAGAAGTAGTCAATTGCAACTACTATATACTTGTGCCCATTCAAAGCAGTTGGTTTTACTTCCCTTATTATATTTATTCCCCAGGCTACAAAGGGCCATGGAGATGTTAAACTACTTAGCATTGTAGGGGAAAGATGATTGAGGTTCCCGTGTACTTGACACTTGATGACATTCTCTCATTACTCGGATACAGTCCCTTTCCATGCTTATTCAGTAATAGCCTTGCTGAACCATTTTCTTTGCTAGAATCATCTCGTTCATGTGAGGTCCATAAAATCCTGCATGAATCTCTCTCATTGCCTGTTTTGCTCCTTCTTAAGACATCTCAATTGTATTCCATTAAGTATCCTTCTTTATAATACCCCATCATTACTTGGATAATGGTGTGAAAGAACACGGAGAGCATATCTTTCTTTGGATGTTGATTCCTCTGGGTATTTCCTTTCTTCGATAAATCTTTGGATGTCATAAAACCATGGCTTTTCTTCTAGCCCTATTTGGATACTCCTGACTTATTCCACAACACAACACGGAGCTTTCATTTTCATTATCACGAAAGGCTTCATCATTAATCCCGTCGGTTTATCCCACATTGAAGAAAGTGTTGCCAAGTCATCCGCCATTTGATTCTTATCTCTTAGTAAATTCATGAAGAGACATTTAGTGAAATTTCTCATTAGCTTTTTCAAGTAGTAGATGTAAGGTTTCATCCTCTCTTCTTTCATTTCCCACTCCTCATTAGCCTAACTAATGACTAACATGAAATCTTCGTAAACTAGTAGGTCTTTAGCTCTAACTGCTAGTGCTACTTCCATGCCATAGATGCATGCCTCATACTTAGCCATGTCATTTGTGACCTTAAAGTCTAATTTCTTGGCCATTGGGATGATTTCTCCTCTTGGTGTAACAAGAATTACTCCTAGCCTTGCTCCTCTATTATTCACAGCTCCATCAAAATAAAGCTTCCATTCATGTTGTTCTATTACTGCTAAGTTCTCATCTAGAAACTCTAAATTCCACTATTCATTCCTTTTGATTGCATTCTGGCAAGAAATTCTACTACTACTCCTCCTTTGATGACCTTCATAGTGACGTACTCTATATCAAACTTAGTTAAGAGTAACAGCCATTGAGACATCTTTTTGGTCAAAGCTGGTGCTTGAAACAAGTACCTCAAAGGATCTATTTTTTAGACAGCTTGTACTTTATAAGAATAGAAATAATGCCTTAGCTCCTTTGTAGTCCATATCATTATCAAACATGTCTTCACCACTAAATTGTACTTTTCTTCATATGGCAGGAATTTTTTACTAAGATAATACATTGCATACTCCACCCCTTTTGGTCCTTCTTGTGAAAACATTGCTCCCATTGCCTTTTCTTCTAAATCCAAATACAAGATTTAAGGTTTACCTTGCCTTAGTAGTCTTAACATAGGTAGGTTAGTAAAGTATTCCTTAATCTTATCAAAGGCTTTTTGATATTCTTCATTCCACTCCATTGACTGATTCTTCCTCAAGAGCTTGAAGACTGATTCTTCACAATAAACCTGCTGATGTACTATGGTTTTCCAATAAACCCTTGTACTTCCTTCCCCATTCTTGGTATTGGCATCTCCTGGATGGCTTTAATCTTGTCTGGGTTGACTTCTATTCCTTTGTTGTTGACTATGTGCCCCAATAACTTTCCAGAAGTTTCCTAAAAAATTCATTTCTTTGGATTAAGCCTCAGGTTATATCTTTTTATTCTTGTTAGGAATTTATCCAAAGCCTCAAAGTGTCCCTCTCTTATTTCTAACTTAACCATCATATCGTCAACATACACTTCCACTTCCTTATGCATCATATAATGAAATAAGGCAGTGGCTGCTCTTTGATAAGTTGCTCTTGCATTATTCAATCCGAAGGGCATCACCTTGTAGCAATACGTTCCCTACTCCGTGATAAAAGCAGTTTTGATCTTGTCCATAACTGCCATAATTATCTTATTATAACTTGAGAACCCATCCATGAAGGAGTACATTGCACTAGATGCTGCACTATCGACAATCACATCAATATGGGGTAAAGGAAAGTCACCTTTTGGACATGCCTTATTCAGATCTCTGAAGTATATGCACATTTAGACTTTTCCATCTTTCTTGGGAACTGGTATTATGTTTGCCAGCCATTGAGGGCACTCCACTACTTCTAAAAAGTTAGTCTGGATCTACTTAATGATTTCCTCCCTTATCTTTTCTGTCCACTCTGGCCTCAACCTACAAAGTTTTTATTTAACATGTTTAGCTTTTGGATATATTAGAATGTGATGCTTTGCAATTTCTCTATCTAACCCTGGTATATCCTCATAAGACCAAACAAATACTACCTTTCTTTTTCTTAATATTCTCTCAAAATTTTCTTTCTCTTCAAAAGTTAAATCATGTGATATATAAATGTGTTTTAGTTGTTCATTTATGCCCATGTTTAATGAATCTAATTGAATAAAATTAATGTTAATCATGCATGAACGATCATTATTAAAATGCACAAGACCATCAAAATTAATATCAAATAAATAAATCAAACTAGAATTCATATAATTGACCACAGGAAAAATAGAGTTTTCATCCTTAAACAAATAAGATGTTATTACATCAATTTCATCATAAAAAAACATCACTAAAACTATTATTAATAATGCTAGCTAAATCCTATGGTGGTTCTTCATTAGGTGGCAAACAAAGCAATTCTTTAATATCCTCAGCTTTCATCTTTTCAGCAACTGTCTTCATCACCTTGTCTTTATTGCATTGTACCAGCCTCTCAACTATTTACTTTTTAAAGATCTCAAACCTAGAGATATCCATACTACCTACTTGAACAGGTTCCTTTTCACCCAGATAGAACTTCTCATTCTTTTGTTTGATAAAGTTGTCATTCAGAGGTCTCACATTCCTTAGGAGGTTATTCTTATTGAAAAACCTTCTTCTTGCCATTTTACTGCCAAATCCAACTCCAGTATAACCGAATCCTCTTATATCATCTTGGGTTTTAAAGTATGGTAATTCTAGGATACCTTGCTTATCTTTTCCTAGTCCTTGCCCAGGTTGATAATTTATCATCTTAATCATGCTCATAACCCTTGAATCTATCATAATTACCTCTAAGATCATGGCTATTTGGAAACCAGAAGGAGTAACTATCCACTTTTGATTATCCATAACTATGGACACAGTCTTGCCTATACTCATATCTAATGTTACAACCTCCCCTTCATGTAGGAATTTCACCTTTTGATGCATAGTGGAAGGCACTCCTCCTAAAACATGATACTAGGGCCTGCCTAACAATAAGGCATAGGTTATATGCATGTCTAGCATAGTGAATTCAACCAATGCTTCTATAGGCCTAGTCTTCACGGGAGCCATAAATGTTCCTTCTACATTCCTTGTTTTATTATCATAAGCCCCGATTACAAGGTCTGATTTTACAAAATCGTCCACCTTTACTCCTACATTGGGTAGGATCTGTAGCAGGCAAACATTAATTGCGGACCCATCATTTACCATCACGTAATTGGTCATTTTCCCTCTCACTTCAGCTGGAATGAACATATCTTTATTATGATTCCTTCCTTCCATAGGTATATCCTCATTAGAGAAAGTAATAACCCCGTGCTTTTTCTCCATAGCCTTGGCCACCATTGCTTCAGGGGTAGCAGTAGTTTCAATGTTTATCTTAGATATAGCCTTAACCAGAGCTTTCCTATGGCTACTTGAGTGCATCAAGAGCTCCCAAATGCTTACATTTGCTTTTGCTTTCTTAAGTTGTTCAAGAATCAAGTCATCGCCATGTTCAATTGAGTCTTCTCCTTCAACAACTTCTTCCCTCTCTGTAATTTTCTCTGTTGGTTTATAACCCTTTCCACTTTTGGTAACATGACTGACTTTAGGATTATCAAGCCATACATTATATCTTTTAGTGCCTTATTATAATTGTACCAAATATCAATAACCCTAATAATTCGGTCCTTTTTTCCATCTTTCCATACTTCAACCATGCATTTCTCATTTTTTTTTACTAGTAGCTTTTAATCATCAAACTCATCACCCCATCCTGTAGGCTCGATTGTATTAATGGATATGTCAAAAGAAGGTGGTTTAGAATAAAACTTGCTTAAGGGTTGACCTAACAAGTATTATACTCTTTCCACATCTTTAGGGGCACTAGGAGGTTTCTCATCGGCTTTAAGGTTTAGATCCTCAAAAGACTTTAACACTTCTTCCTCGCTTACTCCTGAGTTGATCATCATGGTTGTTGGAGGTGGCATATTTTGGTAATTTGGGAAAGGATTATTTTGGGTGTTTGGATTTGGATTTGATCTCTCAAGGTCTGTGATTTTTTTGGAATCTATGAGATTTTGGATTTTGTGTTTAAGGCGCATTCAGTTGGATGACTAGCAACATGATGAAACTTGCAATAACTGTTTGGGTCAAAGCCAGGGAGATTTGGGTTTGGTGGTCTAGTGGGGGTTAAAGGTCTAAAGAGGCCTTTTTAGGTGAGATGGTCTAGGACTTTGGATAAGGGTTTATTGAAGTTTGAGAATCTCTTGGGTTATTAGATAGCATGAACTCCTACAACCCGGCTAGCATTTCTTTGTTGTGTGCCCCCAGTTGGGTAATTCCTCACTCTAGTGTTCCTAGTGACCTTCTTTTTCTCTTTTTTGATTTCTTCAGCTTGCAGCCCATCATCATATAAATCTATAAATATCTTGGGATTCATCATCTGTAGCCTCTCAACTAGATTAGGTTGCACGTTTTGAAGTATCATCCTAACCTGATCCTTCTTAGCCAGTTTATTCTTCATTAGTCCCACCTTATCCATGAACCTGGTTAGAAAATTCAAGAATGACTCATTGGGCTTTTGCTTAGTCAGTTCTAGATCCTTGATAGATACTTCAAGCCTAGTGTTGTAGTCGTATTGCTTTATGAAAGCAGTGCACAGTTCTCTCCAGTCTACACGAATAGACTTCTCCAATCGATGATACCAATTTACAGCCATGCCCTCCAATGAAAGTACAAATAGCTTGGTAACCATGGATAAAGGACCCTTAGTTGTGCTTATGGTAGTTGTGTATTGACTAAGGTCAATCCTTGGGTCCCCTATACCATCAAACTTCTACAGCTGTGGCTTCTTGAATTTGTCAAGCAATTTGTCCTCCCAGAATTGCATCATATCATCAAAATCAAATGAGTATCCAATGCCATGTCCTCTCATCAATTCCTCCATCTTGGACATTTTTCGAGTTAGTGCTGTCATCTACTTGGATTCCAGCTTTTGAACTTGCTCAAGTGATTCCCTTTTCACCTTTTAAACCATATAACTCTCAACATCCTCGAGTTTCATTTCCCCAGCACTGTAGCAGGTGGATTAGTTACAATAGGAGGTGTAGCAATAGCAGGTGGTGGCATCAATCCAGCCAAAGCCTAACTTAACTCATCTTGCATCATCGCTCTCATGTCATCCATTAATGATCCTTTGACATCCTCTAGGGTCTAGTTTCCTCCTTCTTATTGTTCTATTCCTTCAACTTATTGAGGTTGTATAGCTTCCAGGTAGAGTGGATTGATGGGACTTCTTTCCAGTCTGCTAAGCATCTCTTTCGCAATTGATTGTGGACTCGAGTTAGTTCTCACTAGCCTGCCACCCTTTCGATTCCAAACATAAGAAGACCCAGATGAATCTATGATGGCTGAAAGACAAATCATTAGTATGATGCATGAGATGAATGTATACATGATCCACGTGCTATGTAACAAGTAGCAAGTAACAAGTCAAATTTGGTATACATACATCCAACCTTATTCCTCCCATACATGTATTCAATGGCGAGTCTCTTTTCTTAGGATTTTTGGTCTTGGCCTTAATATTAATAAGGGATATCAGGGATCGATGTGCATGCCAGATCTCTTTTAAAGTAGTAAAACATAAAATAATATTTCTAGGTATAAAAATATAGCCCGATCTTTATTAGTCCTGATGGGCTTCTAAAGTATGGGCTTGGGCCTTTATAGATAGAAATACCTCATGGAAATATTCACAAGAAATTTAGGTAGATGCTGGGGAAATAACTAAGCCATTATATATGGTTAAGGTCTGGTAAAAAGGTTAAGGTTCCCTTAGCAAGATGCCCTCTCTTAAAACTTGAGTCACAGGCCAAGGTCAGACGGGCCTGGCATCCTTTGCAAACTCAAAAGAAGACTACCCCCCTTAAGGACTTGGGTTATAGACTCTGGTCAGATGAGCCCATTTATCTCTCTTGAACCAAGTTAAGGCTAAGAGTGATGGTTAGCCAATTTACAATCCCATTAAGCTAGTGGAACCATGGACCCATAAACCAATGCCATCGGTTAATAGGGACATGCAGAATAAATGTAAGAATAAGATAATAATTAATACAATAATTCTAAAGAATACAAGTAGAATCAGTATCTCTGAACCCCAGTGGAGTCACCATTGTAGATGGCGGGGTTTAGCGTGTGTCTAAGATTTTAGCATTCGAGACACTGTTTGAGCTCAGGGCTCTTGAGAACACACTAACCACTGTCACAAAGACATGGTGTGGAGATGAGGAGTTGCCACCTAGGGTAATAACTAGGACAAATA
The DNA here is from genome assembly GCA_947683625.1 of Mallotus nudiflorus. Lineage (NCBI taxonomy): Eukaryota > Viridiplantae > Streptophyta > Magnoliopsida > Malpighiales > Euphorbiaceae > Mallotus > Mallotus nudiflorus. The sequence goes on from CANTUR010000156.1 coordinate 2,931,092, forward strand.
AAAAAGGTGGTACTTGATTCCCTAAAAGAAAGCTAGCACCAAAAGTAGGAGATTTTAGGTATGGAATACCAACTTCTTTCAGTCTCGTGTTCATTTAGAATTATTTTATGAATTATTATATTATCCTCTATTTACATGCAATTTCATATAAACCCTTATTCTAGCAATTAACTCAAAGGCAAACCAGTCATGAAAATACAAGTAAATAATGCATTCAATAGAACATATAATCCTTAAGTTAGTTTCATATACATGGATTTTAATTAAATGAATTAAATCTACATGTTTTAATTTACAAATGATCTAAAGACTAATTCCTTTTAATTTTAATTAAATGAACCTAAATCTATTTATTTTAATTTTAAAAATGGGCCTAAATCTATAAATTATGGAGTACTTAAATTAATGGGCCTAATTCTACATGTTTTAATTCTAAGGTGACCTTAAATCTACAAATTATGAAAAAAAAGCTTTAATTTAAGTGGGCTAAGCCTAAATTAATTAAATTAAATTAAGTGGGTCTATGTCTAATTTACTAGATGGGCCTAAGTTATCTCTAACCTAAAATCTAATTAATTATGGGCCTAAAATGCATTTTAATTAAACCTAAAAAAACCTAAATTTAAATGGGTGGATTAGAATATAATATGGGCTTAAGGCCCAAAGCACATAAAAACAAATAAACAAGCCCAAAAACAAATAAAACATATCAAAACAGTTAAATTAAATATCAAACAACTAATTAAATTAATTCCTTCTAAAACCCTAATTTTCATTAACATGCAACCTAAATTAATTTAGTCCCACCATTAATTTTAATCAATTACCCAATTAAAACCCTAATTTCACTAACCACTTAATTAAAATAAACAAGCAACCACACACATAATTCCATTATTCCCACAATTGGGGCTATTACAATAATTTATCGAAAATAATAATAATAATTAATATAACCTCCAAAAAAAAAATAAAGTAATAAAATAAAATAATAAAAAAACCCTAGAAACTATATCTCTATAAGGTCTTATCAATGGCATTCCATGGACCTTTTATGGATTTGATTCTCCAAATATGATCATCATTTGTTTTCCTCCATAATCATTATAAAAGAAAGAATAAAAATCATGATTAGTGAATAAATTATAAAACTAATAAAACAAAATTAAAAATCAATAAAATAAAAAAAGAAATCAATTAAAATAAGAAGAAAATGATGCTTTATGGATGATTTTAATGGAGTGCTCCTCAGATTTTGTAGAATCACCATTCTTGATAAGTCTTCGAATATTGTTCTTCTAAAATTCTCTAAAGATCTTTATTTAAGTAAAAGAATTTGTAGAGAATAAGATTTTTTTTTCTTTTTTTCTTCCCCTCTTTTTTTTTTCTTTTTTCTTCTCATGTTCCCTTCTTTTTTGTTTTTTGCTCTCCTCTTCTACATTTTTTTTCTTCTCCTCCCTCTCTTCATTTTTTTGCATCCCCTATTTTTAGAGTCAAAACACTCCTTATATAAGGATACATCTTTAAACCATAGTTATAAATTAATTCCTAAAAGACTTCTGTTTCCTTAAAAATATTATCAAATTAATTTTAGGAGAATTTCAAACCAATTAGGACTGAATTTTTCCTAGAAAATTCGAGAACACGGGGTGGAAGAGGTTTAATTCCGATCGAATTTATGTAATTCCAATCCGAATTACATAATTCTGATCAGAATTAGTGTAATTCCAATTAGAGTTACATAATTCCAATCCAAATTATACAATTCCGATTGGAATTAATGTAATTTTGACCATTTTTTTACTTTTAATTACGGAAAGGTCCTTAAAAGAATTCAGGTTTTACAACTAGGTCCTTAAAAAGCATTGCAATTTAGTCCATGAAAACATTAAATCATTTTTTTTAAAAATGCAATTAGATCGTCGAAGTTTCAAAGTTCAAGTTTTAAAGACCTATTCATAACATTTTCATCATTAGAGTCTATTGTTGCATCCATAACTCATCATCCTGAAATTGGGTGTCTACACACTAACACAAAAGATGTCCAAAATGGAGGAATTAATGAGAGAATAGGGCATCAGATATTTGTTTGACTTTGATGATATGATGTAATTTGAGGAAGATAAGTTGCTTGATAAGTTCAATATGCCATAACTATAGAAGTTTGATGCTATTAGAGATCCAAGTATCCACCTTAGTCAATATGTAACAACTATAAGCACCACTAAGGCTCCTTTGTTTATATTTACCAAGTTGTTTGTACTATCCTTTGAGGGTATGATTGTTAATTGGTATAATGGATTAGAGAAGTATATTTGAGCTAACTAGAGAGATTTGTGTATTGCTTTTCTAAAATAATATGACTATAATACAAAGTTTGAAGTTTCTATTAGTGATTTAGAATTGACCAAGCCAAAGCCTAATGAATCATTTTTAGATTTTCTAACTAGATACATGAATAAGGCAATAATAATGAAAAATAAATTAGCTGAGAAGGATCAATTTAGGATGATAGTCTGTAATGTGTCTCCTAATTTGTTTGAAAGGTTGCAAATAATGAACCCTAAATCTTTTGTAGACCTTTTATTATGATGGATTGCAAGTTGAGGAAATTGAGAGTAAGAAAAAGAAGAGCTTTAGAACTACTGGCATAAGAAACTACCCAACTAGGGGCACATAATAAGGAAGCATTAGCCAGATTATGGAAGTGCATGTTGTTCAACAACCAAGGAGATTCTCCAATTTTAACCAATGCCTATCAAAAGTCTTAGACCGCTTGATGCAAAAAGGCTTGCTTTGACCTTTAACCTTTTTCAAACCACCAAACACAAATGTCCTTGGCTATAACCCAAACTGTTAATGCAATTTCCACTAAGTAGTTGGACATTCCATAGATACATGCACTCACCTAAGACACGAAATCCAAAACCTTATAGACTTTAGAAAGATCATAGACCTCAAGCACCAAAAATAATCCTTTCCTAAACTACTAAAATGTTCCACCCCTAACTACTATAATGATCAACCTAAGAATAAGTGAGGAAGAAGTGCTAAACTCCTTTGAGAACATGAACCTAAAAATTGGTGAGAAATCTTTTAATGCCCTTAGTGATGAAGGAAAGAGTGTGGAATCTTTAATTTCTAAAAAACCTTAAAGAGGAGTTGAAGATTTATTGGGTCAGCCCTTAAGCAAGTTTGACTACAAGGTGTTTTACACTAAGCCACCTTCTTTTGACATACCATTGGAATTAGTTGTGCCTACAGGGTGGGGTGATGAGTTTGATGATTAGAAGCTGTTAGAAAAGAAAGAAAAATGTTCAGTTGAAGGAGATGGATGGCGAGAAGATGCAAGAATAGCCACTTAGTTAGCCAACTGAAGGATAGCCACCTTGAGATTTAGCGTCCTTATCATTTAGAGTAGAAAATAATTCTCTTGTTCTTTTCTTTAAATAAAATTTTGTTTTTTTAGAACTTTTTATTTTATTAATCAATTATATGAATTCTAATCATGCTACTTATATAATGCACATCCTAATGGTACTATGCATTAACATATTAATTGCATTTAAATCTTTGACGTAAAATTCAATTCAATTAGAATCATTTAGCATTGGGCACAAATGAAAATTCAAAGAGCATTCATATATCACATGATGTAACTTTTGAGGATAAAAAATTTGAGCGAAAGGAAAAGTGAAAACAAAGATAGAATTTAAAAAAAAAAAAGAAAAGAAAAGAGAGGAAATAAAAGTGAGAAAACACATGAAGGACTAATCAGGTAAAAATTAAGTAAACAAAAGTGAGAGAGAAATAATTAGTGAGAAAATCATAAAAGGACTAACTGATAATGATAGTTATATCATGTGATGTAATGAATGTTCTTATTTTTTCCTAATGAATGAGTAAAATTGAATTTGAAATTTTTGTTCAAATATCACATAGTCATCTTTATCATATTGCATAGGTATCTAAATGGAAAGACAACACATAATGAAAGCTAAATTAGAGCTATGAGATAACATAACTGAAATATGTTTTCTTTTTTTTTTTGCCTCCCCTTTATGATTTTATGTCCAGTCTTGTACATAAAAAATTCAAGTGGCTTAATAACATGCATTGCAACCCATACATTGTAACTATCATCAATTATTGCATTATCATAAAGCCTCATATTTTGCTTAAGAGTTCTTCAAAGTCCAAAACCAGTTGATTTCATCATTAAGAACTCACTTCAGTCAATTCACCCACTCCTCTACATCTTCAATGCATGAGATTGCAACTAGCTAGGTGTTGGGTTTTGTGATACAAATGCAATAGAAATAAAAAATTTATCACATTCCCAAACCTGGATCCATGTAATTCGACTACTTGATTAAATCTAGGGTTTTAAGAATCTCACCAAAACGCAGAAGAGGCAAGATTTTCTGGAAGGATGAGAGGAGGTTCAGACTAGTGACACCTTACCTCGAGCCTTTTTACTTTAGTTGTTCGGATCTAGACATCTCGAAAAGGATGCATCCTCTATAGGTATCCACATGAACAACCCTTCATAAAATGAATTGGAGTGTGTGCTAGCAACCTTCTTAATTGTCTCACAAATCAAGAATAAAAGAAAAAATCTATCTTTATTTTATAAGAAGAAAGAAAATGAATTTGGAGGCAGGAAAAACAAGTGTATTAAACCCTAGAGAATATAACATATTTATAGACTCAAAATTAGGGTTTCACCTACCAATGACTTTTTGGTAACTTCCATTTATTATATTCTAATTTTGTTTAAAAACAAATCAGAAATAATATTTTATTTATTTATTTAAAATAACATTTATCTTAAATAAATAAATAAAACACTTTAATTATTTATTTCCACAGAGTTTATTTTGGGCTTATTAAACCCAAATTTGTTTTGGGCTTGTTCTAAGTGTGTGACCCTATAGGTTCACATAAAATTGGCAATGGGCCTAAATCTTTATTTAGGCCTATAAGTCATAAGTGGCCTCTAGCAAAACATTATGACTACCCAAGTAATGTGAAGTCAATAATCCGACATAACCTAATTACAGTGAATTTTATTGTCCCTTTATCACTTGATATCCTAATTGAACATAAGGCATAGAATGTCATCCTTATATAGTTCAATATTATGACTTGATTCCAAGTAAACTAAAAATGATAACTCTTTATCAATTCATTTCAGCATGGCCATGCATTTTCCTTTAGTCTATGTCATCAAGGGGCCTATAGATATCTTTCTCATATTAATGAGGGATAAATTCCTTCTAAATCACTCACATTCCTTATATAACTTATTTCATATCCCAGAACATCCTATTTAATTGTCCAGTTAAAGACAATGTTAGAATGTGTCAAAACATAAAATAGCTATGTAGAAATCCATGATGATTTCAAGGTCAAAGGATCGAAATAAAATTATTGTGATGAGAAATACTTATGACAATAATCTATGTAGTATTTTCATAGTGGGTCAATCGAGTACATGATCTCTCATCATGTACCTATGAGTTGACTTAATATCTCATATTCATGATTAGTAAAATATAACCATTAGTCAACATCATACTAGCCTTAATACTTTAATATTTATATAATGAATAAATGGCTAGGGATAATTAGAATAGAACTCTAATTTTAATCTAAGGGTTTTACTATCAGGTCACATACTTGATGGCCTTAGTAAGAATTAAACATTCATATAATTATCATAAAATCAAATGATAATGAAATACCTCTTTATTAATAAAATAAAAATGTCAATACGTAATCACAAATGATTGACCTAGTGCATATCACTAATAATCTCCCACATGCACTAGGCCCAATCAACATCGTATTGAATACTGATGGACCTAGTATGATTCTCATGTTTAGGCTGTGGAAGAGGCTTAGTTAGTGGATCAGTAACATTATCATTTGTAGGTACTCTGCATATCTTAACATCTCCTTTCTCAATGATTTCTTGAATGAGATTATAATGCCTGAGTATGTGTTTGGATCTCTAATGTGATCTGGGCTCCATAGCTTGGGCTATAGCTCCATTATTGTCACAATATAAGTTCAGTAGATCTGATTTACTAGGAATAACACCTAGTCCATTTTTGAACTTCTTTATCTAAACAACCTCCTTAGTTGCTTCTGAGGCAGCTATGTACTCAGCGTCTGTTGTAGAATCAGCAATAGTGTCTTGCTTAGAACTCCTCCAGCTCACTGCACCTCCATTCAAACAAAACACATATCCTGACTGTGATAGAAAATCATCCTTGTCAGTTTGGAAGCTGGCATCTATGTAACCATTTACAACTAACTCATCTTCCTAACCACCATATAGTAAAAATGCATCCTTAGTTCTTCTCAAGTACTTAAGGATATTTTTAGCTGCTGTCCAGTGACTTTCACCTGGGTCTAATTGGTATTTGCTCATTGTGCTTAAGGCATATGAAACATCAGGTCGAGTACACAACATTACATACATGATAGATCTAATAGCATAAGCATATGGAATCTTACTCATGTGGTCTCACTCATCTTGTGTCATAGGACACTAAGTCTTGCTGAGACTAATGCCATGCGACATTGGCAAGAATCCTCTCTTGGAATCTTGCATATTAAACCTATTCGATACCTTATCAATATAAGTGCTTTGACTTAGGCTAATAAGCCTTTTAGATCTATCTCTATAGATCTTGATGCCTAATATGTAAGCAGCTTCACCTAAGTCTTTCATTGAGAAATAATTCCTTAACCATGATTTAACATTTTGTAAAATAGGGATATCATTTCCAATGAGTAGTATGTCATCCACATACAATACTAAAAACACAATAGCACTCCCACTAACTTTCTTGTATACACAAGGTTCATCGTCATTTTTAATGAAGCCAAATTCTTTGACTGCTTCATCAAAATGAAGATTCCAACTCCGAGATGCTTGCTTTAATCCATAAATGGATCTTTGAAGCTTGCATACCTTTCCAGAATTCTCAAGACTGATAAAACCCTTTGGCTGTGTCATGTACACAACCTCAAGTATATTTCCATTAACAAATGCTATTTTGATGTCCATTTGCCATATCTCATAATCATAGTATGCAGCTATGGCAAGGAGAATTCGAATAGATTTTAGCATAGCCACTGGTGAAAAAGTTTCATCATAGTCTATACCATGTGTTTATTTAAAACCTTTTACAACCAATCTTGCCTTAAAAGTATGCACATTGCCATCCATGTCAGTTTTCTTTTTGAAAACCCATTTGCACCCAATAGATTTTAAACCATCATTTGGGTCAATCAAGGTCCATACTTGATTATCATACATGGATTGTATTTCTGATCTCATGGCTTCAAGCCATTTCTCAGAGTCAGGACTATTTATGGCCTCTTGAAAGGATGTGGGCTCATTTAGATCCAAAATTAACACATCATTATCACCGGTTATGAGAAATCCATATCTCATGGGGATTTGACATGTCCTACTAGACCTCCTTGGGCCTTTTAGTACTTATGCAGGCTCAACAACTACTTGTTGATTCAGCTGCGGTTCTATATCAGGTACAACACTATTTTGTGGGCCTTGAATTTCTTCAAGTTGCACTATGCTCCCACTGGTTCCTTTGGAAATAAACTCTCTTTCCAAAATTACACCATTCCGAGACACAAACACTTTGTTCTCATATGCATTGTAGAAGTAATATCCTTTAGTTTCTTTAGGATATCCCACAAAAAGGAATTTGTCAGATTTTGGTGCTAGTTTATCTGAGATCTGACGCTTCACAAATGCATCACATCCCCAAATCTTAAGAAAAGACAAACTAGGAGTTTTTCCAGTCTATGTCTCACATGGTGTCTTTTTGACTGCCTTCGATGGAACTCTATTCAAAATAAATGCAGCAGTTTCTAAAGTATATCCCTAAAAAGAGATTAGAAGATCAGATTGACTCATCATAGATCGAACCATATCCAATAGAGTCCGATTTCTGCGTTCAGACACACCATTCCATTGTGGTGTACCTGGAGGAGTCAATTATGAAACAATCCCACAATCTCTAAGATGATCTGTAAATTCTTGGTTTAAATATTCACCACCTTGATTAAATCTTATTGTTTTAATATTTTTACCAAGTTGATTTTGTACTTCATTCTTGAAAATTTTGAACTTCTCAAAAGATTTAGATTTATGTTTTATTAGATAGAGATAACCATATCTACTGAAATTATATGTGAAAGTTATAAAGTACTAAAAACCTCCTATAGCAGTTGAACTTAATGGTCCACATACATCAGATTGTATTAGGGCCAATAAGTCATTAATCCTCTCACTATGTCTAGTAAAAGGTGTTTTAGTCATTTTTCCAAGTAAACAAGATTCACATGTATCAAATGAATTTAAAAGCCCATTTTGGTGTAGGTTTGAAATGCGTTTCTCATTTATATGGCCTAAACGACAATTCCAGAGATAGGTTGAGTTTAAATCATTAGATTTAAACCTTTTTGTATCAATGTTATAGATTGGCATTTCATTAGTGTCTTCAGCATCTAAAACATAAAGTCTACTAGTGCATGGAGCATATCCATAGAAAATGTTATCCTGATAAATACTGCATTTATTATTCTTAACAATAAATTCAAACCCTTTCTTGTCCAAACAAGAAACAGAAATAATATTCCTATGCATAGTAGGTAAATAATAACAATTTTCTAAAGATAAAATAAGTCCACTAGGCAAAGGTAACTCATAAGTTCCTACAGCTAAAGCAGCAACTCTTACTCCATTGCTAACTCGTAGGTACACTTCTCCTCTTGCCAATGATCTACTCCTTTTTAGACCCTGCACATTTGTACAAATGTGAGATCCTGATCTAGCATCTAAGACCTAAGAATCAGAATCAGAAGCAAATAAATTTAATTCTATAACATGAATACCTGAAGAGGTAGTCTCACCACCCTTTTTCTTCTTCAGATCATCTAGATAGAGCTTGCAATTCCTTTTCCAGTGGCCTGGCTCATTGTAGAAAAAGCAAATTCCTTCCTTTGCTTTGGGTTCAGCTTTGGATTTGGCCTTGGGCTTGGACTTCTGAAAGCCTTTAGAGACCTTGCCCTTGCCCTTTCCAACCCTTTTCATCCCCTTTCCCTTACTGACCATGAGAACATCCTTGGTGTTACTCTTGATGTTCTTTTTAACAGTTTTCAGCATCCCATGCAACTCTAAAATAATCTTCTCCATACTATGCATATTGAAATTCATAACGAAGCAATCATAAGCTTTAGGCAAAGATTAGAGAACAATATCCACATCCAGTTCTTGTTCAATCTTGAGACCAAGCTTGTCTAAGTGATCAAGATGACCCTTCATCTTGAGAACATGAGGGCTGACAGAGCCGCCAATAGTCAGCTTGCAGGAAAGTAATGCCCCGATGGTATTGAACCTTTTAATTCTGGCTTTCTCTTGGAACATTTCCTTAAGATGGCCTATCATAGTATAAGCCTCCATTTCCATCAGCTGCTTTTGTAGCTCAGACTCCATACATCTAAGCATAACACAAGTGACATCAGTAGAATCATTGAGATGCTTGTTATAAGCATCCTTTTGTGCTTTAGGAGCATTGGCAGCTAGTTCCTCAAGGATGGGTTGATCAAGGATGTATTCCTTTCTCTCATGCCTAAGAACAATTCTTAGGTTTCTGTACCAGTCAAGAAAGTTAGTCCCATTAAGCTTATCCTTCTCAAGGATCGATCGTAATGACAGGGTAGGTGTAGTGTTTAAAGTCATTATCTATAATAAATATATGCAAAGTCCATTCAGTATTAAATATGTATGAGGCATAATAAAAACTCCCACTAAATTTGCTTAAATCAATAACCCTCTAAGTTAATTTACAAATTTTAGTGGGCCAAGATCCATATTTTACCATACTCTTAGTGAGCTTTGGCTCATTGCCTAAAATATGGTTATTTAGGTATATAACTCTTATCAATTACATCTCATGTAACTCTTTGATGGTATAGGATTTGACATCACATGTCATGGCTAAAAATCCCATCTAATGCCATAGGTCCAAAACCATTTTGATAACCTAGTTAAGTCAAACCATATCAAATGTTTGGATAGCACCATTATCCAACTTGCCTTCCCCTGATAAATTTATACACCCTACTTTGGCAGCGCCATATATAATAATCTAAGGCTTGACAAGTGTTGAATTTATGGGAGGCATTATAATGACTTAATATTAAAAGAGGGTTCGTCTTTATTTAATCATATTTAGTTATTGTTATGTTGTATTGCATGGCATCACATGGCATCACATACATAACAACTAAAATAAATATGGCATAGCATGGCCCAAATCTAAGTTGATCTTCATAAGCCAATATGAAGATCAAAGGTCAAACCTAGGTAATAATACAATTACAAATTGAGCCTCCAACTTGTATCTCCATCTTCTACCATGTATCTCCTTTTTTGGTTTCCACCTTGGATCTCCATCATGGGCCTCCAACTTGAATTGCACCATGGGTCTTGATTTACATAAATTGTTGTAATTTATTCTACACTATTATAATAAAATAAATATAACAAAACAAAAATGACTCGTAGGCTGTATTATAAATTACAACCCATAAAAATAGATAAATCCAATCACATTGGTCTAAGGGCCATGCTATGCACCATGTATAAAACAACAATCATGTATAACATAATAATCTAATTAGTTAGTTAAAAATAAAATAATGTGATAATTCTTTCAGGGTCAAGGGGCAGTGCCCCTAATGGGGTTCCAAGGGGTAGCACCTCGGGTGGCAGTCCTGCTGACCAGTCAGCAGGTTCGATGATAAACACTTTACCTTATCTCTTCGGTGAATTGCCTTTCAAATTTCTGAACATTAATGAATTTTCATAATCAAATTACTATAAAATCAATTTATTCAAAAATAGACAAAAACACTCAATTAAAATAACCACCTTAAAACCTTAATTTACATCAAGGAAGCAACTAACCAATTTTCGTAATCAGTTCAATTTTCGTAAAACCCTAATTTACATCAAGGAAGCAACTAATCATATTACTAAATTAGCTATTGCCTAAAAGTCATCACTTTCTGTAAACATCTTACAGTTTGAAAAATCAGTTCAAAACAGATAAAAAATAATTTTTTTTAAATAGACGCATCCATTAAGAAAACTCTAATTTCTATAATCAAAATTACAGTTTGAATTAATCTATATAAAACATATCCTTTCTGCATAATCTATATAATCAAAAAATTTCTATTTCAGATTTAATCAGAAATGATTTTCCTGATCAAAATAGAAAACGATTTTCCAAATTAAAACAGAAAACAAATATGTTGTTTCAATTAATCATATTAATCAAAACATAATACATAATAGATATAAATCCTTAAGTGATTAGGTTTTTGAAAATAGAATTTATGTTTCATTAAATCACATTAATAAAACATTATACTTAATTCTTTTTTCATAAAAACATCATACAGAATTCATTTTCATGAAACAACATTCTGAATTCATTTTTCATGAAACAACATTCTGAATTCATTTTTCATGAAACAACATTCTGAATTCATAAAATCCAAAACTACTTTTATTTTAATCACATTAAACCATTACAAACATTAATCAAATTAATGTTTAATTCCATTTTCAAATAGATTACTAAGAATTGTCATAAAACAAATCAAAACCCTTTTTGATAATTTTGAAAACCCTTTTCAAAATGAATCATAAACCCTAACATATATCACATATACATAGAATCAATTAATTGAATAACAAGTGGTTCTAATACCACTGTTGGGTTTTGTGATACAAACGCAGTGGAAAATTAAAAATTTATCACATTCCCAAACCTGGATCCATGTAATTCGACTACTTGATTAAATCTAGGGTTTCAAGAATCTCACCAAAACATAGAAGAGGCAAGATTTTATAGAAGGATGAAAGGAGGTTCACATTGGTGACACCTTACTTTAGTTGTTTAGATCTAGACGTCTCAAAAAAGGATCCGTCCTCTATATGTATCCACACGAACAGCCCTTCACAAAACAAATTGGAATGTGTGCTAGCAACCTTCTTGATTATCTCATAAATCAAGAACAAAAGAAAAATCTTTCTTTGTTTTCTAAGAAGAAAGAAAATGAATTTGGAGGCAGGAAAAACAAGTGTGTTAAACCCTAGAGAATATAACATATTTATATACTCCAAATTAGGGTTTCACCAACCAATGACCTTTTGGTAACTTCTATTTATTATTTTCTGATTTTGTCTAAAAATAAATAAGAAATAATATCTTATTTATTTATTTAAAATAACATTTACCTTAAATAAATAAACAAATAAATAAATAAATAAAACACTTTAATTATTTATTTTCATAGAGTTTATTTTGGGCTTATTAAACCTAAATTTTTTTTTGGTTTGTTCTAAGTGTGTGACCCTATAGGTTCACATAACATTGGCAGTGGGCCTAAATCTCTATTTAGGCCTATAAGTCATAAGTGGCCTCTAGCAAGACATTATGACTACCCAAGTCATGTGAAGTCAATAATCGGACATAACCTAATTACAGTGAATTTTATTGTCCCTTTATCACATGATATCCTAATTGAACATAAGGCATAGAATGTCATCTTTATATAGTTTAATATTATGACTTGGTTCCAAGTAGACTGAAAATGATAACTTTTTATCAATTCATTTCAGCATGGCCATGCATTTTCCTTTAGTCTATCTCATCAATGGGCCTATAGATATCTTTCTCATATTAATGAGGGATAAATTCCTTCTAAATCACTCACATTCCTCACATAACTAATTTCATATCCAACAACATCCTATTTAATTGTCCGGTTAAAGACAATGTTAGAATGTGTCAAAACATAAAATAGCTATGTAGAAATCCATGATGATTTCAAGGTCAAAGGATCGAAATAAAATTATTGTGTTGAGAAATACTTATGACAATAATCTATGTAGTATTTTCATAGTGGGTCAATCGAGTACATGATCTCTCATCATGTACTTATGAGTTGACATACAATCTCATATTCATGTTTAGTAAAACGTAACCATTAGTCAACATCACACTAGCCTTAATACTTTAATAGTTATATAATGAATAAATGGCTAGGGATAATTAGAATATAACTCTTATTTTAATCTAAGGGTTTTACTATCAGGTCACATACTTGATGGCCTTAGTAAGAATTAACCATTCATATAATTATCATAAAATCAAATGATAATGAAATATCTCTTTATTAAGAAAATAAGAAAGTCAATACGTAATCACAAATGATTGACCTAGTGCATATCACTAATAGTAAGGTTAGTAAGTTAAAGGATCAACAATAGCAGTGAATGAATTGAGTCACTTTAAAATAGCATGAATGAATTCAAAATGTAACCCTAGGGGCAAATTATAGAATAGTAAGTCTGCATTCAAAGAGTAAAGATGGAACACTAAAGTATAAAAGCTAATATTAAAGATCTAGAGGCAGAAAGAAGTAAACTACAAGCATACAAATACATCAATTATCATATAGCAAAAGTAGTAACAGAAAAAGAAAAGTTCAATAGTGCAATGGTCAATCACATGCTTCTGTGTAAAACCATGGACCCGACTTACTAGCCTAGTCATTAATCAGATGAACTATATCAAAAGCTCTGAATCAGAAGTACCAACAATGAAGCATTCAATGCTCAAACCTATAAGCTATTGATAAAGCACCTCATTCTTATACTCTAAGATTAGCAACATAGCTCTGTTCCAAACAGAAGACCTATTAGAATCATGCATCCACTTGTATACATTTATTATGAAATACCTTGCATAATAAAGTTTTTAAGCTTATACAACATTCAAAATACTATGCTACTAACATTCAAAATTAGTGTTGTAAAAGTGTAGAAAGGAAGTCATCTTGTTCATTTATGAAGAATCTGAAGGAAAAAGGGTAACACTATTAAGGTGAACCTGATGTTTAATAGGACTCTAAACCACAAGAGCCCAATTAATTATGGGCCCATTTAGTAAGGGAATATCACCAACAGTGATACTCGCAAAAGCATCATCCTGGCGACCTTAAGAGGCTAGATAGGATGCTCAAGCTCTTTAGACTTAACATCCATCTCCATAGTCTGTTCTGAAGCATCACTTAAAATCTCAAAAAAAGGACAACCTACACCCATGAACTGTGTGTAAGCACCCAATTTTGTGATGCAATTTTTCATAGTGTGATGAAAGCCCCTAAAATAAAAAATTAATTAAGAAATTGAACTCTAGTGTTGAAATTTGAGATTTCAAAGACTAAATTATAGTATTTTTTGGACCTAATTGAAAAATCTTAATTCTATAAATGCGATGTAGAATTTAGCTAATGTCGACTAGCATTAGCCTAATGCCAATCGACATTATGGGACATTCGCATTTTGTCATTATTTTATATCATTTTTCAGTATTTTCCTATTTTTTGACTAGTCCAAAATTAATTTATTTTAATAAAGACATTATTTTTAATATTTTTCATTTATAGTATGCGTGCATTACGTGTATTTTCTCTTTCTGAAATCCTATCATCTTGATTTTTTATTTTTTATTTAAAAAACAGACCTCTTTTATCTTGCATCTTCTATGTTCATGCAAGAGGTTAGTAGTATTATGATCAACCGAGAGTTGTTAGCTGAGGATAAAAAGGAAAGAAAGAGAGAGACTAGTTCAAGGGAAGAGGCTAGGGTTTTGAAGAAAAGTTTGAGAGAAAAAGTAAAGAGAAATTAACATAGAAAAAAAAACCTTTCTATTGTAGATTTAAAAAAATCTTTTCAAAAGGATGAAAAATACGCATTTTTTAAGTCTAAGAAATCAAGAAGAAAAATAATAGAGTTAATTTCAAGGCGGTGATAATCCCAATCTAAGGGGCATTCAAATAGTATCTGCACAACATTCTTCATCTCCATTCCATTACTTCTTTCTTTATTTATTATTTTCTTTGATTTAATTATTTCTTTTTTATTTAATCAGTACTAATCTGTTTCTTTTGTTTCTACATTTTTTTTATTTTGATTTTGGCTTGAGATGGGTATAACTAGAATGACTACGTGAGGGCAAATGAATAAACAGAAGACCCATAGAATGCCAAGGATTAGAACCTGTAACATTTTAAAGTAGGCTTTTAGGGTTCTATTTTTTATTTTATTTATTTTTATTCAGTCTGTATATAATTTATTATTTGTTTTATTCACATTGGAATTGTAATAAGCTCAATAGTGGGAATAGTAATTATTTGCTTTTATGTTGTTAAAATTAAAAAGTAATTAAGATTTCAATTTGTAAAACCTAATAAAATCAATGAGGGCAGTAGATTAATTTTAGGATTATATGAAATTGAATTAAGGTTTCCTAGACAAATCATATAAAAATTGTTATTTTGATTTATTTTTGGCATGTTTGTTGAATTAGGTTTTGTTTTTAGTTTTCATGCCTTTTGGACCCAAGTCCACGATTAGGTCCAATTCACTTAAAATAGGTTTATAAATGGTTTGGGTTAATTAACTAATTAAAACAAATGTAGGCCCATTTTGGGTTTATTAGATTTAGGCCCATTTTAATTAATAAAATCAATTTAGATTTAGCCCATACCAATAAAGCATTTTTATTTCTTTTAAAATTAATTTAGACTTTAAGCCCATTTTCTAGTTAATTAAAATTTATTTAGATTTAGCTCAGCCCATTTAATTTCATTACTTTTAAAATAAATAGACTTAGGCCCACATTTCACTTAAAAAAAATTAAGTTAGATTTAGGCCTACTAATTCAACTTTTCCTTTAAAATTGTATAGACTTAAGCCCATTTCCTTAGATAAGTTAAAATAAATAGATATAAGTTCACTAAAATTGATAAAAATATAGGTCCTTTGTTAGCCAACTTCACTTGTAAATAACAAAATTAGAATTAGCTAACTTTTAATGTTAACCTAGTTTAGACTTAAGGATGCTGCCTTTTGTATGCATTTTTTACATGTGATTTTATGACTTGTTAATTTGGGTTTAAATAAAATTACATGTAATTACAGAATAAATTAGTAATTCATAAAATAAATCTAAATGAACATAAGACTGAAAGAAGTTAGTATTCTATTCCCAGAATCTCCTAGTTATGGTGCTAGCTTTCTTTTAGAGAATCGATTACCACCAAAACGAATTGCCCGAATTATTACCCTAGGTGGCGACTCCTCATCTCCATGCCATGTCTTTATGATAATAGTTAGTGTGCTCCTTAAGGCCCTGAGCTTAAACAATGTTGTAGTTACTAAAACCATGGACGCGTGCTAAACCCCACCGTCTATAGTGATGACTCCACTAAGGATAAGAGGTACTGATTCTACTTGTGTTCTTTAGAGTTATTTTATTAATTATTATTTTATTCTTGCATTCATTCTGCATGTCCTTATTAAGTTGATGGCGTTGGTTTATGATTCCATGATTCTAATAGCTTCATGGTGTTGTAAATTGGCTAACCATCAATATTAGCCTTAACTCAATTCAAGAGAGATTACTGGGCTCATCTGACTAGAGTACGTAACCCAAGTCCTAAAGGGGGTAGTCTTCTCTTAAGTTTGCAAAGGATGTCAGGCCCACACTTTTGAAGCCCACTTGGGCCAATAAAGATTGGGCTAGATCTTTATACCTAGAAATGTTGTTTCTATGCTTATTATCATGAGGTATTTCTATCTATAAAAACCCAAGCCCACACTTTTGAAGCCCCTTATTGGACTAGACCTTTATACCTAGAAATGTTGTTTTTATGCTTTACTGCTTTAAGAGAGATCTGGCATGTGTGTCAATCCCTGGTATCCCCCATTGATATTAAGACCAAGATAAAAAATCCTACGACAAGAGACTCACAATTGAACGCATGTGTGAAAGGAATAAGGTTAGAAGGATGTATGTTATACAATTGATTGATACTTGTTACTTGTTACATAGCACGTGCATCTCGCATACATGCATCTCATTCATCATATTAACACCTTGTTTTGTAGCCATTATAGATACTCCAGGGTCTTCTCATATTTGGGGATAGAGAGGTTACAGACTAAAGTGAATGAGTCAGAGTCTTAAAGCCTTAGCAAAAGAAATCCTGAATAGACTGGATAGATTGGAAAGAAGCCCTATCAACCCACTTTACTTTGAAGCTGAACCAATTTCACCTGAATCTTAAAAAATGGAACAACAACAAGGGAACTGGACCTTATAAGACATTAAGGGAGCTCTGATGGATGACATGGGGGCTATGACGCAAGATGAGTTGAGACAAGCATTATTTGGATTGATGCAACCTACTACTGCCATACCACCACCTACAAATGTGCAACCACCTATTGTGGATGCTCCACTTACTGCCAACAATGCTGGGGGGCAACTTGCTACTAGAAACCCACCTGCTATCGATGTGATGCTGAAGGATGTTGAGAATTACATGGTAGCGAAGGCGAAGAAAGAATCCCTTGAACTGTTACATAAACCATAAGTCTAAGCATATGCAAGCACTGACTTAGAAGATGTCCAAGATGGAACAACTGATCTGAGGACAAGGCATGGAGTATTCATTTGACATCAATGACATGCTACAGATGGAAGGTAATCAACTACCTAAGAAGTTCAAAATGCCTCAACTGTAGAAGTTTGATGGAATTGGAGATCCTAGGATTAATCTCAGTTAGTACACAATAGCCATGAGCACTACTAAGGCCCCATTAGAAGTTATCACTAGGTTATTTGTACTATTTTGAGAAAGAATAGCAGGGCTGACAGGAAATAATTGTGTATTGCTTTTTTAAAATAGTATGACTATAACACTAGATTTGAAGTGTCCAGTAGGGACTTAGAATTGACCAAGCAGAATCCTAATGAATCATTTTCAGATTTTCTGATGAGATTCATGAATAAGGCAGGATTAATGAAAAATAAGTTGGTTAAGAAAGATCATGTTAGGATGATCATCCATAACATGTCACCTAATTTGGTTGACAGATTGCAAATAATGAATCCTAAAACATTTATAGACCTGTATGATGATGGTTTGCAAGCTGAAGAGATTGAGAGTGAGAAGAAGAAAAGTTTTAGAAGTACAAGAACCTGAAACTACTTAACTAGGGGCACACAACAATGGAGCACTAGCCAGATTATGGAAGTGCATGTTGTTCAACAACCAAGAAGATTCTCCAATTTTAACCAACCACTTTCAAAAGTCTTAGAGTGCCTAGTGCAAAAGGGCTTACTTTAACTTTTTCCTAATCCAAACCCAAACACCCCAAGCTATAACCTAAACAAGCACTGACAATTCCATCAAAACCTCTAACACTCCATGGATAACTACAACAACCTCAAACATGAAATCCAAAACCTTATAGACTCTGTAAAAATCATAAACCCTGAAAACCCAAGCATAAGAAACAATCCTTTCCTAAACTACCAAAATATACCACCCCCAGCTACCATGATTATTAACTCAGGAGTTAGCAAGGAAGAAGTATTAAGCTCCTTTGAGGACCTAGACCTTAAAAGCAATGAGAAATCTCTTAATGCCCCCAAAGATGTGCAAAGACATAAGACATATTGGGTCAGCCTTTAGGCAAATTCAACTATAAGGTGTTTTATACTAAACCACCTTATTTTGACATACCCTTTGAGTTGATTATGCCTACAGGATGGGGCGATGAGTTTGATGATGATAAGTTGCCAGACAAGAAAGGAAAATGCACATTTGAGGTATAGAAAGATAAAGTCATGGAGATAATTGGCAAAAAGATGCAAGAATAGTTGTTATGTTAACTGCCTCAAGGACAACCACTGTGAGACTCAACATCCTTAGCATCTAGAATAGGAAATAAAATTTCTTCTTGTCTTCTTTAAATAAAATTTTAGTTTCTATTTTTGTTTTAGTGATCAATAATATAAATTCTGATCATGCTTGCATATGTAATGTACATCCTAATGGTACTGTGCATTATGATATTGATTGCATCTACAAGTTTAACATAAATTCAATTTAATTAGATTTATTCAGCATGGGCACAAATGCAAATTCAAAGAACATACATATATCACATGATGTAACTTTTGAAGATAGAAAATTTGAGGAAAAAATAAAAAGAATGAAAAAAAGAGGAAAAAACAAGGAGAAAAAAAAAGAACAGTAAGGTAAAACTTAGAGAAAAAATTTCAGGATTGGCTAATAACAGGAGTTGTATCATGTGATGTAATGAATGTTCTCATTTTTGCCCTAATGAATGATTAAAATTGAATTTTAAATTTTTTTTCAAATATAGCATATTCATCTTTATCATACTGCATAAGCATCTAAATGGAAAGACAATACATAATGAAAGCTAAATCAGAGCTCTGAGATCACTATTTTAGTTATGTTTTCTTTTTTGCCACCACTTTTGTAATTTTCCTTGTAAGCCTAGTGTCCCTTTATACTTGACAATTCAGGTGGCTCAATAACTTGTGTTGCAAACCATACCTTGAAACTGTCATCAATTATTACATCAGCATCAAGCCTCATATTTTGCTCAAGAATTCTTTGAAGTGCAAGTCAAGTTGATTTCATCATTAAGAACTCGCTTTAATCAGTTTGTCCACTCCTCTACATCTTTAATACATGAGACTGCAACTAATAGAGTTAGTAAGACAAAGGGTCAACAAAAGTTGTGACCAAATTAAGTCTCTTGCACATATAAAGAAAAAGACTGCTATAATGAATTGAAAATAAAGCTGAGGGAAAAATGTAACTCTCGGCAACTTGGGGGCAAAATAGTAAATACAACACTAAAACTTCAAAGTTAGTGAAAAAGATCTTACGGCATAAAGGAGTAAACTACAAGCATACAAATACATCAATTATCATACAACAAAAGTAGTAACAAAAAGAAAAGTTCAATAGTGCATCGACCAATCACGAGCTCCAATGTAAAGCTGTGGACCCTACTCGCTAGCCTGGTCATCAGTTTGATGAGTTGTATCAGAAGCCTTAACATTAGAAGTATCAATAATGAAGCATCCAATGCTTAAACCTACAAGTTATTAATGAGGCACCTCATTCTCACACTCCAAGCTACGAACATAGCTTTGTTCCAAATAGAAGACCTATTAGGATCATGCATGTCATACATAACATGCATACATTTATTATGAAATACTTGCCTTGCATAATAAAACCTCTTAGCCTCGACAAGATTATGCAAATACTTTGCTACTAACATTCAAAATTAGTGTTGTAAAAGTATAGAAAGGTAGTTAGAATGTTCACATATGAAGGAAAAGGGTAACGCTATCAAGGTGAACCTAGTACTCAATAGGACTTTAGACCTTGGAGCCTAATAAAATCATAAGCCCATCCAGTAAGGGAATATTATCGATAGTGACACCTATAAAAGCATCCTCCTTGCAACCTTAAGAGGTTGGATAGGACGTTCAAGCTCCTCAAATTCAACATTTATCTCCATAGTCTCATTTGGAGCATTATATGAATATCTCTACATAATAGTTAGACTAGTGTAGGGTAGGGAATATGGTGGTGAGATGGTCCAACAAGTTAGCAATACATTCATTGGCCCTATAAAAGGAGGAACACACTTAAAACTTAAAATGAATGCACTTAGAAAAATTATTTGATCATGAAATAAGATCTCTAACACCTAAACCTTTATTTGTAGGAGATGTCAAGAAGAGGAATGAAGCCCTCTACTATAGTATTAATGGAATGGCAGAAAGGCAAATTCAACGCTAGGCCATGACTTCAATTATGGAGTATCATGACTTTATGATGAAAGACATCATCATCATAATCAAAAGGGATGAATGCAAAAGAATAACATTGCATTTTGACAAAATCTCTTCACTTACAAATAGACCATACTAACTTATGATATTTTGAGCTGGGAAAAAATAAAAGAATGAAAAAGGGGAAAGGAACCAATACATCAATAAGAATGGGCAAGATAGCAAATGCTAAACCCTCACCAAGATAATAAAGGGAAGTAATAGAACTCTATTATGTAATAAAGTACCACCTCAATCATAAAATTCATAAATTGAAAGTAAATTCATCCACTTCACGAGATCATGTACGAAAAGCCTATCTCATGACCTTTGATCATAGTGGCTTCCATTTATTAACCTTGTAGAATTCAGATGTTTAGTTAACAGATTTGTGTTGAGAGTTTATAAACTCTAATAAATCTAATGCTTGCTTTGCACCCAAACAAAGGGAAGAAAATGCAAAAACAAAATATGTGGACTTGAAGCAGAAATTGCTTGAATTTTAAATTATCACTTTAGTCTTTTGAATGATAATTATGTGTATAATCTACTCCAATGCTCAAAAATTAGTATGAGTACAAACCCCTTGACAATATCCACATTGAGTAATACGAGAAAGGTAGGGGAACACTAAGAGGAGAATAAAAAAAAGCAAGAATAATTTACTCTAATACTCAGAAATGAGTAATAGTACTCAGAAATGAGTAATAGTATCAATATGAAACCTCTGGTAGTATCCATGCTGAGTAACACAAGAAAGGCGGGGGAATACTAAAAAAGGACCATAACAAAAAATGCTCTATTTACTCCAATGCTTTATAAGAGTAAGAGTATCCAAAGGACCTTTGTAACAGTATCCATATTGATTAATATTAGAAAGGTGAGGGAATACTCAGATAAGGAAGAAAAGCACAAAAATAACTCAAAGATTATTTTGATACTCATAATTCAATCTTTTTATGCTTAATTTTCATAAGTTTTATTTAGCAAATTCTCCTTGAAATTAGGTGTGGAAGTAAGCTCTTCACATGGTAAAAGATATGCTCTCAACATAAGATGGTTAATGATGCTTCTGACCTTTACAAATGGAAAATAAATGATAATCATGAAAATAAAAAATAGTGAGATTCATTGAGTGCATGCTATGTCATGATAAAGTAATGAATTTTCTTATAAATTTACAATATTATAATGTACTTTTATGCATTCACCATGATTGAAACTAAAAGAAGTTTGTAGGAATTGTAAATCCAGAAGAAAGTGCACCAAACTTATAGAGTTGGTTAACATAGTAAATTTGAAATTAGTTAGCAGAGAAATTCTAATCAGTCAACACAGTAAAATTCAAATTTAGTCAGCAAAAATTATAATCAGTCAGCACGAAGAATTCAAAGCATTCAACTCAAACAACCAAAGATAAAAATTGTGAGTAGTTATGGACTATAGCATAATTATGAGTAGTTATAGATTGCAGTATCATCAGTGAGCAATGAAAGGATTGTAGCTAATCATGAGCAGTTATGGACCGCAACATCATCAGTGAGCAACGAAAGGGTTATAGCTAATCGTGAGCAGTTATAGACTGCAGCATCAATAGTGAGCAATGAAAAGGTTACAACAAATTATGAGCAGTTATGGACTGTAACATCCTCAGTGAGCAATGAATGGGTTGCAGCTAATTGCGAATAGTTATGGACTATAGCATCATCAGTGAGCAATGAAAGGGTTATAGCTAATCACGAACAGTTATGGACTGCAGCATCATTAGTGAGCAATGAAAGGGTTACAACTAATCACGAGTAGTTATGGACTACAACATCATCAGTGAGCAATGAAAGGGTTGCAGCTAATTGTAAGTAGTTATGGACTGCAGCATCATCAGTGAGTAATAAAACAGTTGCAGCTAATCGAGAGCAATTATAGATTGCAGCATAATCACATAAAAGAAATCAACACTACATGACTGAGCGTAGTGTATTTCAATTCAGAATATATGACCAAGTATAGTTGACATTGTATGACTGAGTACAATGCATCCTTCCAATTTAGACTATATGACCGAGAATAGTTGACAATTTAGACTAAATGTCCCATAAGGAATATAACAAAACTTTAAATTACTGAATTGCTACATGTTCCATGGGAACTATAGCACTTTTTTCATATCAAGGCTCGCTAGATGTATCATATGGAATATACTGAGAATCATTGCTCTCATTTCGTTAAAACATCGTATAGGGAATATAACAAAATCCATTATGACTAGATGTCCCAAAGGGAATATAATGTAGTCCACCATACACTACATAGTAGTTATGGTATTATTACTAGACGTTTCACAGGAACTATAACATATTTTCAAATCATGAGTCGATAAATGTCCCAAGGTGAATATAGTGAAATGCATAAGTTTCATTAGACGTTCCATAGGAAATATAGTGAAACATATTAAACATAACATCTTGCTTAAAATTGCTCAGCAATTTAATCATCAATAGGTCAATTATGATACAATGAAGTACCTTAATTCCTTCTTTCAAAATTGTATGCTACTATTGTTTTATGGCAATTTTTCAAGCAAACAACTATAAGCACCTAATTTTGTGATGCAATTATGCATAGTACGATGAAAGCCCTTATGATAAAAAATTAATTAAGAAATTGATCTATAGTGCTAAAATTTGAGATTTTAAGGACTAAATTGTAGTGTTTTTTGGACCTAATGCCAAAATCTTAATTCTAGAAATGCCAAACATCATTTAGCTAATGCTAACCAGCATTGGCCTAATACCAATCGACATTAGCCAAATGCCAATTGGCATTTACCTAATGCCAATTGGCATTAGTCGAATGCTAATTGACATTACGGGACATTCATATTTTTTTAGTATTTTCCTTCATTTTTTAGTATTTTCCTTCATTTTTTAGTATTTTCCCATATTCTGATTGATCCAAAATTAATTTACTTTAATAAAGACATTATTTTTAATATTTTTCATGTACAGTATGCATCCGTTATGTGTATTTTATCTTTTTGAAATCCTTTTATCCTGATTTTTATTTTTAAAAAATAGAACTCCTTTATCCTACCTCTCGTATGATCACGCAAGAGGTTAGCAGTGTTGTGATCACGTGAGAGTTATTAGCTGAGGATAAAAAGGAAAGAAAGAGAGAGGCCAGTTCGGGGGAATAGGCTAGGGTTTTGAAGAAAAGTTTAAGAGAAAAAGCAGAGAGAAATTAACACAGAAAAAAACTTTCTACTGCAGATTTAAAAAAACCATTTCAAAAGGAAGAAAATTACATTCTTTGTGTTTTTTAAGTCTAGGAAATCAAGAAGAAAAGCAATAGAGTCAATCTCAAAATGGTGACAATCCTAATATGAGGGGTATTCAAATAGTATCTGCACAGCATTCTTCATCTCCATTCCATTATTTCTTTCTTTATTTATTATTTTCTTTGATTTAATTCTTTCTTTTTTTTTATTTTATCAGTACTAATATGTTTCTTTTGCTTCTGCATTTTTTTTATTTTGGCTTGAGATGGGTATAACTAGAATGACTACATAAGGGCAAATGAATACACAGAAGACCCATGGAATGCCATGGATTAGAACCTATAACATTTTAACGTAGGTTTTTAGGATTCTATTTTTTATTTATTTTTTTTTATTGGGTTTGTATATAATTTCTTATTTGTTTTAGTCACTTAGGAATTGTAATAACCCCAATAGTGGGAATAGTAATTATTTCCTTTTGTGTTCTTAAAATTAATTAATAATTAGGGTTTCACTTAGTAAAACTTGATAAAATCAATGATGATAGTAGATTAATTTTAGGATTACACAAAATTGAATTAGGGTTTCTTAGAAAAATCATGTAAAAATTGTTGTTTTGATTTATTTTTTGTATGTTTGTTGAATTGGGTTTTGTTTTTGGCTTTCATGCCTTTTGGGCCCAAGTCCACGATTAGGTACAATTCACTTAAAATAGGTTTATAAATGGTTTAGGTTAATTAACTAATTAAAACCAATGTAGGCCCATTTTAGGTTAATTAGATTTAGGCCCATTTTAATTAATAAAATCAATTTAGATTTAGCCTAGCCCAATAAAGCATTTTTATTTCTTTTAAAATCAATTTAGACTTTAAGCCCATTTTCTAGTTAATTAAAATTTATTTATATTTAGCTCAACCCATTTAATTTCATTACTTTTAAAATAAATAAACTTAGGCTCACATTTCACTTAAAATAAAATCAAGTTAGACTTAGGCCCACTAATTCAACTTTTCCTTTAAAATTTTATAGACTTAAGCCCATTTCCTTAAAGAAGTTAAAACAAATAGACCTAGGTTCACTAATATTGATAAAAATGTAAGTCCTTTGTTAGCCCACTTCACTTGTAAATAAAAACATGTAGAATTAGCTAACTTTTAAAATTAACCTAGTTTAGACTTAGGGATGCTACCTTTTGTATGCATTTTTTACATGTGATTTTATGACCTATTGCCTTTTTTAGGTTAGATGGATGTTTAATTAGGGTTTAAATAAAATTGCATGTAATTAGAGAATAAAGTAGTAATTCATAAAATAAATCTAAATGAACACAAGACTGAAAAAAGCTAGTATTCCATTCCTAGAATCTCCTGGTTATGGTGCTAGCTTTCTTTTAGAGAATCGAGTACCACCAAAATGATTTATTCGAGATATTACCCTGGGTGGCAACTCCTTATCTCCACAACATGTCTTTGTGATAATGGTTAGTGTGTTCCCTAAGGCCTTGAGCCCAAATAGTGTCGCGGTTGCTAAAATCTTGGATACGTACTAAACCTAGTCGTCTACACTGTGAATGTAAATAAAAGATAAGCATACCTTAGATGGGTCAATGAGAATCTACTCTAATAGATGCTCCTACATGTGTCTTTAATAGCCATAAGAATGCTTAAACAAACACAAAGCATCAAATCCTTGAACACCTCTCTCAATTCCTAATCAGATGGTCTAATATACCAATTATACATTTGTAAACCCTGAAAAGGGAAGCATGCACTCAAAACTTAAAATGAATGCACTCTAAACAATTATTTGATAATGAAATATGACCTCTAACTCCTAAACCTTTTTTACGGGAGATGTTAATAAGAGGAATGAAGCCTTCTACCATAGCATCAATGGAATGGTAAAAATACAAATGCATCCTAAAGCCAAAACCTCAATAGTGGGGTATCATGACGTTGTGATAAGAGACATCATCATCACAATTAAAAAGGAAGAATGCAAAAGAATAACATTGCATTTTGAAAAAAACTCTTCACTTGTAAATAGACTATACTAACTTATGGTATTTTGTGTAGGAAAAAACAAAAGAGAATGAAGAAGGGGAAAGGAAATGATACATCAGTAAGATCGAGGTATCACCTTGCGTGACAAACAACTCGCCAAACACTCATCAAAATAATCAAAGGAAGTAAAAAAACCTTATTTCCTTAGATTTTAAAATAAAGTACAATCTCAATAATAAAATCCATAAATTGAAAATAAATTCATCCACTTCATGAGATCATGTGCAAAAAGCCTACCTTATGACCTTTTATCATAATGGCTCTTTTTTATTAGCCTTGCAGATGTTTAGTTAACAGCTTTGTGTTTAGAGTTTACAAGCTCTAATCAATCTAATGCTTATTTTGCACCAAAAAAGGGAAAGAATATGCATAAACAAAATTTATGGACTTGTCGTATAAATTGCTTGAACTTCAGAGTATCATTTTAGTCTGTTTGAATAATAATGTGCATATAATCTACTCCAATGCTAAAAAATGAGTATGAGCACAAAATTCCTTAACGGTATCCACGCTGAGTAATACAAGAAAGGTAGGGGAATACTCAAAGTAGAATTAAAATAAAAGTAACCATAATGTACTCCAATGCTTAAAAATGAGTAAGAGTATCAATGTGAACCTCTGGCGATATCCATGTTAAGTAATATAAGAAAGGTGAGGGAATACTAAAAGAGGACCACGTCCAAAAAGTTGCTCTATTCACTCCAATGCTCTATAAGAGTATGAGTATCCAAAGGACCTTTCCAACGGTATCCATGTCAAGTAATATTAGAAAGGTGGGGGAATACTTAGATAAGGAAGAAAAGCACAAAAATAACTCAAAATTGTTTTAATACTCAAAATTTAATCTTTTTTATGCTTAATTTACATAAGTTTTTTTTAACAGATTCTCCCTAAAATTAGGAGTGGAAGTAAGCTCTTCACTTGGTAAATATATGCTGTCAACATAAAAGGATTAATGATGCCTTTGAATTTTACGAATGGCAAATAAATGATAGTCATGAAAATCAACATTAGTGAGATTCATTGAATGCACATTATCTCGTGATAAAGTGATGAATTTTCTCATAAAATTTTAAAAATATAATATACTTTTTTGTAAAATCATCATGTTGAACTAACTTCAACAAGTCTTCAGGAAAAATAACTCCAAAAGAAGAAGATAAACCTAACATGCGAAATCAACACTAGCACCAACAAGTTAATCAAGGTCAGCAAGCAATAAAGGCAGTAGATTAGAGCAAATTAGCAAAAAATTCAAAGACAATCAATATAAATTTCAATTAGTCAACATAGTTTATTAACATAAAATCTCAAAATCCTAGTCAACATGAAGTTCTAATATGATGTCTGCATTTTGCATACACTACACTTCATCTTAGTTATATGCTACACAATAGCTATAACACAATTTTTATATTCACATTGTTATATGCTACATAGTAGCTATAACATAGTTTCCAAATTCACTTTTTTATATGCTATACAATAGTTATGATAAAAATTCTAAACAATCAGAACTTGCTAGACACTACACAGTAGTTATAGCACAATATCAAATCATGATTAGCTAAACACTACACAATAGTTATAGCACATTTTAAATCTTTTTACTAGACATTCCACAAGAATTATAACACATTTCAAATCTTTTTGCTAGACTCTCCATAAGACTTATAGCACCATTATCACAATTTACTAGATGCTCTATAAGACCTACAACATATTTGTTTTTAACTATCATATTCATATAATCTCGATCAGGATTATGGTGTTTTGATCATGTTATGTCTATGTTTTTTGGTTTGTCCGTAAATAAAATTATTTTTTATGATTTTTAATTGGTTAAATTATGTGATAAATCTAATTTTTAGGATTTATCTGATTTTTTAGGAAATTAAAAGTCCTTATTAAACTAAAATTCTATCTCTATGAATAGGAGAAGTCATAGTAAGATACGTGACTTTAGCTAGGGTTTTATATATAAACCCAACTCAACTCTCCTATGATGGAGGACTTCTTCTTCTTCTTTTCTTTTTATGTAACTTTAAACTCTAGAAGAAATCTTTTTGGGTACTGCTCCTTTTAAAAAGAAGCAGTAGACCTTTTGGGAAAAGAAAGTCAAGCATTAAATATCTATTTTAAAAAACAACGATGATTTATACTACTTTGAGGAGCAAATCAATACTGCATATGTTAAATTATATCTTTTTCTTTATTTCTATTTAATTTGATTTTTATTATTTTATTTGGTTTTGGTTTTAAATTTTAATTCTTAATTTTGTTTAGTTACTAATCCTTATTCGTCCTAGTTTTGTGATGATGGATAGGTGACATAAATTCATTATGGAGATCAAAACCAAACCATTCCGTGAAGATCCATGGAATGTCATCAATATAATCTAGATTTTTTTGTTTTACTATTTTTTTATTTATTTATGGTTGTTTATTATTTGTTTTCTTTTATGTAGTAATTTTACAATATTGATTGTAATAACCCCATTAGTAGGATCATAACAAAATCTTTAGTTATGTGTTTGTTTTAAAATTGATTAGTAAATTAGGTCTATTTGGTTAAGCTTTAATTAAAATTAATAGTGGTTGTAGTAAATTTAAGTTGCATATAATTTAATTAGGGTTAGATATCATTGAATGCATGATTAATGTAGTTTTATTTATTATATAGTTTAATTTATTATTTTCATTCTTTTTTATTCTTTTGATTTATGCATTTTAATTAATTTATTTTTATATCTGATTCATTAATTTTTATGATTTTTTATATTATGTTTCATTATGTTTGCTTTAAGCTCATGATTTTAGGTATTTTAGGTTTAATAATTAGATTCATCTTTTCTTTAATACGTTTACTAATTTAATTAGGATTACGTTTAATTAATTAAAATTTATTTTAGGCCCTTAATTAATTAAATTTTAGGTTAAAGATAATTTCGACCCATTTAGTTAATTAGATATGGGACCACTTTAGTTTAATTTAATTAATTTAGACATAGGCCATTAATTTAAAGCTTTTTCCATAACTTTTCAATTTAAGATCATCTTAGAATTAAAACATGTAGAACTAGGCCCACTAATTTAAGTACTTTATAATTTATAGATTTAGACCCATTTTTAGAATTAAAATAAGTAGATTTAGGATCATTAATTAAAATTGAATGGAAATTAGGCCCATTAGTCTTTAGGCTCACTTATAAATTAAAACATGTAGATTTAGCCCATTCAATTAAAATCAATGTAGATTAGACTAACATAGGGATTATGAACTTAAATGAATGCATTGTTTACATTTTTTTTCATGACTAGTTTATCTAGGGTTAATTGTTTAAATAAGGGTTTATATGAAATTGCATGTAAATAAAGGATAAGATAGTAATTCATAAAGTAATTCTAAATGAACACGAGACTGAACAAAGTTAGTATGTCATATCCAGAATGTCCTAGTTATGGTGCTACCTTTCTTTTAGAAAATCAAGTACCACTACTTTCGATTTGTCATAGTTATTACCTTAGGTGGCGACTCGTCATCTCCACGCTATGTCTTTATGATATAGTAGTGTGTTCTCTAGAGCCTTGAGCTCAAATAGTGTCACGGTTACTAAAATCTTGGACTTTTTATAACTTGATCTAATTGCAAATTAATTTGCTTGAAATTCTCCTCATGTTGTCTAAGACTCTCCTCTTATTGCCTAAGATTCTCCTCAATTATGTGGTTTTCCTTAGTTTGTGCTTGAATGAATCACTTCAACTTATCTTTCAAGTATTATTCTTTGATTTTCTTTATTTCTAATATGAAATTTTCAAACACTACCTCAAGACTCAACTTAGGTTCTTATTGATAACTCTAAAGTGTGATCCATACAACTACTCCAATATAGGTTGTAATGAGGTGATGGAGGTGAATATGAATAATATGGGCAATGTGCTCTATCGTTGTTCTTCCCATGCCAATTATAAACTTGAAAATAAAATGGAAAATAATTAAGTTGCATATGTTCTACATCATATACAGGATCACATGCATTAAACCTCAAAAATTGATAAGAAAATTCATCATTATCCATGACAAATTGTTTATGAATAAAACACATGAAAAAAAAGTGCTAGTTACAAAAATGAAAAATGTGTTAATATTAGCAACGCATTTCCCTGGCAATAATGCCAAATACTTGTTAAGCGAAGTTAATTATAGCCTATTTTAATGGTCACATCAGTTAACTAAGGCTCATTAAGTTTCTTAGCACTTTATTAATCCCTGAAGGATTCATCTACTTTTGTGATCGAGGTTCCTAAGTTTTACAAGTCTAAAAGTTAATAAATCATGTAACTTTCATTGTCTCTAATCTATCCATATATATGCAAATAATTTGGCCTTAATTGAATACAAGATATTGATCACAACTTATAAAATTGATTGAAAATCAAATTTTTAATAAGTAATAAAAATCCTAACAAGTATTAACTAGCTACTCCTAAACCAAACTCTAATTCATTTAATTATTCTTAAGAAAAGATGAAGAAAAAAGATAAAACTCATTGAAAGCACGTTTTTTTCTTCATTCGTTATTAAACTTTTCAATTCCATGCTTTACCCCCCTTGGTCATGGCGTTCCTCCCCAAATGGCTCCTTTGTATCCCCTTTTACAGGAAAGGTCTAATGGAAAACCTACTTGCACTCAAATTCTCATAAAAGGAAGTTTGTTATGCTCAACATGGTTTCAGGCACGTGATGATGTAGGCCATGTCCTATCCTTCATTTTTTGGCATGGCTTCCATAATCACATTTTCCATCCTATGCTAACCTTATTGTGATTCTTTAATTTACACAAAATAAGACACAACTTCTATCATGCCATGTTGCAAGCCATGCTACATTATTTTAGCTTCTAGAATAGGACATGGGCATAAGCATGCCATAACGTAACCCACATCACACCAGTCCTTAGCTATTTGGGAATTCCTCTCTAGTCTTGCCTATAAAAAGGGAAATACTTATTAATATTTAATAAAAAATCCTCATTTGATAGAAATTAATCTAAAGATAATAAAATTCTAAATCAAGCTATAAACTAAAATTAATATGAAGTGGGTGGAATTGTATACCCTAGTTTCCAGGACTTAATATAAAGGAAGTAGGGTGTTGAACACTCAAGACTTGGGGTAAATCTTGTATTAACCAGATAGATACTTAGATGGATAGGTAAAATAAAACCAGAATAATAGTAATAATGACTAAAACAAATAAAGAAATCTAAACACTAACTAATTACTACAATAATAAGACAAATAATATATATATATATCTATCTATGGGAGAATAAAAATCAGAATCAAATAAGAACTTTAAACATAGTTATCATAAAATATATTGATTGTAAATTAGTTATAGTCTTTAAAAGCAACTCTCGTTGTCGATTAAGGTATTTCCTCTTAGAGTCTACAAGCACTCTCGTTGTATTGCAGAGATAAAAGAAAACCATAAAGCATATTATACTAATTATGTCTCCCTTAAGATGAATTTCCTTTATGATTCTTGGCAAAATTACATTCTTAAGTAATCTCAATCACTTTCCACCAAATTACCCCAACTCTCGTTGGTGATCATTTGATTAACAAGTTACATATGGTGATCAAGCATACACAACACAAATAAGCACTAATTGAAATTAAATCCTGAAAGATATAAGATAAAAATGTAGTTCTTATTTAATTCATCATTATAATTCCCATACAAAAGACTTAGCCTAGATACATGATTAAGAAGCAACAAAAGAAGACCAAATTCAACATAGAAAGAAAGATAAAAAGATAAAGAATTGAACAAGTAAAACTCCCTTCTATGTCTTTTAAAGGATCCTTGATACTTAGGATGATCTTATCTTGCTCTTGGCTTTGTCTTCTTCAAGTGTTTTTACAATGACTCTTAAAACTAAAAGATAAGTAGTATTTCTAAAACACTATATTAATTCATATGTCTCTCTCTAATCTTATTCTTATTGTCCTCTTGTTATCCCTCCTTTTTTTAAGCTAGAAATGATGCATATATAAGACTTAGAGGCTGCTAGAAGTGACTAGAATAGGATTGAACTTGGAAAGGCACCACTTGACATCAAAGGTCACCCCCCTTTGTAGTATCTATAACTTCAAGAGCATTTTTTTACATTTATATAACTTTATCTCTAGAAATTTTCTTCATAAGCGTTGTAGAAAATTATTTTATCTTTTTAATGTAACTTAAATCACCTAATTTGGATGTCTATAAACAAAGTTATGGCCAAAATACAAAAACTACTCAAACTAGGAAAAGTTGCAACCATTTGGAAAGAAATGAGTGTGATGACTCATCAAGGGGTGATAACTCATCATAGAGACTCTTGGTGACAACTCATACATATGGTGACAACTTGTCACCCTTCCTTATGATCCAAGCTTGACTCCTTTTGCTTCCTAGTTTGTTTCAATCAACTCCAAGTGTCTTTTAAAGCACATTTAAGCCCTAAATCATGCATAAAACTTACATAATGAGTCCTAATGATGAAATAAGTAAACAAAAATTAATTCATTAACTAAACAAACACATAAAGCATGATGAAATGAAATGAAAATAGACCTTAACTAGCCTAAATAACTATGTATATTTGCATTATATCAAACTGCTCCAGACTTAGACCTTGCTTTCCCTCAAGCAATAAAAGATCTAGTATAGAAAAGCACAAAAAAATTTCATCTCTTCCAAAACAAATGTGATTGTCTTGTCAAGTCATCTAAAAAATGAAAGAGGTTATAAATGATAGTTAGTCAATGAAACTTCAATAATGCACAATAATAAAACAAGAAAGTTTCATAGCATAAGTAATAAATTCACCAATTAATCTCAATTTACTATGAATAAAATCAAAGAACACAAAGTCAAAGTTCTAACCAAGCTACTTAACCAAAATAGTTTTTCTCCAAAGTTATGATTTCCTATAAGAAAAAGCAACTTTGAGATAATGTTAAGCACACACATCAACTCACTCTTCTCATGGCATTTTTAGACATTTTATTCGAATATATATTTTTTGGATGTATTCTTTATGAATGAATGTAAATGATTAGCAAACACAAATGCACACAACTTACTCAAAATACATTTACTTGCAACATCATACATCCCTTTCTGAATGAATACAACTCAGGAGAATGCTTAATTTCATAAAACTTACTCAAGATTCATCATATTACAAGCATTATTTTTTTTATTGTTTAAATTTTCTTGTCCTCATCCATTATTAAAAAGTGAGTTTCATGAGTATTCTGGCTAGAGTTTCCTTAAGGTTATTCGAAATTCTAAAAAAACCTAAGCTTAAATCTTTACCACTTTAGCCTTAAGCATAGTTAGAAAGTTAACTAAATATTCTTTAGATCTTAGAAATAATAAAAAGAGAAAAAAAGGAAAATTTATAACCTATACTAGATGAAACTTTCAAGTTCTATTAATAGAGCATACAAAATCTAATTATCAACATTAATGATTAACCTCAATCAAAATCAATAGACTAAAAAGAACAACTACTTATTAAATATAGGAAGAGAATGAATAATATGAATGCAAAATAGCACTAACAATACCACAAATGCAAAATACGATAATGACATATGCAAAATACAAAACATACAAGACACATAAAACATATAAAACATGTGAATAAGATACTACTTATACACCACCATATACCACTAATATACTAGTAATATCCTACTAATATCCCTTCCCCCACTTTTAAAAACATGTATTGTCCTTAATGTAATTAGAAATAAAGCAAAGGAAAGGATAGAAGTACTCCCTCAATCATTCGTAGGGGTGGTAAGTGGAGACTTGATCGGATGGCCAAAGCGAGCAAAAAATTGATTCAATTTGTACTCCATCTTGCATTATCGAAAAGCAAGTTGTTGGTTTTGAAACTCCATCTCATTGAATTAACACTGCATAGCAATCTACGTATCCAAAATTTGATCCCAAATAGGAGGATGTGCACTTGAGGATCCACCAGTGGTACTTTGAATTGGATAAGTAAGGAGAGGAACATTATTGAATGTTGAATATTATGGAAGTTCCTCCTCTGAATCACTCAACTCAGTAGATTCTTCATAGTGTTGCTCCTTAGCTAGTGGTGGTCCTTTAATTCCCCTCCAATAAGAATGGGATCAGGGAGGAATCAAATGAAATGCAGCATCCACTACTTCTCCTCTTACAAAAGCTTGCTTAGTAAAATAAGAACACTTAACAAAATGAGTATAGTTAGCAAGGTTACCATTCAAAGATTTTGCAATAATGGTAATCAAATGCCATAAGTGAAAGGTGCATCCTTACAAGAAACGCAAGCTAAGAATTGATTAAACACCCAATAGGTCCAACACACTAGTTTCTTATTATGAATGTACCACATTATAAACAACTCTCGTGTAAAGACTATTGAATTTAGTTTTATAAAATAGAACACATACAAGCACTTTATTTAACAACCAATACTTCAAGTCCTTAATAAACATAGCCTTACTTTTACTAGAGTAAAATGGTGTGTGGAAACTAGTAAAAAACATCCAGAATTCATTAAACTTAAAAGATGATGGGGGATCACACAACCCATCTCTTTTGAAACCAAAGACACGATTCATGAAAGTGTAAGTAAGTTGATGTTTCTTCCTTTGCATGCAAAATTCCAAAATTTGTGAATTTTTAGCATTAACATCCAAAGTAGTATAAAACCCAGTAGTCAATTCAACATTGATATCTTCATGCATAGAAACAAATTTCTTAAGCCCACATTGAGTCAATAATTAATCAAAAGATTCAGACATACCCACATCATTCAAAAGGGAGTTAGGAATGTACTTACAACCCAATATTTCCCTAAACTTGATTGTTGTGAACTTGGCACCTTCCTCATGTGTAAGGATTGGAAACTTGGCTTTGTAAATTTGGGAAAAATCCTCCTCCTCTTGATGTGTTTCTTCAATGTGTGGCCTTTTAGAAGATTATCCTCTAGTCTTACCCATGATTATAGTCTTGCTTGAATGAATTATAAAGGCAAAAAGAAAAAAAAAAGAAGATGAAAGGATTAAGAGTGGTTCATTTAGGTTTAGAGTGGAGAAGAGATAAAGAGAACGCCAAAGTGTATACAGAATTAAAGAGTGAGAGATGAGAGAAGATAGTTTAAGTAAATGCAAATTTGTTAGTATAAGGAGACATGTGATATTAGGTGGTCAAAAGGGGGGTATTTATATATGTAATAGGGGTATAAGATGTAAGGGTGTAAGGTTTGGTGAAAAGGTGTGTAAAGATGGGAAAGGGCATGCCCATTCTTATTTCATTTATAAAATATTATTTAGTTAAGGAATGAGTAGAATAAGACAAATATATGAACAAATAAGATGTGTAATATATATAAAAATAATGAAATTAAGCTATGATGATTAAAAACATATAAGAATGCATTTATAGGAACGATGTATATGGGTGTACGAGTTGTCAATATGGTGACAACTCGTCACTAATAGGTGCTATTATGAGTCATCAATGTGTGATGACTCATCACCTTATGTCTCTGCTATGACTCGTCAATGCATGATGACTCATCACCTTATGTCTCTGTTGCGACTCGTCAATGCCTGATGAGTCATGACAGTGTGTGCTATTATGTGGATATATGGTGCCTAACTAGACATAATTGATAATGCAATGAAAATATGTAAAAATGTATAAAAATAGAATATAAAACTAATAATAAACTAAATGTATACTAATAATAAACATACTAATTAAAGAAATGTGGGTGAATTAGTGAAAGTAATTATCATAAAAAAAAATGTGTGATCATACCTTGCTAAATTTTGAAAGTCTATAGCTTGACCTTACCATACTTCAATTAGGGTGTAGATAGAGAGATAGAGCAACTCAAATCAATTGTATCGCCAATAAAGTATGGCTTGAGATGATATCCATTTACTTTTAAAATTTTCCCCTTTGCATTAGCAAGATTAACTGCTCCATAAGGATAAACCTTGACAACTTTAAACAGACTTGTCCATTGTGACTTCAACTTTCTTGGAAATAATCTGAGTCTTGAATTAAAAAGAAGAACAAGCTCACCTTCATGAAACTCCTTCTTAGATAAATGCTTATCATGCCCCAGCTTAGTATGACCTTATATAACTTTGCATTCTCATAATCTTTCATTTTTAACTCATCTAATTCATAAAGCTGAAGTAAACTCTTCCTACCAACCTTCTTTAAATCAAAATTCAAAGCTCTTGTTGCCCAATATGCCTTATGCTCTAATTCAATAGGGAGATGACATGACTTCTCATAAACTAATTAGTAAGGAGTAAGGCCAATTAGGGTTTTAAAGGCTATCCTATACACCCGTAAAGCATCATCAAGCTTTAATGCCCAATCCTTCTGTGAAGAAGACACTATTTTCTCTAGGATCCACTTAATCTCTCTATTACTAATCTTAACCTACCCACTTTTTTATGGGTGATATTAAGTAGCAACCTTGTGTGTTACTCCATACTTCTTTAAGAGAGCCTCAATCACATGATTACAAAAATAGGAACCTCTATCATTGATCAATGCCGTAGGAGTACCAAACTTAGGAAAAATAGTTCTCTTAAGCATCCTCTTAATCACTTTAGCATCATTAGTAATGGATGGCAATGCTTCCACCCATTTTGAAACATAATCCACCATGACTAGAATATACTTTTAGCCTAAAGAACTAGGAAACGGACCTATGAAATCTATATCCCAAACATTGAAAACCTCAGCTTCAAGGATTTTGTTTAAAAGCATCCTATGTTTCCTAATGATATTACCCATTCTTTGACATCTATCACATGTAACAACAAACTCTCTAGCATCTTTAAATAAAGTTAGCCACCAAAAACCATATTGTAGTACCTTAGATGCCATTTTTTTTGCATGGAAGTGTCCTCCAACATCCAAGGAATAGCAATGTCTCAAAACATCTTGAGCTTCATCTTGAGGAATGCATCTCTGAATTAAACTATCGGCACATCTCTTGTAAAACAAAGGCTCCTCCAAATAATAGAATTTAATATCATGTAGAATTTTATTTTTTTATCAATAATCCAACTCATAATGAAGAACACCACTCATAAGATAATTTGAAATATCCGCATACCATGGAAGTTCCTTTGATACTACACTTAGTAAGTGTTCATTATGGAATGTATCATTAACTGGCACACCATCATCATTCCTCTTGAGTCCATCTTGATCAATCCATGATAGGTGGTCTACAACAAGGTTCTCACTTCCCTTATTGTCTCTCTCTTCCCAATCAAACTCTCAAAATCTACCGTAGGAGTCTAGGTTTTGTATCCTTCTTGCATAGAAGATACTTAAGAGCAGCATGATCTGAATAAACAATCACCTTTTGCCCCACAAGATATGCTTTAAACTTGTCAAATGTATAAATAATAGCAAGCAACTCCTTTTTTATTGTGGTGTAGTTGATATGAGCATCATCAAGTAGTTTGCTAGCATAGCGAATCACATAAGGCTTGCCTTCCTTTCTTTGACCTAGCATAGCCCCCACTATAAAGTTACTAGCATCATAAATTATTTCAAATGGTTGCTCCTAATTAGGTGGTTGCAAAATGGGTACATAAGTAAGAGCTCTTTTCAAAGTTATAAATGCATCAAAGCACACAACATTAAACTCAAAAATAGCATCTTTAGCAAGTAACCTATATAATGGCTTTGCTATCTTGGAGAAGTCTTTGATAAATCTTCGATAGAAACTTGCATGTCTAAGGAAGCTTCTTATATCCTTAACACTCTTTGAAGGTGGCAAATTTTCAATGACTTCAATCTTTGCTTTATTAACTTTAATGCCCCTCTTAGAAACTGAATGACTAAGAGCAATTCCCTCTTATACCATAAAGTGACATTTTTTCCAATTCAAGACCAATCCATGCTCAATACACCTGTTAAGAACTTTAGATAGATTTTCTAGACAATTGGAAAAATCAATACCATAAACACTGAAATCATTGATAAAAACTTCTACACAATTATTAAGAAAATCACTAAATATTAAAAACATGCATCTTTGGAAAGTTACAAGTGCATTACATAAACCAAAAGGCATACGCCTAAAAGAAAAAGTACCATATGGACATATAAAGCTGGTTTTAGATTGATCCTCAGGATGAATAGGAATTTGGTAAAAACCACTTAATCCATCAAAATAACAAAAATAAAAAAAGTTGGCTAGTCTCTTAAGGACTAGGTTAATAAAAGGCAATAGGAAATGGTCCTTCCTAGTTGCTTTATTCAATTTCCTATAGTCAATACACATACGCCATCCCATGATAGTTCTAGTAGGTATAAGATCATTATATTCATTCCTAACAACGGTTAAGCCTCCCTTCTTTGGTATAACCTGAACGGGGCTTAACCACTTACTATCACTAATGGAATATATGATTCCATTATCAATAACTTAGTTACATCTTTTTTCACCACTTCCTTAAGAGTGGGGTTTATGCGCCTTTGACCTTCAATAGAAGGCTTAGCATGGTCCTCTAAAAGTATCCTATGCATACATATATTAGGACCAATACCCTTCAAATCATTTATAGAATACCCAATGGCATTTTTATGATTTAGCAATTCATCACATAAGGTGTCAACATTATCACTAATCAAAGATTAATTAACAATAAAAAGAAATTTAAGGTTAAAGTCAAGAAATCCATATCATAGATTTAATGGTAGGGGCTTAAGCTCCATCTTGACTTCTTCACTTGATGTAGTATCCTTTGGATCATCCTCTTTACTTAAAGGTTCAAATCTTGATGTCCTATGGGAGAGTTGATATGGAGTTACCTCCAAAATTTGCTCATTAGCTTCTTGTATTTCGGATGGCTCGATAGAATCATTCCTCACACACTCATGAATTACTTCTTCAATGCATTCATCAATAACATTAATAGAATAAATTCTACTTACCACTTCTATAGGTGTTGACTTCATGATTTTCAGCACATCAAATTCCATACATTCATTATCCACCTTTAATGTGATCTTTCCCTTCTTCATAGCAGTAATTGCTCCTGCTATGATAAAAAATGGTCTTCCAAACAAATTTGGAATCTTAAGATCTTCCTCCATTTCCAACATAACAAAGTCAGCTAGTATTATAAACTTCCCCACTTTTGCTGGCACATTTTCTAGAATGCCAAGTGGATATATGACAGATTTGTCTACCATGGAAAGACATATATTGGTAGGCTTAAGCTCATCCAAATTGAGCCTTTTGTAAATAGAGTAAGGGATAAGGCTAACACTAGCACCAATATCACATAAAGCTTTATCAAAATGCATACCTCCAATTGTACAAGGAACCATAAATGAATTTGGATCCTTAAGCTTTGGTGGAGGCTTAGAGTATATAGCCCTGGATTCTTCAGTAAGAGATACTAAGCCATAATCTTCAAGCTTGCTCTTATGGCTAATAATATCCTTCAAAAATTTACCCTGAGCTGGTATGTCTCTAATGGCATCCATAAATGGTATGGTGATAGTTATTTCCTTGAGATAATTTAGGAAATTTTTAGACTGCTTATCTAAATTATGCCTTATGAACCTTTTAGGAAAAGGAAGGGTTTTAACATCTACCCTTGGTTTATCATTCTTCGATGGTATGGCATCTTCCTTATTATGTTTCTTCACACACTCATCATTATCTTTACTTCTAACATCCACTTCCTCAATCTCTACCCCATCATCATCAACCACTATCTTTTTCTTATTGAGATCCTTTTCAACCTCCTTACCACCATGCAAGGTAATTGCTTAACAAGACTCTTTTTGTACATACTCTAGTTGGCTAGTAAGCTTTGAAAAGGTTTAGTATTTGATGAAGAGGCTTGTTGAGTAATTCGGGTTTCAAGGATGCGGTTATGAGTAGCAAGCTACTCAAGCTTAGAGCTTAACTGCTTAAATTACTCCTCATTTTGTTTGTTTATGGACATTTATTGGTTGACAAATTGCTCCATGAGATTTTCAAGAGTAGGTTTAGGATGGGTAGGATTAAAGGTTTGTTGTTTCATGGAAAATCCTGGTGGATTTTGATATTTGGTGTTTAGGTTATATGGAGGATTTAATTGAGAGGATGGGTTTGACTAGAAGAAACTGGGATGGTTCCTCCATTGAGGGTTATAGGTGTTGGAATTCAACCCCATTCATTGGTTAAAACCACTTTGCACATAGTTCACATCCTCATTTATACTTAAAGTACATTGAGAATATGAATAAGGTCCCCCACAAGACTCACAAACAACATTAGTAGTTTTTAAAGAATTAATTTGATTTCTACTTACCATATTAGTGAGAGCATCCACCTTTGCATTCATCATTTTAATTGTGTCAAGCTCTAAAACTCCCCTTGCTTTTGCCATAGTTGTTTCATCACCCATGTATCTTTAAAATGCAAGTTCTTCAAGCAAAGTAATGGCTTCCCTAGCCATTTTAACCATCCATTTTCCACCGACTACTGCATTCACAATGTTTCTATTTTCTTCCGTCAACCCATTGTAGAAATTTTGAGGAATCATCCATTCCAGCAAGCCATGATATGGACATTGCCTTTGAAGTTCCTTAAATCTTTTCCAAACTAAATAGATTGTCTTACTTCCACTTTGCTTGAAAGTAATGATCTCATTACGAAACTTGGTCGTCTTATATGGTGGAAAATATTTATATAGAAATGCTTGCTTTAATTGGTCCCATGTTGTAATTGATTCATTTAGCAAACTAGCAAGCCAAAGTTGTGCTTTATCTCTAACTAAAAATGGAAAGAGTCTGAGCCTGATTGCATCATCCATTACACCATTAATCTTGAAAGTTGCACACATTAAGGAAAGTTAATATGTGGGCATAGGGATCTTCTCCTTGTAAACCTCCAAACTGATTATTTTGCACCATTTGGATGATACATGGCTTGATCTCAAAATTTTTGTGAGCAATAGCCAGAGCCATAATCCCTCAATGACTACCCAAGATGTCGGGCATTGCAAAATCGCCTAATGTTCTCCTTTCCAGTGTAGCCATATCATTCAAATTTGGTTGATTCTCTCTTATTTGCCTTTGTTCCCTGTGTAAAGCACATAAAGTTAAATCAATTTCAAGATCAAAGTTTAAATTATTATCACTAGTAGTTCTAGTAAGCATAAAAAATGTAATTTCACAATTGATCAAATTAATCTTAATAAATAACAATAAATAAAACAAAATATAAAAAAATGAAAAATATAAAAACAAAATAAGAAACAAAACAAAACAAAAATAAGGCCTAAAACAACCTTCCTTTATCCTAAGTTAATAAAAATTATATCCAAGTTCCCCAGCAATGGCACTAAATTCTGAAGTTGGTGGAATTGTATACCCTAGTTTTTAGGACTTAGTATAGAGCAAGTAGGGTGTCGAACACTCAGGACTTGGGGTAAATCTTGTATTAACTGGATAGATACTTATATGGATAGGTAAAATAAAACCAAAATAATAGTAATAATGACTAAAACAAATAAAGAAATCTAAACACTAACTAATTACTAAAATAATAAGACAAACAATATATAAATATCTATCTATGGGAGAATAAAAATCAGAATCAAATAAGAACTGTAAACATAGTTATCATAAAACATATTGATTGGAAATTAGTATATAGTCTTTAAAAGCAGCTCTTGTTGTCGATTGAAGGTATTTCCTCTTAGAGTCTACAAGCACTCTCGTTGTATTGCAGAGATAAAAAAAAACCATAAAGCATATTATACTAATTATGTCTCCCTTAAGATGAATTCCCTTTACGAATCCTGGCAAAATTACAATCTTAAGTAATCTAAATCACTTTCCACCAAATTATCCCAACTCTTGTTGGTGATCATTTGATTGATAAGTCACATATGA
The DNA here is from genome assembly GCA_947683625.1 of Mallotus nudiflorus. Taxonomy (NCBI): domain Eukaryota; kingdom Viridiplantae; phylum Streptophyta; class Magnoliopsida; order Malpighiales; family Euphorbiaceae; genus Mallotus; species Mallotus nudiflorus. The sequence goes on from CANTUR010000156.1 coordinate 2,973,287, forward strand.
TGATCAAGCATACACAACACAAATAAGCACTAATTGAAATTAAATCATGAAAGATATAAGATAAAAATGTAGTTCTTATTTAATTCATCATTATAATTCCTGTACAAAAGACTTAGCCTAGATACATGATTAAGAAGCAACAAAAGAAGACCAGATTCAGCATAGAAAGAAAGATAAAAAGATAAAGAATTGAATAAGTAAAACTCCCTTCTATGTCTTCTAAAGGATCCTTGATACTTAGGATGATCTTCTCTTGCACTTGGCTTTGTCTTCTTCATGTGTTTTTACAATGACTCTTAAAACTAAAAGATAGTAGTATTTCTAAAATACTATATTGATTCATATGTCTCTCTCTAATCTTCTTCTTGTTGTCCTCTTTTCATTCCTCCTCATTTTTTCAGGCAAAAAATGATGCATATATAGGACTTGGAAGCTACTGTAAGTGACTAGAATAGGATTGAACTTAGAAAGGCACCACTTGACACCAAAGGTCACCCCCCTTTGTAGAATCTATAACTTTAAGGGAATTTTTGTCCATCTAGTTGACTTTATCTTAAGAAAGTTCTTTCAATAAAGTTGTAGAAAATTCTATTATGTTTCTAGTGCAACTTCAATAACCTAATTTAGATGTCTTTAGATAGAGTTATGGCTGAAATATGAAAACTTCTCAAATTGGAAAAGTTGCAACCCTTTGGTGAGAAATGAGTGTGACGACTCATCAAAGGGTGATGACTCATCATAGAGACTCTCGATGACAAGTCATACATATGGTGATGACGAGTCACCCTTCCTTATGATCCAAGCTTGACTCCTTTTGCTTCGTAGCTTGTTTCAATCAACTTCAAGTGTCTTATAAAGCATATTTAGGCCCTAAATCCTGTATAAAACTTACATAATGAGTCCTAATGATGAAATAAGTAAAAAAACATTAATTCAATAACTAAACAAAAACATAAAGCATGATGAAATTAAATGAAAATAGACTTTAACTAGCCGAAATAACTACGTATATTTGCATTATATCATAATCCTAGATAAACCTAATTTCTACCTAAATATAATTAATTATTTATTCAAGATTCATTACAATTCAACTAAAAAACATGTGATAAATTATGCACAATAATGGGCTTATAGCTCCATGGGCTTATGTTGTGCTTGCAAAAGAGGTCAAGGCCTTTAGTCCATTTTCAAGAGAATTTTGTATCCAGCTCTGCTTTAAGTGCTTGTCACTTCTCATTATCGGGCTTCTGTTATGAGCAGAACAAATTATGTGTCAACACTTTTATATTTTCATTTTATTTTTTGGAAAAAATAAACTTGAAGGTGGATGGTATGAAGTTGAGCAAAAAGGAGCAACAAGTAAAGCAAGGGAATAGAGTTAGAGATCAGTTACTGTTGTGGCTTGATACATGATCACTGAATGGGAGATGCAAGGCTAAACATGTCCAGTGCTAAGGTTCTGTGGTGAGCATGAGAGATGTGTGAGCATGGAGTCCTGATGCCTGAATCTTTTATGGTTAGCACAGTAAGGTAGCGAGCATCACTCCTTCATAGTAGTTCCCTCTATCAAGATTGTTGAGTATCTTGATTTTAGCTAAGTGACATGCTGATATGTTCCTTTAAAAAGAGTAAATCTAGGAAAATATGAAAGTACATTCTAGAAGGGGGGTATAAAAGGACTAGAGCCATGAATTTCAGGGAGAGATCTTAATTCCAAGATCCTATAACCAACACAACCAAGAGAGAAAAGAAAAAGGAGAAAAAGAAGCTTGGAGAGAAGGAAACCATTAAAGACCTTTAGAAGCTTTTTGATAACATTTTCTTACTTTTTCTCTATTAATTTTAATATAATTTTGATACTATGTTTGGTTGTATTTTAATTGAATATTGAATATTAAGCCATGAGTGGTTAAGTTGCTTTTTATTGTTGGGATTTGAAACCCTTTAAGTTAATGTTTGGATCTTATTTTCATTATCTTGTATGTTTATTATGCTTATTGAATGCAATAAATGGTCAACTATAGCTCTAATATAAAGTTACATATTAAGAGATAGTAATCATAATAGACCAATAAACACATGTTAAATGGGTTATTAATGACTTAAAAGAGCTTAACTTATTTCAACTTTCATTGGGTTTGCTTAATGCCTTACTTGTTTGATATTAACTCATTTCCTTAGTGATGATGAGAGTTAAGCCATCATTTTGGGCTTTAATTGATTCATGCATGTTTAGTTAAACATTGCTTGAGACATAGTGTTTAATAATTGATGAAAACTTAAGATTTGTAAGTAATTCAAATAGGTCTACTCATTAGATAATGATAACATGGTGCTCAAATTCCTAATAACATTATTTTTATATTGATGTTCCCTTATCCATTGTTTAGATAGTAATTTCCAATTTTCTTACTATTATAGTTTTTATCATTAAGTTTATTCAAGTTAATTTGAAGCTCTAAACAAGATCCACTAGAACTTAGCCATTGATTTACATTCCAAATTTTTCTAAATTTCATAAGGAAAATCATAGGAGATCGAGAAGTATAACTAGTGAGATGGATGACTAGTAAGAAAGAGAAGAATGAACTCTTTTGGAATTTGCTTTGCCTAGTTTAGAGGGAGCTCAATAAAGCATAGTGATACTAAACATTCAAGCCATCAATTTTGGGATTAAACTAGGTCTTCTACAAATGATTTAATCAACCATTCAATTTCATGGTTTAGCTTCGAAAGATCCAAATGCACACATCACAAATTTCTTAGATATTTGTGACACTTTCAAGTGTAACCGTGTTTCTAATTATGCCATTTGACTTAGCCTCTTCCTATTTACACTCAAAGATGGAGTAAACGCATGGCTTAATTCTCAGCCATTAACTTCTATAATAAATTAGGATCTTTTAGCTAGAGCCTTTATAGCAAAAGATTTCCTACCTTCCAAGATGACCAAAATCATCAAGGACATTACTTCATTATAGCAATATAATACTGAATCCTTGTGTCATGCTTAGAAAAGGTTTAAATAGCTACAAAGGAGTTGTCCATATCATAGTCTTCTAATGGATGTTCTTATGAACATTTTATACATTAGATTTACAAGGTCTATAAGAGATAAAATTGATGTAGCCATAAAAGGTTCTCTTATGAGGAAAATAGTGGATAGAGCTTTTGAATTATCGGAAGAAATTTCTAAAAATAATTTTCTTTGGCCATCCGAGAAGCAATTACCTCCTAAAAAAGATAGAAGGATGGCAGTTGACATGGTAACATCTTTGCAAGCTTAAATTATTGTACTTTCAAAGCAATTTAGTGATTTAAATAAAAAGGGTACTACTATTCCCTCTACTTCTAATGCACTATGTGAATTTGCCATATGCTTTGGCATTTTACTTTTGAATGTAGTTTTGGAAATAACAATATGTTTGGAGATAGTATAATTGCGAATTGAAGCTATGTTGGAGGTTAATTATAATTAAGATAAACTAGCAATCCATTCTCTAATACATACAACCAATGGTGGACAAATCATCCCAATTATTCATAGAGCAACAATTAGAAATCTCAAGTATTTTCTAATTAGTTTGTTAAGCCACCACTACTTGAATTTTAACCACAATGAAGAAATAATAGATTAAGAGTAATGTAAATGAAGTTAGACAAGTTCTTTAATGCCATAACCTCAAAGATGACAAGCAAAGAAGAGAATCAAAAGAGGATTAAAGCTAAATTTGATCAAATAGCTAAGAACCATGCCTATTCTATCCATAACATTGAAGTCCAGTTAGGGCAGTTGGTTAATGTGGTTACCACTAAAGCTAAAGAGCATTTGCCTAGCAACACCAAAGTCAATCCAAAGGAGCAAGTGAAGGCTATCACATTGAGTAGTGGCAATGAGCTTAAGTTTCCTAATGAAGTTCCATAGAAGGTTGACGAAGATATGAAGAAATATGAAGTAAAGAGTGAAGAATCAAAATAGAATACCAAAGGGAAGTAAGGTTATTAGCAAAAGAAGTAAGTAGAGCAACCCTTACATATTGAAATGTCTAAATATGCTTTAAGGCTTCCATTCCCTCTAAGGCAAAGGAAAATGAATGAAGATGATAAGAGATTTGCAAAATTTCTAAATTTTTTTAAGAAATTAGAGCTAAAAATGCCATTGGCTAAAGCATTGAATAAAATGCCTAAGTATGCAAGTTTCTCAAGGACATCATCACCAACAAAAGGAAGTGGGATGGTAATGAAATGGTACCCTTGACTGAGACTTGCAACTCTATAATCTTTAAAAAATATTTAGTAAAACTTAAGGATCTAAGGAGTTTTACTATCCCTTGCATATATGGTTTTAAAGAGTTTTTTAAATGCTTATATGATATACGTCCTAGGAATAATTTAATGCCCATTTCTCTTTTTAGGAATTGAATGTTGGAGACACAATCAACATAAATATATCTATACAACTAGTAGACCATTTTATTAGGAAACCCTTTAGTGTAATTGAAAATGTTTTTGTCAAGGTAGGTAAATTTGTATTTCTGGTGGTTTTTGTGATTTTGGATTTTGAGCATGATAAGAATTATCTTCTAATATTAGAAAGACCATTTGTTAATACCAAAAAGGCACTAATCAATGTATATGAGGACAAGATCACCTTATGAGAATGGGAAAAGAAAGTAGAATTCATAATTAATGAGCTTATGTAAAAGGTTGATGATGAAGGCCAATAAGAGGATGTGAACACAATGAAGAAGAAAAGACCAATAAAAGAGAAGTTACCTTTAAAACATATGCAAGATTCTAAGACAAGTGAATTCACACTTGTTCAAAACCATCATAAAGTCAAGAAAGCCAAAAAAGGGGTGAATTTAAAGAAGAAAAACATGCAAGTGTTTAAGGTGATATATGTCCCTAAAAGGTATACATATATAGGAGTCAAAGTTATGCATCAAGTATCACTTGATGATGGAAATGTTGACAAAGAGCTTATTGGTGACAAGGATACGGGATGCCTTTCCTTCATTCTTCATTGAGTAGTGGAATTGATGAAATGGACAAGCTAATGACCTTAACTTAACACATTTTTAGTATGTTTTATTTTATTTTGATTATTAAATTATATGATAGGAAGCCTACACTTTATGTTTGTGTTCATTTTCTTATTTAACTACATGTTGTTATTGATGTTTCATTCTCTCAAGTATTGTCATGATTGCATACCAAGTCGCAATCACCATTCCTTTAATTTCTAAAGAATAGTTATTAAGTTTTTTATCACTGCCATATAGTGATTATGGACTTTAAAGCATTATAGCCTAATTACCCACTATCACGATTATAGGCCTGGGCTGATTGCTAATTCTATAGTCCAAGCGCTTTATTTCTCTTATATTGCGATTATGCATGACCCAAAATCTACAATATAAATTGCCACCACCCACATTCCCTTTTCATCTTTTATTTAAAATCCATGATCTCCACCTAAATTGCAAACCTTAACTGCCTTTGGAAATTCAAAAACCCTTAATGTGTTTCCATCCCAAATCTCATCTCTTCCCCCATTCTCCTCCAATTTTGAGCACCCCTTTCATTCTTTCCCTAATTTTTTACCCAACCACCATCCAAAATAAGACATCAGCTTCAATTAGTTCAATGTCATAATTGAGAAAAAAGTAAAGACTACAACCGTTGGAATACCACTCCCGAAAGGAGAGGATCTTAAAGAGTATAGAGCACTATTCCTAATTTTCTCTTATGAGGAAGGAGATAAGTATATCAACCATACTTATAGGAATTTTTTTATACCTAAAGGATTAGGTATGGAAACTTTAGAGATGATTAAACTTAATTATAAGGTCCTTGAACTTTGTGAGACATTAGAGTGAAAGAAATTAATTAGCTTGAATCATAATATTTACAAGGATTTGACACTTAAGTTTTACATAACTCTTAAGCTACCCGATGAGTCTTATATAACTTTTGAATGTTGATTCCTATGGAAGCCTTATACCAATGATTATGAGTTAATGTTTAAGGTTTTTTTTTTTTGGAGAGGAGGCTTATGTTAGCCACCAGTTAGGTACAAACATAAAGAATTTTAGCAAGAAAATTATAGTTGAGATGAGATTTGGGATGCTTATAGTGTTCCAATGGTTTGCTTATAGATCATAGTTATATCATCATGCATAAACTCATGTGCCATGTAATTTTTAGGAAGATAAAAAGCAATATAATTTCTAATCATGAGTTATTGATGTTATGGTTCATGCACACACACACATGAAACTCCACCACTTACTTTATTTTGTAGAATTTATAGCATGTTGCCAATGTTAGTATATGTGGTATGCCTTAGAGGTTAATCACACATTTTGACATTGTAAATGATCTTAAATGGAAAAAAAATATTCATTTAAATAAAGTGTTTATTTGTTTAAGTATTTATCCATTAGCATAATGTTAAATCAATTTATTACCAAGAGTTGATAATATGAGTGACAAATTTATTTAGTACATATGCTATAAAATTGTTCATAGTCGATAAATTTATATTTAGGTAATATTAATTTGACTATGACCTCTACCTATTTTCCTTGATTAGTATATAATACAAATGGTGGGAGGTAGTGAGTCTTATGCTACTTGATGTGAGATATTATAATAGACATGTGGTGTCATACCTCAAATTTGATTGTCCCAAAAAATGTCCAATGATGAAATGAATCCTCAAGATCACTAGAGTCTGCTCATTCGTAACACCTCTCATTATTCTGATAATTCATATTTTGCAAGGTTGGAACACAACTTAATGGCTCAGTGATCAATTTTGCACACTAGTGGAGTCAGTTAGGTTTTTTAAGGTTGCACACTACTCAACTCATTGGGCCAGTGCGCATTTTATTAGATCGGGACCTAGCTTTATGAAAAAACGAAAATTGATTTTGGAAAAATGAACTCTAAAAACATGTCTGGAAGGCTCTAAAACCTCTAAACGTGGTCCTGGAATAGTCTAACATAACTTGAATATCAACACGTATCGCTTAAAAGTGCGCATAAATGCCCCAAGGTGTTATGTGTTAAATTCAAGGTTGAATTTGGCAAAACGGACTCTGCAAATAATTCTTGAGTGCCAAAAAACCTTAAGAACCAATCTCGCTATAGCACACATAAAACAAAAAAGTGTGCGTAAAGCGTCAAAGTGCATGTGAAAGCACACACGTGCACACGTGGCCATATGCCAAGCGTGTGACCACGTGCACTTGGAGTTGCCATATGCAAAAACCTCAATTTATGCATATTACCATGCCCCTACCACCCTATTCTACCTAATTTTCCCTATAAATAGACCCCTTCACTCCCCATTTTAGAGGGGGGAGCAAGTGGAAACACACACACACTCAAAAATCAGTATGATCGAAGGCACTAGAAACCCCTTTCCAAATAGTTTTTGCTCTCTTATAGCCTTTCCCCTGAGTTGTTACATCTCGTTTCCACTAAACCAAGCCTCAACTTTTTCAAAGCATGATTCTAAGGTATACAATCTAGCATCATTCTATTGTCATATTAAACCTCTTGATAAGGAAAGCTTGATAATCTCTTGAAGCTAAAGCTTCAAAGCTCATACAAGCTTAGTTGAGTATGAGGACCACACAATTATTTTAGCATGTTTATTTTATCGTATTGCATTTTATTTTACTATTGCCAGCATTTGGAAATACTGTTATGCTTGTGTGATGAGACTAGCAATCTTGCATGCTACGTGAATAATATATGCTTTATTATGCTCTTTTCACATCATCATTCTGCATCCTCTATTTTTTCACTTATGAAGTCATATAATAAATACCAATAATGTGAGAAGTTCATATCCTGGAATAGAGTCATCATGGTCTAGGTCCAGTGATGACCTCATGCATCCGTTATATTATCGTCATATATCATCATATCATAAATAATCACTGTAGCATGATCATCTTATCACTGAATGAGCAAGCTGTGTAAATGGTTGTGTTATCATTGCAGATCAATCATATTAGATTTATCTTTTCATAGTTTTTCCTTTTCAATATGTAGCTAAAAAATAGTAGCTACTGTGTAGCTCAAAAACTAAAAATTGTAGCTCAAAAATAGTGAGGGACTTCTCATTGAGTTGAAAACCTAAAAATGGCATCTCAAACAAAAATTAACGAAAGAGAGAAAATACTTAACTCGAAAATCTAAGAAGGCTACTTAAGGAAAGCGATAACCTCAAATTCAAAATTTGTATGAATGCACCTGTGCTTTTCTTAAATGATTACAGTGAAATGAGAATGATTGCCAATTTATGCAAAATGTCTTTGAAAAGTGCAACACATTTTATCATAATAAATTGCATTAAGAATGCTTTGCATTTTCTTTCATTACATGACCATGATTCTTACCATCCTCTGTAAGATCTTTGAGATCAACCACTATCATTAAAAAAATCCAGCTATAAGTGAAAAGCTTAGAAGGGAGGCACCTTAGGCGAAAAAGGGAAGAAAAAGAAAACCTAGCTAAGTGCGAAAAGCTCAAAAAGGAGATGCCTTAGGCAAAAAAGGGAAAAGAGGTAGACTATAGTAATGGTAAACATCATCATCAATGATACACAGGAAGAAGCATATATAGTCATCATCGTACAAGCATCATACAACATGTGGAACACATTCCCATATATAACACCCAGAGTCCATAACCTCAAGAAAATAATAAAGCAAACCACAAGCCAAAAGTCCTACACCTAGCTCCTAAAACAACTACATTGGTTATGGCTACCATCAGAAGTGAGCACTAATATTGCTTGAGCATCTCCCTCATATAATCTTGACTCATCTTAATTCATCATAAAAAACGATAGCCACGACTCCAACTCATTGACATGGTCATAATAAGTTGCACGCTCCTACTCCTATTCAAGACTAGTGAGACAGTGCTCAACCTGCATTACATATTGCATATCATATACTCATAAATAAAACATGTTCATAAAATAAATAAGTACAATACCCTTTGAGTGGTAGCAAACTCCAAAAAGCACTATTACGAACTCCTTACAATAGTATACCAGTACTAACTAGAGGAAACATGAATATGTAAAAGTAAGCAAATAAGTCAACCACCACTCACTAAATAAATGAGACACAGGCATGAATAAATGAAAAACACGAACATGGGTAGAATCATAAGGAGCAACATCTGACTAGGGATAGCCAGGTCTAAGAAAATCAGAGCTCACTACTCTACGAAGGATATCCATCCCAAGTAAAAACAGAGATGGTTGAACCATCAAGTCCCCAAAAATAGTACTACTAGAAGCCACACCACCGGCATGGGCAGTCGCCTTAGTATGGAATGTACCCTCATCCTCCTCAAAATGAGATATGGATCTCCTCCGACATCGTTGCAGATAAGCTCTCATAACTCACATCAATTGTAGTTTATTAATAATAAAATTTGCTATATGCTTGCACCAAAACAAATAAAGGCTTATCAGATCAAAAGAAGGAACTCTCGATGACCTACATGATGGCCTAATCCTAAAACCCAAAGGATGAGATGCATCTACCTGAGAATGGGGAGGTGAAGTAAAGGTCCCATTAGCTATAGCGTCAATCAACTGAGGGATCAATACATCAACTTAAGGTAAACCTACACTGTCTAAGAGGCTCTAAAAGGGGAATCCCATTATAACAGCAGCAAGATCATCACTGAAAAACTCATGGCCTCAGAACATGTCACTAGGGGGAGGGACAAGAACTCTTCTCATATATGGGCCATCCCATTAATGATGGACTCGCTCACCCAAATACCACACTTTGCTGATAAGGCCAGAGAGCAACACTTGTCTCTCCGTTAGCTACCTTGCAACTACCATCTCTGCCATCCAATGAGACCTCGCCACCCATAAATAAAGAAAAATATACTCAAAGAACAACAATAAATAAAAGACCCCTAAAAAAATAACCAACACAGTAGGAATCAGACATACTTGATCAGGGGATAACTTCCTCATATGGTCCTGAGTTATTATGCAATCCTTAATCAAATCAATAGTCTTCCTTATCTAGTGAGAATAGAAAGGGAAGCCATCCTCCTAAAAATGCTTGATGCACAGATGGGGGAGAATCTTGAACTCAAATGCCCAAATCTATCAAAATCAAATGGTCAAAAATAATAAACCCAAAGCAAAAGAACATACTACAAAACTCCTACTCACGTCTAGCACAAACAAGCATCCATAGATCCATAAGGCACTTTGGCATGATTTGTCAAGTCCTAAGTGCATATGAGCAAAGGCAGTAATGCCTTATATAGTAATCATAGATCACCCATACCCGAAGGGTTCAGAAGATAACAACTCTTAGCAAATAAAACAATAAGCAACGAGCCAGCCACTCTTATAAGACAAGACCATCATCATATAAAATCCACATAGAAGAAACAAACTCCATGTATTGAGTGAGATATGGGCAACCAGACTTCATAGGTGTGACTACCCCAATCAAATCCATCATGAGGTGCCTTCTCGCCATAACAGCAGAACACTCCTCCTTACTGAAATGAATAGGCTCTCTAGAAAAGCTCAAGCCCATGAAAGTGGCAAAATCCAAAGGGGTAATAGTCATCTCACCGATTGGCAAATGGAAAGTATGCATAGTGTCCATCCACCACTTTATCAATGCATACATGGCAATCTAACTCGATGCATACGAGTCGTAAGATAATGCAACAATCACCCCATCAAAGCCCTTTCCGGCAACCATTTGCTTCACACACATCGAGGGCCTTAATAATACATATTGACTCTATTGAAACTACTAGGCAGTATAGTAACATACCTACGAGGCTACAAGCAATAGGTACGCTATGAAACATTTGCCACATGTACTAAATACTAACACATATCTCTCTCTATCATTTAAAAGGATTAAAATAATAACAAAAGTTGAAAAGAAAACATCATGATAAGCACTAGCAGATGATCACATCATTTATAATAAAGCTACAATTTAAAACACAGTCACAGTAAGAGCTACAAAACTACAACTATAATAACCTAATATAAGAAAATAAATAGTAAAGCAACCAACGAACAAGCTTCAAAAAATAAGGGCAAAGAGGGACCTACCTCACAATGATGATGCACCCAAGCATGAGTCTCTAAACTATAAACAATAGGGATCAAATCTCCTTAAGAAAACATGGATACCTGAGAAATCTGAGCACCAGATGTGCTAGCCCATGCAATGGATGTCCCAGCTCTAGTGGCTTCTGCAAAGTCACCCTCAAGATCAACATCAACATTAATAAAAATGCCCTCTAGACCCTCAGGAATGTTGGGGAATTGCATTTTGTGTAGAATAAAATGGAAGTATATAAGCAAAAACAGAGCAGATAGTACCCAAAACATAAAAAGGGTTAAGAAAAGTCAGAAAACACTAAAAAAAGTTTAGATAAAGCCTCCTAAGACCTCCAAAAAAATCATTTCAATAGGCTTAGAGGAGGGGAAGCATATGACCATGTGCCAGGTGTGTGACCATGCACCAAGGTGCGTGACCACGCGCTTCCTACACATAATCATGTGCACTTCCTTTTTCTACTGGCTCTTATGTGGTTTTACATGCACTTTGAGACTTTACACACTCACTTCTACAGTCCTAAACTTCCATTTGACATACACCAAAATCATAAAAGAGTACACTGATATAGACTCCATCTGTCTAAAGACACTGCGCCTGCATCACTTTATTTATGAAAATCAACACCACACAAAAGAAGAAGAGCAAGGAAAATCCACTATAAGGATATCTCTCTACAAATCATTGAAATAACATCCTCAACATGATAAATAGTAGCATCATCATTGCATCATTACTGCATCATAACTGCATCATTGCTGCATCATCACCACTACCTCATTCACTATGCTTAGAAGCACTCTCACATTACTTATGAGCACCCACATTTCTTAGAAGCATTCACATCGCTTAGAAGCACTCTTACATTGCTTAGAAGCATTCATATTACCTAGAATCATTGACATTTCTTATAAGCATTCACATCGCTAAAAAGCACTCTCATATTGCTTAGAAGCATTCACATTATTTAGGAGCATTCACATTGCTTAGAAGCATTCACATTTCTTAAAAGCATTCACATTTCTTAAAAGCATTCTTATTGCTTAGAAGCACTCTCACATCGCTTCACATTACTTAGAAGCATTCACATTGCTTGGAACCATTCATATCGCTTAGAAGCACTCTTATATTTCTTAAAAGCATTACATTACTTAGGACCATTTACATTGCTTAAAAGCATTCACATTGCTTAGAAGCATTCACATTGCTTAGGAGTATTCACATTGCTTAGTTGCATTCTCATCACTTAGAAGCACTCTTACATCACTTCACATTGCTTAAAAGCACTCTCTCATCACTTAAAAGCACTCTCACATTGTGTAGAAGCATTCACGTTACTTAGAAGCATTCTCAATGCATAGAAGCATCTTCATATTGCTTAGGAGCATCCATATTGCTTAGTAGCATTCTCATTTACTTAGTAGCATGTTCTTTCTCATGACACCTAAGAAGATTATAGTCACATGTTCATTTCATGGGACACCTAAGAAGGTTATAGTCGCTTGTTCATTTGCATGACACCTATGAAGGATATAGTTGCATGTTCATTTGCATGACACCTAAGAAGGTTATAGTTGCATGTTCATTGCTTAATAGCATGTTCATTTATGTGACACATAAGAAGGTTTTAGTTGCATTTTCATTGCTTACTAGCATCCTCATTTTGTGTGACACCTAAGAAGGTTATAATCACATGTTCATTTACGTGACACCTACAAAGGTTACAGTTGCATCCGTATTTTGCTTAGTGGCATCTCTATTTCGTGTGACACCTAAGAAGATTATAATCACATGATTCATTTGTGTGGCACCTTAGAAGGTTATAGTTACATTTTGATTGCTTAATAGCATGTTCATTTGTGTGATACCTAAGAAGGTTATAGTTGCATTTTCATTGCCTAATAGAATGGTCATTCGTGGGACACCTAAGAAGGTTATAGTCGTATCTCTTTACTTAGTAGCATCTTTATTTCCATGACACCTAAGAAGGTTATAGTTGTATCTCTTCCTACTTAGTAGCATCTTCATTTGCATGACACCTAAGAAGATTATAGTCACATCTCTCTTTGCTTAGCAGCATCTTCATTTGCATGACACCTAAGAAGGTTATAGTTATATCTCTCTTTGCTTAGCAGCATTTTCATTTGCATTAAACCTAAGAAGGTTATAGTCACATAAATCCCAAGGCACTTTGCATGAATCACAAGCTTGCATATGTCCTAAATAACACCTTACATGATGACCAAGTTACAGAACAATAGCAATAAACAAAACACAACAACAACAATCAAATCTTGACAAAACATTTAAAGACAACCCACAGCTAAGTACCTCTCTCCTTACCAAAACGTTTATTTCTTTATGTGTATTAACACTAGTACTAGGTGGCTATGCAACACACATGAAACAAAGGGCAACTGTCATACCTCAAATTTGAATATTTCCCAAAAGGTCCAATAATGAAACAAATCCTTGAGATGACTACAGTGTGCTCGTTTGTAACAACTCTAAAGTGTGCAACCTTAGAAAACCTAATTGACCCCACTAGTATGCAAAATTAATCATTGAGCCATTAAGTTATTCTCTTACCTTGTGATATATGAATTATCAAAATAATGAGAAGTTTATTTTAAGAAAACTCCTCTCAAAATACTCATCTCATTAGGCCAGTGCGCATTTCGTTAGACCAAGATGTAGCTTTACAAAAAAATAAAAATTGATTTTGATAAAATGAACTTAAAAAATACATCCAAAAAGGCTTCCAAACCTTTAGAAGTGGTCCTTGAATAGTCCAACATAACCCAAGTATCAGCATGTATCACTCAAAAGTACTTGTAAATGTCCCTAGGTGCCATGTGCTAAAATCGAGTCCAAATGCATTCAAAAGGCCCAAAAACCATAAGAACCAACCCCATAATAGTGTGCATAAAACCCGAGAAGTGTGCATAAATTATTGAAGTGTGCATGAAAGCACACACGTCCATGTGTGTGACCACGCACACTTGGCATCGCCACATGAAAAAACCTCATTTTACACATGTGACCATGTTCTTACCACCTTATTCTACCCAATTTTCCTTATAAATAGATTGCTTCACACCCTATTTTGTAAAGGGGAGCAAGTGGAAACACACACACACTTAAAAATTGGTTTGATCAAAGGCACTAGAGACCTTTTCTAGATAGTTTTTTCTCTCGCATAGCCTTTGCCTTAGGTTGTTAGATCCCTTTTCCACCAAACCAAGCCTCATATTTATCAAAGCATGATTCAAAGGTATACAATCTTGCATCATTATACTATCATTTTGAACCTCTCGATGAGGAAAGCTTGATAATCTCTCGAAGCCAAAGCTTCAAAGCTCATACAAGCTTAGTCAAGTCTAAGGACCACATAATTATTTTAACATATTTATTTTATCACATTGCATTTTATTTTACTATCACCAACATTTGGGAATACTATTATGCTTATGTGATGAGACTGGCAATCTTGCATGCTACGTGAATAATAAATATTTTATTATGCTCATTTCACATCATCATTCTGCATCCTCTATTTTTGTAGTCATGAAGTCACATAATAAATACCAATAATGTGAAAATTTCACGTCCCAAAATAGAGTTATCATGCTCTTGATCTAGTGATGACCTTCTGCATCCTTTATATTATCATCATACATCATTATAACATAAATAATCACTACAAGCATGATCATCCTAGCACTTATTAAGCATGTAAATGGTCATGTTATCCTTGAAAATCAATTATATTAGATTTATCTTTCCACAATCTTTCATTTTTCAAATGTATTTTATTAAGAAAGCAATGTAATAAAATTTTCAGCTTTATTATCCTATACTATCTGTTGTACTGTGTGAATGCTATACAAACTGTCATTACTGAAACTAGGGTGTTACAGTAGTTATACATCAAATATCGTATAATAAGAAATAGTCAAAAAGTAAACATGATCCCTTAAACCCAAAAATCTCTGCTTGTGACAATACTCCCTTAGGACAATACTCGTTGAGTGACCCGATGTTGTCTCTTTCTTTTCCTAATTTTCTAAAAATTAGTTAGCAAATCCATAAAATCAAAAGTGTCTCATCCCCTTGAGACCAATCACTTGTCCCTATTCGGTAAAGTTGCCATGTCCCATAGAAATGAAAAGACCCGCTACACGTTCCAAACAAAATATTTTGTGGTTGCTCACATATGGATACTCATGTGATGTGAGGATCAAACATGACATTAGATTTGTGATTGTATGGATATTTACTTATAGACAATAATCATAATCTAGGTTATAATGGTGCATATAGTCCTTTGACCTGAGGGAACACAATCATCCGCATTTAAGTGGTTAGGGGTTGTTACTGCTTACATACTTGTGTTAAACAGACATGGGTATATAGTGTGTGGTGGCTCTAGTCAGTTAAATGAAAGGATGAATGTTCAACCAAGATGGGATTCATTGCCTGGGAGTGAACTAGGATAAGATCCTATGCTATCTAAGTTTATTCTTGATTAATAAGTTATTGGCCAAGACAAACATAACAATCCTAAAAAGTTTTAGTGCTAGAAAGGTGTTTCTAGTATTTTTTATGCTTTATTAAGAATATAAATTGAGATGAGGTTATATGATAAAACTACTAGAGTTTGTCTAAACCATGACTTTAGGCTATATTGGGATCTTTTAATGAAGGGATTTTAGTGCATGGTAATTATGGCTAAAGGGTTCATGTGAATCAATACATACATTAATTTCTAATTGGGTAGTTATGATATTGATGTTAGGGGTCACTCACAACTTTTGAGAACTAAATATGTATAATTGGGATTTTCACATTTAGACTTAATAGAGTTTCAAATAATATTAAGTGTTGATATTATCTTCTCATTGCCAATTAGACGTGAACCTAGTAAGTAAAACTTAAAAGAGCTTTACCAAATCACCACTAACACTAATCTAATTATTGATTAAAAAGTTTAATCAATTAATTAAGATTAATAGAATTTGATTTATAGTTTAAGCAATGATTCTAGCATATCATAAAATCTAACTCAATTAAGGGTTTAATTATTAATTAATACTTAATTAATATAAGATATTAATTGAAGTATTAAATTAATAATAAATGTTATTTCCAATTGGACTTAGATTAATAACCCATGTTGTATGGACCTAGGCCGAAAAGAGTGTTGGAGCAAAGATTGGTCTAAGATGTAGAGAAAGCCCATGAACCTTATCTAGACCCATTTGGTTGTATGGATTGGGCTTGGGCTAAGTGTTAGTGCAATGACCAAGCCCAAGTCCATAAGATGATATAAGTCCAAGTATTGGCCCAATTACAAAGCCCAAATCAAAGTGAACATGACATGGTCAAATTTGTCATGCTAGGCACGCATTATCCTATATGTGCATATTGTTGACAAGGAGTATATCACATTGGCATAGAGAATGTATGTAGACATATGTATGAGATGTATTCAATTCTCTACACATCTTTTAATATACTTATCTCTTATACAAGTTGTGTACTTATATGTATACATGAACTGTAATTATATATATATATATATATATATATATATATATATATATATATATGTCTTATAAATTATTTCTTAAGACAGGTTAAAGATTGTGTAGAGACAAACCATAAAAGAAGAAATAACATATACTTAATACAAACCCTAAGTATTCAGGCAAGAGATTTAATTAGTGCAGATTTATAAAGGTTTATTGAGAGGGCATCTTACATCTAACCAAATCCAAGCAAGAAAGTGATTGGTGAATCTTTGGTGTTTCAAGTTAGAGGCTGAACACTTGGGAGGCGAAGCATTTGATTCAAGAGTTGAACCAAAAATCCAAAGCTTATAGAATACTTATAGTCTACATCAAACTTAGGAGTTGTTAGTATTTCTAAACTTAGAATTCCTAGGTTCATGTTTGTATGTGTTAATTATTACTTAGCTGTTGAATGATCTTTATAGACATGAACTTATGATTGGTTTACCTAAGCTTGAGTTCACTAAGGATAAAACCTTGTTATGCTTGTTAAAAGGGAAAATAATCCAAGCAATCTTTTAAGGTAAAAAATGTTATGTCCACTTATAAGCCACTTGAACTTATGCATATGGATTTATTTAGACTAACTAAAGTTGCTAGTTTAGGTGGTATGCACTATGCTTAAGTCTTGGTTGATGACTGCTCTAGATTTACTTTAGTGTGTTTCCTTGCTCATAAGAATGATGCTTTTAAAGCTTTTGAAAATTTTGCTAAAAGAGTTCATAAAAAAAAGGTTTTTGTATTTCTTTAATTAGAAGTGATCATACTGAATTTTAAAATGAATTCTTCAAAACCTATTGCAATGAAAATGGTGTTTCACATACATTTTCATCTTTTAGGACTCCTTAACAAAATGGAGTAGTTGCAAGGAAAAATAGAACTCTTATGGAAATGGCTAGAATAATGTTTTATGAGTATAATTCACTTCTATACTCATGGATAGAAGCTATTAACACATCTTGGTACATTTCAAATAGAGTTTTTAAAAGATCAATTTTAAATAAAACTTCTTATGAACTATAGAATAATAGAAAACCAAAAATCTCCTATCTAAGATTATTTAGATGCATGTGCTTTATATTTAACACCAAGGATAGTCTTGGAAATTTTGATTCTAAAGTCGATGAAGGAATTTTCCTAGGCTATGCCACCACTAGTAAAGCATATTGAGTCTTTAATAAAAGAACTCCAATAGTTAAAGATTCAATGTATGTTGTATTTGATGAATCAAACTCACTTGATACTAGAAAGGATGTTTGTACTATTGATGATTTTGTAGATGAGCATGTGGATGTGAACGCGCAAGAAGAAAATGCTAGCAAGCCTTTAAAACTTGAAGGTCCAAGTAATGAGGAAAATGAGGAGATGTCTCAACCTACCTTAAAGGATGAACTTCTAAAGGATTGACAATTCAAAAGAGCACATCCTTAAGACCTTATTATAGGTGACACTACAAAGGGGGTAACTACTATATCTCAACTTAAGTCTATTGTTAATTTATCCTTCATATCTGAAATTGAAATAAAAAATGTTGATGATGCTTTAAGTGATGAAATTTCAATTCTTACTATGCAAGAAGAGTTAAATCAATTTGAGAGAAATAAGGTTTGGACCTTGGTTCCTAGACCTAAACATTATCCTATCACAGGCACTAAATGGGTGTTTAGGAAAAAAATGTATGAACAAGGGGTCATAACTAGGAACAAAACTAGACTAATAGCTAAAGGTTATAATTAAGAAGATGACATTGATTGTGATGAAACCTTTGCCCCGGTTGCAAGGTTAAAAGCTATTAGAATGCTACTTGCATTTGCATCATTCATGGATTTTTAACTTTATCAAATGGATGTTAAAAGTATATTTTTAAATAATTTAATTGAAGTGCAAGTATATGTTGAGCAACCACTAGGTTTTGAAAGTTTTGATTTTTCTAGTCATGTATTTAAACTTTTAAATGCATTATATGGATTGAAATAAGCTGCAACAGCTTAGTGTGAAAGATTGAGTAACTTTTTACTAGAGAAAAGTTTTTCTAAAGAAAAGGTTGACACAATTATATTCATAAAAAATCTAAACATGATTTCTTAATTATATAAATATATGTTGATGAAATTATTTTCAGTACTACTAACCATTGTGTGTGTGATGAATCTTCTAAGTTAATTCAAGGAGAATTTGAGATGAGCATGATGGTTGAGTTCAAATTCTTTCTTGGACTTCAAATTAAGCAATGCAAAGATGGGATTTTCATTAATCAAAATAAATATACAAGGGAAATTCTCATGAAGTTTGGCATGGATGGAGATAGATCAAGCAAGACTCCTATAAGTACTACCACTAAACTCAACAAAGACAAGAATGGTAAGTCTGTTAATGAAAAGACATTTAAAGGTATGATTGGATCCCTTCTTTATTTAACTACTAGTAGACCCGACATTATGTTTGCTACTTGCTTGTGTGCTAGATTTCAATCAAATCCTAGAGAGTCTTATTTGAATACAATTAAAAGAATTTTTAAATATCTTTCTAGACCAATGCATTTAGGACTTTGATACATGTAAGAGACCTCTCATGTGTGATGTGTCTTCTTACTTTTCACTTTTGGATAATAGTATGTTTTTATGGGTCATTGTGTGGGTCTTTCTACATTCGAGGTACATGGCAACTTTACTGAATAGGGATAAATTATTGGTCTCAGGGGGACGAGAAACTTTTGATTTTGTGGAGTGGCTACCTAATTTTCTAAAAATAGGGAAAATAAAGGGACAACATTAGGTCACTCAGTGAGAATTATCCCCAGTAGAGATTTTTAGGTTTGGGGGATAGCGTCTACTTTTTGACTATTTCTCGTTATACAATATTCGATGTATAACTACCGCAATACCTTAGTTTTGGTAACAGCAGTTTGTATAGCATTCACACAATACATCAAATAGTGGCTGATAATAAAGCTAGAAATATTATTACATCGCTTTCTTAATAAAATATATATGAAAAGGGAAAGACTATGAAAAAATAAATCTAATATGATTGATTTGCAAGAGTAACACAATCGTTCATACATCTTACTTGATTTCATGAATGATAGGATGATCATGCTTGCAGTGATTATTTATGCTATGATGATGTATGATAATAATATAAAGGATGCATGAGGTTATCACTTGACCAAAAGCATGATGACTCTATTCTGGGATATGAACTTTTTCACTTTATTGATAGAGGATGCAGAATGATGATATGAAATGAGTATAATAAAACATATATTATTCACATAGCATGCAAGATTGTCAATCTTATCACACAAGCACAACAATATTCCCAAATGCTGGTGATAGTAAAATAAAATGCAATGCAATAAAATAAATGTGCTAAAATAATTTTGTGGTCCTTAGACTCAACTAAGCTTGTGTGGGTTTTAAAGTTTTAGCTTCGAGAGATAATTAAGATTTCATTGTCAAGAGGTTCAAAATGACAGCAGAATGATGCTAGATTGTATACCTTTAAAGTGTGCTTTGACAAAGATGAGGCTTGGTTTGGTGGAAAAGGGTTCTAGTAACCTAAGGGAAAGGTTGTGGGACAGTAAAAACTATCTAAAAAGGGGTTTCCAACACCTTCAATAATACCATTTTTTTTAGTGTATGTTTTTCCACTTGCTCCCCCTAACCTAGGGTGTGAAAGGGTTTATTTATAGGGAAAATTATGTAGAATAGGGTGGTGGGGGCATGGTCACATGTGTATATTGAGGATTTTGCATGTGACCATGCTAAGTACATGCATAGTGAGCGCATGGTCATGCACTTGGTGCATGGCCATATGTGCATGTGTACATTCCACGTGCACTTTGATGCTTCACACACACTTCTTAGGTTTTACACACATTGTTCCGAGGATGGTTCCTAGGGTTTTGGGCCTTCTAGACTCGTTTCCAAAGTCTGTTTTGCCAAATTTAGCCTCAATTTTAGCATGTGACACATAGAGGTGTTTATGCGCACTTCTGAACGATACACATTAATCCTCAAGTTGTGTTGGACCATTTCAACATCAATTTTGAAGGTTTTAAGGCCTTCCATATGTGTTTTTTATTTTTTTTTTAAAATCAAATTTCATTTTTTCATAAAATTGGATCCCAGTCTAACAAAATTCGCACCAGCCTAACTAGCTAAGTATGTTAAGAGGAGTTTTCTCAAAAGAAACCTCTCATTATTCTGATAATTCATATTTCATAAGTTTAAAGCATAACTTAATGGCTTAGTGATCGATTTTGCACACTGGTAGGGTTGGTTAGGTTTTTTGAGATTGCGCACTTCAGAGGTGTTATGAATGAGCAAACTCTAGTCATCGCGAGGATTTATTTCATCATTATACCTTTTTAGGGATAGTCAAATTTGAGATATGAAGTGTTCCCCCCACTTCATGTGTGTTGCATAGCCACCTAGCGCTAGTGTTAATACACATTAAGCAAAATGCAAAGATGCAAAAAAACATTTTAATAGGGAGAGAGGTACTTACCTATGGGTTTTCTTTATACGTCTTATTAATATTTGACCGCTATTGTTATGTTTTGTTTATTGTTGTTGTTTTGTGACTTGGTTTTCAAACAAGGTGCTATTTGAGACATATGCAGGCTTGCGATTCATGCAAAGGGAATTAGGATTTATATAACTATAACCTTCTCAAGTGTCACGCAAATGAGGATGCTACTAAGTAGAATGTGGATATGACTACAACCTTCTTAGGTGTCATGCAAATAAAGATGTTATTAAGTAAGAAGAGATGCAACTATAACTTTTTTAGGTGTCACACAAATGAACATATGATTATAACCTTCTTCGGCATCATATAAATGAACATGCAATTATAACCTTCTTAAGTGTCACGTAAAATGAACATGTGACTATAACCTTCTTAGGTGTCACATGAATGAACATGTGATTGTAACCTTTTTATGTGTGAAGTAAAATAAAGATGCTACTAAGAAAATAAGAATGCTCCTAAGCAGTGTGGATGCTCTTAAGCAATGTGAGGATGCTTCTAAGTAGTGAAAGTGCTTTTATGCAATGAGAAGATGCTTCTAAGCAATGAAAGTTCTTCTAAGCAATGTAAGAGTGCTTCTAAGTAGTGAGGGTGCTTCTAAGCAATGAAAATGAGTGCTTCTAAGTAGTGAGAGTGATTCTAAGCAATGAAAGTGAGTGCTTCTTAGTAATGAAAGTGCTTCTAAGCAATGTGAGAGTGCTTCTAAGAAATGTGAATGAGGTAGTAGTGATGATGAAGTGATGATGCAGTAATGATGGAGTAGTGATGTGGTAATGATGTAGTGATGATGTAGTAATGACATCGTAGTAATGCGGTAATGATGCAATGATGATGCAGTGATGATGCAATGCTAATGTAATGATTATGCTATTATTTGTCATGTTAAGGATGTTATTTTGATGATTTGGAGAGAGATATCCTTATAGTGAATTTTCCTTACTCTTCTTCTTTTGTTAGATGTTGAGTTTCCTAAAGGAAGTGGTGCACATGTAGTTTCTTTAGACAAATGGAGTCCACATCAGTGTACTTTTGTGTGATTTTAGTGCATGTCTTATGTTTAAATGGAAGTTTAGGACCATAGAAATCAATGTGCAAAGTCTTGAAGTGCGCATAATACCATAAAAGAGCATATGGAAAAGGGAAGTGTAGGCACGTGGTCACATGCTTCTTCCCCTATATGCTTATTTAAACAGCTGTTTCAGAGGTCTTGAGAGGCTTTGTTTAGACTTCTTTGAGTTTTTTTTTACTTTTATTGACCCTTTTGTGTTTTGGGTGTTGTTTGCTCTGTTTTTGTTATTGTACTTCCATTTTCTTCTACATAAATTGGAGTTCCCTTACATTCCTAAGGGTCTCGAGGATATTTTTATTGATGTTGATATTGAGGGTAACTTTACATAGGCCACTGGAGCTGGGACATCTACTATAGGGACTAGCACATCTGGTGCTCAAAGTTCTCAACTATCCAAACTTTCTCAAGGAGATCTGATCCCTATTATTTATAGCTTGGAGACTCATGCTTGGGTGCATCATCATTGTGAGGTAGGTCCTTCTTTGCCCTTATTTCCTAAAGCTTGTTCATTGGCTGCTTTGCTATTTATTTTGTTATGTGAGGTTATTATAACTATAGCTTTGTAGCTCTTAATATAACTATCTATTAAGTCGTAGCTTTATTATGAATACTAATGGCTGATAGCTCTTTCTTTATTTTCTTTTCATGATTGTCTGTTAGTGCTTGTCGCGATGCTTTTCTTTATAGCTTTTGTTATTATTTTGATACTATTGAATGACAAATAAAGAGATGTGTAAGTATTTAGTACTTATGGAAATGTTTAATAGCGTACCTATTATTTCTAGCCTTATAGGTATGTTACTATACTGCCTGGTAGTTTTAACAGAGTCAGCATGTATTATCAGGGTCTCCCGATATGTGTATAGTAGATGATTGCTGGGAAGGCCTTTAATGAAGTCATTACTGCATTATCTTATAACTTGTATGCAATAAGTCAGATTGCCATGTATATATTGATAGAGTGGTGGATGGACATGATGCATACTTTTCATCTACATCTTATGGAGATTACTATTACCCCTTTAGATTTTTTCGCTATCATGGGCTTGAGCTTTCTAGAGAGCATGTTCCTTTCAGTGAGGAGGAATGTTCTACTGTTATGGCGAGAAGGCATCTTACAATGGATTTGCTTGGGGTGGTTTCACCTATGAAGTCTCATTACCAGTATCTCACTTGTTATATGGAGTTTGTTTCTTCCATATAGACTCTATATGATGATTGTCTTGTCTTAACAGAGTAGCTAGCTTATTAATTTTTGTTTTTTTTGATGAGTGCTTTTATGTTCCCGAACCCTTTGGGTAGGGGTGATCTGCGATTGTTGTCTATCTTGAGAGATCTTGATGTCTTGCCAAGCTATTGTTGGGGCACTACTGCCTTTGCTCATATGTACTTAGGCCTTGACGTTGAGAAAGCTTGGATGGCTCAAGGATCTGTGGATGCTTGTTCATGCTGGACGTGAGTAAGATTTCTGTTGTCCATTTTTTTTTCTTTTAGTTTGTTATTTCTGATCCTCTAGTTTTGATAGATCTGGGCATATGAGTTTGGGATTCTCCCTCATCCATCTATTGAGCATTTCTTGAAGGACAACTTCCCTTATTATTCTCACTGGATCAAAAAGACTACTGATTTGATTAAGGATTGCACGGTAGCTCAAGACCATATGGGGAAGTTGTCCCTTAATTAGGTATGTCTGATTCCTACTTTGTTGGTTTTTTCTTTCTAAGGGATCTTTTGTTCATTCTTACCCTTTGAGGAAAGTTCTCGTCCCTCCTCCTAGTGACATGTTCTGGGGCTATGAGCTTTGTGGTGATGATATTACTGCTTTTACAATGGGATTCCCCTCTGAGAGACTCTTGGAGAGTATGGGCTTACCTTATACTAATGTATTGATCCCTCAACTGATTGACACTATAGCTAGTGGGACCTTTCCTCCACCTCCACCTTCTCAAAAAGATGCATCTCGTCCTTCGGGTATAAGGATTAGGCCATCACGCAGGTCATCAAGAGTTGCTTTTTCTACTCCAGTAAGCCTTTATTCCTATTTTGGTGTAAGCATATGGCAAACTTTATTTTTAATGAATTATAATTGACATGTGTTGTGAGAACTTATCTATAAAAAAATTGGAGAAGATATGGGTCTCATTTTGAGGAGGATGAGGGCACGTTCCATACTGAGGCGACTACCCATGCCAATGGTATGGCTTATGGTAGTACTATTCTTGGGGACTTGACAGTTCAGCCATCTTTGTCTTTAATTAGGATGGATATCCTTAGTAGAGTAGTGAGTTTTGATTTGCCTACACTTGTTTTTTCTCAATCAGGTGTTGCTCTTACTGATGGTACCCATGTTCATGTTCTGCACTTATTCTTGCCTGTGTTTCATTTATTTAGTGAGTAGTGGTTGACTTATTTGCTTGTTTTATATATTTCTATCTCCTCTGGTCAGTATCGGTATACTATTGTAAGGAGTGTACAATAGTGCTTTTTGGAGTTTGCTACCACTCAGAGGGTATGCCTTCTTTATTATATCTCTTTATTTTATGCACATGTTTTTATGTATGAGTGTATGGTATGCAATATGTAATGTAGGTTAAGCACTATCTCTAGTCTTGAATGGGGGTAGGAGCATGCAACTTATCATGACCGCATCAGTTAGCTGGAGTCATGGCTATCAACCTTTATAATGAACGATGATGAATTAGGTTCATATGAGGGGGATGCTTTAGTAGGATTAGTGTTTGCTTCTGATGGTATCCACAGTCGATGTAGTTTTTTTAGGAGCTAGGTGTAGGACTTTTGGTCTATTGTTTGGTTCGTTGTATTATTTTCTTGAGGTTATGGACTCTGGGTGTTGTATATGGGCATTTGTCCCCCATGTTGTATGATGCTTATATGATGATGACTGTATAGGCTCCTTGTTGTGTATCATTGATGATAATGTTTACCATTACCATTGTCTACCTCTTTTCCCTTTTTTGCCTAACATGTCTCCTTTTGGAGCTTTTCACAAGTAGTTGGGTTTTCTTTTTCTTCCCTTTTTTCCCTAGGGTGTCTCCCTTCAGAGATTTTCACTCCTAACTGGGCTTTTTTATCAGCTTTGACTATAGTAGCTGGTCTCAAAGAGAGCTTAAAGAAGATGGTAAAAACTATAGTTATGTAATGAAAGAGAATGCAAAGCATGGTTGATTCAATTTATGATGATAAATTTTGTTCCACTTTTTAAAGACATTTTGTATAAATTGGCAATCATTCTTATTTCATAGTAATCATTTAAGAAGAGCACAGGTGCAACCATACAAATTTTGAATTTGAGGTTACCCTTGTCTTTAACTAGCCTTCTCAGGTTTTCTAATTAAGAATTCTCTCACTTTCCTTAACTTTTCCCTGAGCTACCATTTTTAGGTATTCAACTCAACAGGAAGTCCTTAACTTTTCGCTGAGCTACCATTTTATGTTTTGAACTCAACGGGATGATTATTTTTTTTCCTTAGATGTAGTACTTCTTCAGGTGATCTTCATTGACTGGTTTGGGGAATTCATTGCCTTCATAATCCATCAGCTTGACTGCTTCTTTTGATAGGACATGTTTGACTAGGTATTGGCCTTCCAAGTTTGGTTTGAATTTCCCTTTAGGGACTGGAATTTTCTATCTTGCTTGGTTTAGTATCCAATCTCCTACTTTCACACTCTTATGTTTTACTCTTCTATTGAAGGTCTTGGCTAGTCGAGCTTGATACTCTGTGTGGTATAAAGCTTTGAGCCTTTCGCTGTCTAAGAGAGTAAGATTGTCATGCCTCTATTAAGCTCACTATACTTTTAGCAATTGAAATTTGATTATTACCTGAAGAGACTTCATCTTTGTTTCAATTGGAAGAACTGCTTATGATCCATACACTAGTGAGAAAGGAGTTGCTATTGTTGAAGTTCTAACTCTTATTCGGTACCCCTATAAGGCATGTGGCAATCTATTTGCCCAATCTCGATAAGTCTGAGTCATCTTTGACAATATCTTTTTAATATTCTTATTTTTAGCTTTGACAACCCTATTTGCTTATTGTCAGTAAGGAGAAGACTTGTGATGTTCCACCTTATAACTTCTTAGTAGCTCTCTAACTTCCCCTTGGAATTGGACACCATTTTTAGAGACTTTATGATGAGGGATTTTGTATCGATAGAATGAGTTTCTTTTGGTGAACATAGCCATTTTCTTGGCTCCTATCTCTGTGAATGATTCTACTTTCACCCATTCTATAAAGTAATCCACTGCCACTAGGATGAACCTATGTACATTCGAGGCTATCGAGTGGATTTCCCTAATTATGTTTAGTCCTCATGCTCATAAGGGCCATGGAGAGGAGATGTAGTGTAATTTTATTAGGG